>JAQQAC010002701.1:7504510-7572849 GCA_029783875.1 Phataginus tricuspis | reverse complement strand
CACCAGTCCTAGAGGCTATATGGCACACGCAAAAAGACAGATTTATTACACACCAGTCCTAGAGGCTATATGGCACACGCAATCGCCATACGGTGAGGCCCAGCGTTAGAAGGAAGGAGAGTGCAGAACTGTGGCTCTGCTTTTATTGGGGTCGGGGAGGGGGCAACTAAGGTTTTGTGAGTTCATTCTATATCGGTGAATTTAAAACATAAATGTGGGAATTAGGGTTCAAGAAGGGGTAAGTAGGATAACTTGAGCTGTCAGTTGTCTAGGTTACCCAGGGCTTTCTAAAATGGGAATTCCATGGGTGGGGCAGGCTGCTTCTTTATTTAGTTCTTTTACTACTAGCTGTATCATATAGCTGTCAGTGCATTTATTCAAGATGGATGTCTTTGAAATGGATGCCTCAGCAATCCATAGCTTAATGATGGGAAGTTTCATAGTTAGCTTAATTACAGTCAGGTACTTACATTTCATAGGTGCAGAAAAAGCATTTGACATTATCTAACACCCATTGATGATAAAAAGTAATAGAAACTAGAAATGGAGAGAAACTTCCTCAATTTGATAAAGAATATTTAAAAAATCTACAAATAACATATTTCTTAATGATAAGAAAGTAGAATCTTTCCCACTAAGATAAAGAACAAAATAAGGATGTCTTCTCTCACCATTCTTTTTCAGCATCATACTGGAAGTTTCATCTAAATAATGAGGCAAGAAAATGAAACAAATACATATGGTGGGAATGAATAAATAAATCTTTGCTTGCGGATAACATGATAGTTTCTATAGAAAATCTGAAACAATTTACAAAAAATCTCCTGGAACTATTAAATGAAGATAACAAGGGTGCAGGATACAAGGTTAACATACAAAACAAATTGCTTTCCGATATATCAACAATGAATAAGTGGAATTAGAAATTAAAAACATAATAACATTTAAGCTAGCACACATAAAATTCTTAGGTACAAATCTAACAAAATATGTATAATTTCTATATGAGGAAAACTACAAAGTTCTAGAGCAAAATCAAAATACTAAATAAATGGACAGAGATATTCTATGTTCATAGATTGGAAAATACAATATTATCAAGATGTCACTTCTTCTCAACTTGTTTTATGGACTCAGTGTGATACCAATCAAAATCCCAGCAAGGTATATGGTGAATATTGACAGACTAATTTTAAAATTTATATGGAGAGGAAAAAGGCCAAGAATGGTCCGTATTAAATTGAAGAAGAAAAAAGTTGAGGGGTCAATGTTACCCAACTTCAAAATTTAGTATACAGCTGCAGTAATCAAGACAGTATGGTGTTGGCAAAGTAGACAGATAAATCATTGGAACATAATGGAAAACCCAGAAGTAGATGCACACAAACATAATCAACTGATCTTTGACAAAGGAACAGAGGTAATACAATGGATCAATGAAGATCCATGAACACAGGATATCCTTACATTTATTTGTGTCTTTTTCAAGTTAGTCCATTGATGTCTCATAGTTTTCAGTGTAGAATTTTAGTTTTCAGTGTAAACTTGACACCTACTTGGTTAAGTTTATTCCTATTTGTTTTTAATACTATGTAAATAAAATTGTTTTCTTTATTTAATTTTTGATAATTCATTGTTAGTGTATAAAAATGCTAGTAATTGTATATATGTTAATTTTGTATCCTGGAATTTTGTTGAATCTGTTCATTAGATCTAACAACTTTTGTGAAGTCTTCATGATTTTTACATATAAAATCCTGTCATCTGCAGTTAGATATAATTTGACTTCTTCCTTCCCAATTCTTCTCCCTGTTACTTTTTTTGATTCTCTGATTCTTCTTGCTAGGACTTTTATATTATGTTGAATGGCAGTAGTGGAAGTGGACATCCTTGTTTTCTTCCTAATTTTAGAAGAGAAGCTTTCAACTTTTCACCATTGAATAAGAAGTTATCTTAGGCTTGTCATTTATACCCTTTATTATGTTGAGATAAGTTTCTTTTATATCTAACTTTTTGAGAGTTTTTATCATGAATGGATATTGAATTTTGTCAAATAATTTTTCTGCATCTAAGGTGATCAATGTTTTTTAACTTTCATTGTATTAATGTGATGTATTACATTTATTATTTTGTGTATATTGAACCATTCTTGCATCCCAGATTTGAATTCCACTTGATTATTGTATATGATCCTTTTTATGTGGTGCTGAATTCAGTTTGCTAGTATTTTCTTGAGGATATTTACATCTATATTCATCAGTGATATTGGGCTATAGTTTTCTTTCCATATTGGGTCTTTACCTGATTTTGGTATCAGGGTAATGATGGCCATGTAAAAACAGGGTAGAAGTGTTCCCTCCTCAATCTTATGGATTAATTTGAGAAGGATTGGCAATAATGCCTCTTTAAATATTTAGTAGAACCACCACTGAAGCTGTCTGGTCCTGAATTGTTCTTTGTTGGGAGGGTTTTGGTTACTGATTCAATCTCCTATTCTTTACTGTTGTGTTCAGATTTTCTATTTCTTCCTGATTCTGTTATGGTAGGTTGTTCGTAGGTTCAAGGACTTTTTGCATTTCTTTGAGGTTGTCCAATTTGTCTGTGTATAGTTATTCATAGTAGTCTCTTATGATCCTTTGTATTTCTGTGGTATCAATTGTAATGTCTCCTCTTTTATTCATAATTTTATTGATTTAAGTTCTCTCTCTTTTTTTTTCTTGGTTAGTCTAGCTAAAGGTTTGTCAATTTCATTTACCTTTTAAAGAACAAATTCTTAATTTTCTAAATCTTTTCTACTGTTGCCCTGCTATTTCATTTATTTGTGCCTAATCTTTATTATTTCCTTCCTTCCACAAATTTAGGCTTACTTTGCTATTCTTCATTAAGTTTTTTTAAGTTTAAAGTTAGATTATTGATATATGAATTTATATAGCTATGAAATTCCATCTTTGAACTTCTTTTGCTGCACTCTGTAAGTTTTGGAATGTTGTGTTTTTATTTTTGTCTCAACACATTTTTTAAATTTCTCTTTTAATTTATTCATTGATCCATTGGTTGTTCATTAATGTATTATTTAATTTCCACATGTTTGTGAATATTTCAAGGTTATTCTTGTTATTAATTTCAGGTTTAATACCATTGTGGTCATTAAAGATATTTGATATGATTTCAATCTTCCTAAAATTGCTAAGACTTACTCTTCTCTCTCAAGTAGGGAACTTAACTTGTGGAGGTATTCTCATGCATATTAATGAGATTTTTGCTCTTGTATCTTTTCTACCAAAAAGTAAATTAAACTTTGAGAAAAAAAAATTGCTAAGACTTGTCTTTTGGCCTATACATGATGTAGCCTAGAAAATGTTCCATGTGCTCTTGAGAAGAATGTATATTCTGCTGTTACTAGATAGAATGTTTTGAATTTGTCTGTTAGGTCCATTTGGTTTATACTGTTGTTCAAATCTTCTGTTTTCTTGTTCACTCTTTGACTGAATGATCTATCCATAGTTGCGAGTGGGGTCTAAAGCTCTCAGTTATTATTGTATTGCAGTTTGTTTCTTCTCCTATCATTATTTACGTCATATATTTAGGTACTCCAGTGTTGGGTGCATAAATATTTACAACTATTATATATTCCTGATGAACCAACCTTTTTATCATTATACAATGACTTTCTTTGTCTCTTCTCTACCATTTTTAGCTTAAAATCTATGTTTTTTGGTATAATTATAGCCACCCTGCTTTATTTTGCTTACCATTTTCTTGAAATATCTTATTTAAGCCCTTTATTTTTGGTTTATGTGTGTCTTTAAAGCTAATGTGAATCTCTCATTGACAGCATACTGTTGGATCTTGTTTTTAATCCATTTGCCTTTTTTTAAATTACATCCTATTTTAAATGATATTAACTTAACTCCAATAGCATTCCTAAACTTTACACTTCCACTCCCACTCTTCTCCTCTCACATTTTATGTTATTGATATGTTGCTTTTTACATTATTTTATATTGTAGGTATGGTCATTTTAAATTAATTTTGCTTTTATAACTTTTAAAACTAGATTTGTAAGTGAATTATGTACCACCATCACAATAGAGAGAATTTGTGGCTATATATTTATCATTACCAATGAGTTTTGCACCTACATTCATGTTTTTGTAATGTTAATTAGCAACCTTTTATTTCTGTTTGAAAAACTCTCTTTAGCACTTTTTGTAAGGCAGATCTAGTGGTGATTAATTTAGTTTTTGTTTGTTTAGGAAACAAAGTAGCTGCTCTTCTTACAATTCTAATGTAGTCTTCCTAATAACACTACCCTCTAAAAGATATTGTACTCTAAAAATTTGTTTTTACTCTAAACTAAGGGTATTTTAGTACAGACAATGAACATTATCCACAGCAATGTAATTGAAAATAATACTGTTCCTCAAATAATAGGATAAAGCTTCTAGTTCCAAGTTTACCATTTACTAACCAATTAATTCTCTGAGCTGTTTTTTTCATGTGTAAGTGAGGAGCAGTAATTGTGGCCTCTGTACGCACTGTTGTTTAGCGGCTGTGGAAGATATTGGATATCAAAGTAATCTGAGAACATATAAAGACCATTCAGTTTTGTAATGGTTATATTTACAAAAACACACATTTGCTGAAACTTGCTTTTACTTTTTTATATAATCCTAAAATAATACGTTAATTTGTGATACTAAGGAGAATAAGAGGAATTTTATTAGCTTTGATCAGATACATCTTTGTGACCTGAAGAATAGGAATAGCTAGGTCACTAGGGAGTCTATCTATTCATGTATAAATTTTTCCTCTCTGCTCTCTAGATTCTCTTTAGCTTTTGCTGACTTAAGAATAAGTATGAAATGAGGAATAAATAATAAATAGTAAACAATTATTAATATGCATTTATTCATTAATCTACTTATAAATAACATTTAATATTATGTAGGAAACATAAAATAGTACTTGTTCCATGATACATTCATTCAATCTTTAAAAAAGAAATACTGAGTATCTTTATATTTTCAGGCTGTGAAATATACAGACACAAGCAACACTTCTCTGACTTTCAAGTTGAGCAAATTTGGCATATAAGACTGTCAGAACCCAGAGAAAACACTTTACACAGAACTAAATCAACACTGCTTTTCAGTATTTATTTACATCAAAGTTTTTAAAGTATTTTTAGAACCTAACACTCAATCGTTTTTTGATGAGTGAATTTAAGAACATAAGAACTGATGAGTGAATACATGAATGAAGAGAGAAAGAGAAGAAAAGTTTCTATGCAGTATTCTTTCTTCCTGAGATGAGTTTCTAAAGATAAAATTTAAGGCAGTAAATGATACTACTTAATCTTAAGCACTAAAGTATTTTATATACACATTTCACGTCTTAAAAAAAACTTGTGCTTAAATTCTGGTTAGTAACTGATGGATTGGATTGGGGATTGACTCAGGGATTTAGATATAGTGATGATGAAATACTCAAAGCAATAAATCTATCTTGGTATGACTACATTCGGTAAGAGCATTTAGTTATTTTTATAAGCAATGCATCAAAACACCATTTTTTAAAAAAATATCCAAAATGGGGCCTTTCGGCATATGCACAACATCCATGTTTTATTCAATGGCATTAGCCCTAACAGTCATTTATCCTACAGAGAAATAGCACTGGTGTTTTGTGTAACACAAAATATGGAGCAGCTGCTTCAACAGCTCTCTTAGTTGTCAAATATGACAGGCCATGTGTAGAAAAGCTATATTTTCCAACATAAAGCATGGGCCAAAAAAAATTAAAATATAGAATTAAATTAGATACAAGAGGGAACCTTTAGTTGGAAATGCCAACTACGCAACATACATGCTTGTGTCACTAATTATACAGACGCACAATATTTTTACTTGTTTCCTTTCAGTGTGTAACTTATTTTTGAAGTCTGAGGCTGTTTCTGTAATGGAATATATATAGTAATGTACTGCATAAATTGTAAATTGCTGTTGAAATTGGTAGTCTATATTTAAATATTATCTTTCTTCTCAATTCTCAGCAATATATACAAATTGACAAATCTATTGTAACTGAATTTGAAACTACACTAAATCCTTACTCTTAAGCAAGTTTACATTGGGATGCTTCTTAATAACAATGAGTATATGAAGAAGAAATTATCAGGTTTAGTAAAATTTCAAACTGCTCTTAGAGCTGTAGAAGAGGTTTTTTATTGTATATATATATATATATATATACAAAATCTCAGATGTAATGTTTTGTAACCTATATTGGTATTTTACTTATAATTGAAACCTTGGTTAGTTGCATAGAATTACGGCAATTATTCCTTTTTTGTGCATTTGTAGATTTATAAGATCTAGTTGTAGAACAGAAATTTTCTATTGCACCTGGTCATGTCGATTATGAAGGGTTGAGGATTTTGTTCTCCTTGCAAGCTAACAACTTCCCTAACTACTTTTGCTATGTAATCATCCTTTGAAATCTACTGTGAAATAAAAGCCGTGGGTTCCTCTACTCAGAAGATGTGAAAAAACATTAGACCCATAAATAATTATCTCCCAACACAATAATTATCCTTTATCTTCTAAATGTTAAAATTTAATCCACCTATAAATTTAGGACATTTGGACTACTTATTTGTATCAGTCAGCTATTGTCACAGTATTGTATAGTAACAGACATTTAAAACTCAGTGTCAAAATTTCAACGTTTACTGATTGCTCCTGTTTATTCAAGAAAACTGCTGCCCTTGGGCTGATGTAGGCTGGCTTGCCTGCATTGCTCTGCTTCAGGCGCTAGTCAGCTAAACTTGTCCCAGGTTTTTGTTAGGTTAAGTTCTGTTCCACGTGTCCCAGTTTGAGTCCCAGGCTGAAATAGCACTGATTGACAGAAGGGTGTTTGTCTGGTATAGGAAGCCAGAACCGAGTGCACTTTGATCCTTTGTTCATATCATGTTCTCTGCCATTCTATTATCCAAAGCAAGTCACATGGCCAAGCCCAGAGTCTTTTGGACAGGAAAATGTATTTTTCTTCCAGAGAAGTTGAGAAGCTATTTGTTAAACAATACTCCAATCAATCCCAGTGTTTTTTAAGCTTTTTCACATTCTCAATGACTATGATTTGACTTTTCATCTGCTAAATATCCATGACAAAAATAGAAAGAAATATTCAGAAAAAGGTTGATAATTTTTGCTGATAGCCTGAGATAAGAGCCAATCATCACTAATTTATGACAGTACAGTGGTATTTCAGTCTCTCTCTGTTCATAAAGAGATAATACGTTTATAATTGCACCATATCTTGAAAGGCATCACATATATTTTGTAACTACCCAGAACTGGGGAAAAGTAATAATAACAGGAATAGCAACTGAATTATATACATGATTTTAAATATTTTATGTATAAAAATTTGTGGGTTGTTCCGAATAACAATGTAGGTGGAAAAAATAATATTGATAGCCTTCCTTTTTGGAACTACAATGTTAAGGTTTGAGAGGCAGAGTTATTTACAGTGGTCACACCTTGAACACCTGGGGCTCCAGAACTCATCTTCAGAACCACACTGAGTAATTAACATTAAAGTTTTACAGCACATAAGTAACTAAAACATGTGTCTTATATTAAAACAATATATTCAATTTTAATATGTCATTTTTCTGGTTTGCTGGGTTTAGGACTAGCATTCTTTTTTAAAAATCTATAATTCAGAACACATGGTAGTTTTTACAGACCTTATAATGACTTATAAGTGTTTCATATGGAGCAAATAAATTTAAGGTACATTTTATCTTAATTTAGTTTTCACTGTCACTGTTCACCATATTTATGTTTTTTTTTAATGTGGCATTAAATTTTCTGTAAATCTAATGGAGATACGTTCACAAAGAGAGATTTGTGTGAACATCTGAATTTCAGAAAAGTCCATGCGATTGCATTTGAAACTCTGTAATAATGTCAGTTGCTCTTAGCTTAGCATTGCCTTCTACAATACCCGGAATCCCTAACTTCCTGCCATGCATGACCATCTTAGGGTTCAACCCTCCTTTTTGTCCTACCACATAACAAAACGATGACTTATTTAGTGTGGTTTTGTGCAACAGAGCTTTTAACTGTATGCATCATTGTGACATACAATACAAAGAAATGCAAGTCCATTTATCTATGTATGATATAAGTCAAATTATATTACAGAATAGTTTTCTCTTAGTTAAGGGGGTAACACTACATATTTTGTCAAGTAAACTTCAATTGTCTTCTAAATGTTCATTATGATAGATTTATGTTCTATCCACATCCTGTCCCCCAGAACTTCTTTGTTTTTTTGGACTGTAATTGTGGTCTAATCTTTAATTTCCTTTATTTTGCATGGCCACACTGTGCAAACCACACTTCATTAGGTTTGAAGATTTTTCATTAAGTTTTATTAAACTCATTAAGCTGAGAGAGTAAATGCCACTTGACACACACAGAAAAATAAAAGTTACAGATACATCACTGAAAGACCAAAAGCTTATTATCATTACGGTCCATGAAATAGTTTTAGATGTTTCTTTTTACAGTGAAATGAAAATTTAAATAGTATATGCAAGTCTACTTGATAACTTGTCAAAATGTTTTATTTGATTAATTTGGCTGAGTACATTAATGTTTGGCATGTTTCCGTGGGCCAACAAATAGAAGCCCTTCTGCACATGCCTTTATGTATATATATATATATATATATTTAAGATATGCCATTGAAATACATAAAAGTATTTTTTATCATTTTTTGTCACTTTGAACATAGCAATTTCCCAACCATAATGGTACCTTTTTGCCTTGCAGAACACATGCTAGAATTACTTTAAAAATTGGGAAAACGTCGCTGGTCTCCAACTTTCTACAAATCAGTCTGCAAACTGCTAAACTAATGCAGTACTATAACTAAAGATATAATAGGAACCCCTTGATAGATAAGAGGAAATCCTATAAGCAGAATGTCTCTCTCTGGAGGAAATTATAAAAGAGCATATATTACAGAATCCTGTACACTACAAATTTCCTAAAGATTCAGGATACTAGTCAATTAAATTCAACAGTGGAAATATTGAACCTATAAGCACAAACTTATGAGAATAAGATGCAAATTTTATAAACTGGGGTATGAAGACAAGAAGTCAGGAACTATTAGGACTGGTCTCTACTTTTATATATAGCTCAGGACATAAGTCTTGAATTGGAATTCTATCAGTATTTGGCAATCAATAAATTAATAAAACAAATATGGGTAAACCTCTGTTGTGTGGCTATTTCTTGGTCTTTCTTCTATTTGACATTATTTAATGGAGTAAAATATGTAAATTCAGAAGAAATATATTGTCCAATCATTGAGGTAGGAAGGAGAAATACTTAACCTCTTCTACAAAAATCATACACCTTTCATATTATCTGTGACAAGTCAAAAGATTACTTGCTGCAATACAAGTAATCCCTTGTCGAAAAAATAATCACAAAAATTGCACAAAAGTATTAATCAAATATTCATTGAGCATTTATTATAATCTGAATTCTACTGTAAGTAATATGAAAGTAAAAAAATATATAAGTTGAAGTAGATCAGGTTCTTAGTAAATTTAACATTTATTTAGGGAAAATAAACATGCAATGCTACTTTTTCTTCTGTACTACTCCCATTTTTCTGTACACATTATGATATTTCTATAAATTCTTCAAAGAATTACAATGTCTACATATTAAGTAAAATATCAATAGTATTATGTAAAATATAAAAATATATAGTTGATACCACTTATATTTATCCTAGTGACTTTATGAGGAGTTGATCCTCCTAGGATTTAGCAAGGTGAAAATTAATGAAAGAAGAAAGCCCCCAAATATGTTAAATAAACAGACTTATTACCAGAACCCACCACATTAGTGGAATGAAATCTGTTTGTCTCACCAACCTGGATTATCTGCCATTCCACTAGGTAAACCAGCTAAAGTAACTCAGGAAGTATGACTTTCTAATATTATAAGCGCACACACATACATGCGCACACACGTGTGATACATGTCAAGAATCTTCAGTATCCAAGCTCTTTGGTGCACATGTTTGCTTTTATTTTATGCAAGATCTTCGCTTTGTGATCTTATGCTTTGAGTCTTATACAAATACCCCCTAAATTCCTCTACAAATGTTTCCTCAACAAGATGTGCTCCAAGTTTAGCTATTACTTACATCGTTGGTATATTCTTTTTAAAAATTATGTTTTATTAACATCAGGTAGGTCTGCTGGACCTGCACAACCAGAAGTAGTGCCTGCACAGTGCAGACTCATTGGGTCACTTTGTGCCACTTGGATAAGTCCAACTCATAGCTCATCTCATTCAGGCACTGAAGCTATGTAAATATTGGGCAGATGTTCTTCTTTATCCTCTCATTTCTTTTCTTATTTTCTCTGAATTCAGTGATGTTATGCCTCCTATTTTTTCTAACTAAACCTAAGATATTTTCCTATGTGCTTGATTAATTTAGATTTAGAGGACCCATTTTATTCTGAGCTAGAGAAACCTGAATGTTCTCATTTGGTCCTGGATTATCAGATTTTGGGGTGCCCCTGGGATTGTGGCCCAGTCCTGAGACCAAACTATTTTGACACGTGCACAGAGTCTGGGAAAATGCAGTACTTTCTGGCAAGAGCACTACTATGGGAATATGCATGTACTGTAACTGGGAAACCTGAAAGAAAATTTGAAACTTAATGTTTTGTCTTCAAAAAGAGTTATTGAAGAATGCTCAGGAGCTGTCAGATATCAAAATTAAAGGCAGAATGACATTATTTTATTAGGCATAAATATCCTAAAATATTGACACAATATAATATGTGTTCATCTTACCTTAAATGTTTAATGAATTTTACAACATGCAATTTAGAACATAATAATCTCTAGCTTCTACCTAGATTACTATTGTTTGTCCAACTTGTAAATGCTAAACATTTTTGAAGCTTACATTAACTGTTTCAGAAATAGTAGCATACAACTTATTTTGCATTCCATATCCATATATTTTCAAATAACTGAATCTATAAAAGAGAACAGATGAATTTCCTTTTATTGTCAAAGTCACCTAACTTTTAAAAGGAATTCTACATAGAAAACTTCAAATTGGTAAATAAATAAGTTGAAGCTAACCAAAAATATATTGTAGCTATTTTTCCATCACATAAATAAACTTTCTGGTTTGCATAAAGTAAAGCAACAATTTAATAAGTGTTCATTAATAATATTTAAAACAAATTAAACTTATTTATGAACCATGTATATATGGCAATATGTCATATCTACAGATTGTTAATGAGGAATTTCCGGACAAGAGGGTTTTGGTCTGTAGGATCCCAGGGAGCTTCCCAGGTGGAATCTCAAACTGGCCCCTGTAAGCAGAGGGCAGTAGACTGAAGAAAGGGGCAGGCCACTCCAGGTTGGTAAGTGGTAGGTTTAATAAGGGAAGGGAACTTACACGAGTTCTGTCTTAGCAGATCTCCACAACCAGCCCACTGCATCCTGAAAGTTTTATGGAAACTTGAACTGGGTTCAGTCATACAGGCTATCAAGATGGTCTCAACACCACATCACCATTTCAAGGCTATGTCTTTGAGGCAGCCTTTGGGAGCAGAAAACACTGACAGAACCCACATTCCAAGGATAGGGGAGGGGATGAGGCACCTCCAGTTGCTAGGGTCCAGCTCACAGGTCAACTGGCAGGTCACATCTCTTTGAAGATGTTCCCCAACAGATGGCTGAACAAATGCAGGCAGTCCCACATCTCTTTCCAAATTCATAGAATGCTGGATACAATCAATAAATATACTTTGAAAGTTTTAATTCAAGAACGACAATTTTCTGGATATCAAAAATTAATAGCTGGGTCACAGTCAGATTTATCAGAAGCTGTTACATTTTATCTTATGGGAACAAAGATCAGATGTGCTCTTTGGTGACTGTGATTTCAATATCGCCATGGAAACCGCAGTCTAGGTCACAGGAGTGGAGCTGAGGTAGAGCATTTGGGTAGGAGCCAGAAGAGATCTATTACACCCACGAAAGAGAACTTGAAGATAGCTGCCTATTGTCCTATCATCATTGCAGAAATTTAGCTGCGGGAAGAAAAGGAATTAACTGTGAGAAATTACATTCCCAGACTGTATCTTAAAAAGCTGAGGTACAGGAGAAAGTTAATATTATCACAAAGGTGCAAAGGGCCAAGAAGAAAAATGGAAAATCAGGAAAAAAGAAACAATAAATCAAAATAAAAAATATGATGCTTGTATTTGAAGTATTCTCTCAACTTGAAAAACATAAGATGAAAATGCAGAATTGGTGAACATTTAGATGATCAATATAAAGTAGAAAAGAAAGCATTTTTGAAACAATGCAATAAATTGTGAAAACTTTAGAAAAGGTAGGTAATTCAGAGGATACAAATTTTATAAACATTAAAATAGTTATATTTAAAACTATTATTTAATTTATGTTAATTCATATATTCATTATTTATTCTATATGTACAACATATATAATTATTCTCAGTTTTGGCTAACACTAAAAAGTTGTCTTTCTATTGAATTAAATATAAAAATTTTAAGATATAAAAATTAGGCTCTGACATAAAATACATTATATATTATATACATCTTATAATACTTTTTTCCAAAACTCTGTTTTCTTTGTTTTTAAATATATTATCAATCTGATCATATATTTTCATTCACTGTGAGGATAAAGTCAAATTTTGTTTTATTCCAAGGTGGATAGTAAATTATGACATCGCCATTAAGAAAAAAAGCAAAGACGTTTTTCTCATTTCTTTATTATAAAGAAAACTTGTTACATATCAAACTCACAAATATACTCAGACACCTACTAATGGTGCTATAAGAACACTAAGAAGTTTGGAAGATAAAGGAAAATATATTCATATTTGAATTTGTACAGATTTTTAAGCATTATTTGAAATAAAAAATAAATCCAAGTCAAAATGATTGGGAAATTGTTAAAAACATGTATTAATATACAGTATACAAAAATTTCTTCTACCAGTTATTCAGGAAACATAATAAGTTCAATGGGAAAGTGGATCAAGATTTAATTAGACAATTCACAAAATAAGCACAGCAACGAACACATTTAAAGATGTTCTCAACATTTCACTCTCCAGGAAATTTCAGTGTATATTAAGGTTTAAAATTTACATATGTAAAAGGCAAACAATTTTAATTCTATCACTCTATGTCAAAAAATAGAATATACCATTACCCTATTTCAAGGGTGATATGTACAAAATTTAGACAAAGATCCTTCATATTTACTAAAAAGAATAAGACAAATTTGTCTAGTACATAGTAAGAATTTTCATGTTACACTGTTTACTGAAAAAAATTAAGTTCTATATGGGATGATCCAATATTTGTAAAATACAAAAGAAAAAAAAATCCCTCATTTGTTTATGTGTGTCTGTGCATGCGTATGTGTACATGTCTATGAGTATGAAGCGCATCATTATTTTAGTGATAGAATATAAAAAAGGAAGATTGGCAAATGAGAACAAGAAAAAACAGATTTCAGCAAATTCTAGAGTGAAACTAGATTGAGTTTAACTGAAAACAGCATCAAAACATTTTTAAGAAATACATAAACATTGAAGATGTGCACGTTGTCAGATAAAACTGTTGAGATAGATTAAAATGTTTTATAATCATTTTTGTTGAAATACAATTTATATACTATATTACATTGGTTTCAGATGAATAACTTAGTGTTTCATTAATTATGTACATTATTAAATGCTTACCATGATAAGGGTAGTTACCATCTGTCACCATAGAAAGACATTCCAATATTGTCAGCTACATTCTCTGTGCTATCTTCTATACCAGGGACTAAATTATTTTATAATTTGAAGTCTGTAAATCTTTATCCCCTTCATCTGTTTCACCCAGCCCCCCACCATGGTAACCAACCATTCATTCTGTTTATGATCTGTTTCTGTTTCATTTATTTTGTTTCTCACATTCCACATTTAAGTGAAACTATATGGTATTCATCTTTCTTTAACTGATTTATATTGGATTCAGGTCTGGCAGCATAGACAGAGCTAGTCCTGAGTTTTCCATCATCTTAATGCAATGTCTACAATAAACTATTAGGTTTTTAAAGACACACAGTCATATTACTTCTCATGCATGCAGCACATATTTAAACATCTTGTTAAATAAAAAGGACAGCCTAATCCCAACTATTAGTCACATTGAATAAATGGTTTCATTCCTTTCTCAGCTCTATAAAAATTTTCATTCAAGTTGTCAGCTAGGATAGATATAATAAGAAATCAATTTTTGTTGTGAAAATAGTTTCATCTTCACAGTGGTCTAGGATATCACTTCATTTGTAATTCTAAGATATCTTCAAGATATCACTTGACATTTGAAATGCTATGAAAAATTTATATCAAGGAAATAATGGAATTTAGAGTCTAACAGAAAACCTAGATTTCAAATATGTCTCAGATCATCTGTAATTTATGACTACTAATTTTACTTAACTGGTTTTGAAGCCAGTCATTCCATCAATTATATTAAGTGATCATAAAATTAAGTGATCACATTAAATTATCACGGTAGCTTCTAACTCTATAAAGCTATAATCTCTTTGACATTTATGCTTATATTCCAATTTTTATTATAAAAGAACTAAATATTTTATTAAATTTTAATATTTTAAATTTTTATTTAAATATTTATTTTATTTAAATTATTTAATTTATTTATAAAATATTGTGAATGTGTTTGTATATATTTCACTGTGTGAAAAATAAACTGATTATATTTCTGGAGGCCAATTTTTTTCCATATATCTGAAAAGTCAGTAATAAAGTCATTCATTTTGATCTAGCTATTATATTTCTAGAAATTTATCCTCAGGAAATAATTAAAAATGAATAGAAAGTTTCCTCAACAGTTTTGCCACATTACATATTATAATAGAAAAAAATTAATGTAGGGCATTTAATTGACTGTATATCATACCACTATTTTATAGGATATTCTTAAGTCCAGAAGCAAAGGATAAAGTTGTTTGTAAAAACAATGTTAATTGTGAACAAATAATATACTATTTTTTTATTTTTTGGGTCAAATACCTCTACATTCAAAGCAATAAATCTGTTAATTTAAAAGAAATACAATAAATATATAAATATCTGAAAATGAGACACAGGACAAACACAGTAATATATCTAAAAATGATGAAATACAGTTAAAATATGAAATATGTGATTTGGGGGTGATAATATTAAAATAGCTACATCATAAAACATTTATCAATTGTTTTATCAAATTGATTTTTTCAATAATACTTGCCCCATTATACCATTATTTATTTCCATTACCTAATTCTCAGATCACATACTGTAATGTTTCTACCTACCATCTGTACTAATTTGGCTTTTACAGTGCCGGTCTCTTAGCCTAAGAAGCTCCTTTAAGTGCTTTTGTGCTAGGAAATTTCATAATGCTGCAAATTAGGCTTTTGGGTTCTGTAATCCACTCAAAGGCTATTATATATAATTACCATTACTTTAATGTGAAATTTATTTAAAAATCATGGAAACAGAGATTTTTTACTTTTATGAAGAATGACTTTGTCCTGAGATCCCAGACCCATTCTGTTACACCAATGTCTATCACCATCATATTAGAGATATATAAGGGAAATACTGTTATAAGTAATCAACCCCTCCCTACTTCAACTTCAAACTAATTCCACCTAGTTACCATCTGAAGCAACTGATGAATGAAAATTGATGAAAGAGAGAAAATGAGAGAGAGAAAGATGAGGGAAATCAAACTGGAAAACGTTATCAACTGCAATTGGATTACTGCCCTAACCTTATGACCTCATTTAACCTTTTCTCTTTAAAGGCCCTATCTCCATATATAGTCACACTCAGGGTTATGGTTTAAACAGATGAATTGGGAAGGGGCGGCACATGCAGTCAATAACAAGGTCCCAATGTTCTCAATTACTCAAAGCTATTCAGATATTTTGAAAACTCCAAAAGGTGTTAGCAGGTAACCTGTCTCATACATTCCTCAGTGAATAACCACTTCCATAATTCTTCTGAAAATTCCAAATTCTCCAGCTGCCCAGTCACTTCTGAATTTCTGGCCACTCCACCATTCAGCAAAGAAAACATCAATGCTGACTGCCACAGACTTCTTGAACTTATTCTAGTTCTGTGGTTAGCATTAGGCCTGGTTGGTTAGTAATGACAATTTGTCTCTCTTGTCTATAACAAGGATTTTAACAGAAATTTAAATGAATCAATCAGGTTGGTCATCATCTACCACATTTTATTTTCATCCTACTGATACTTAAGTGACTAAATATCTTGTCATTTTAGTTAGTGTGAATAAAACTAATACCACAGAAGTACAAGTGATCATGAGAATATGCTGAAAAATTATACACCAGCAAATGGGATTACCTAAAGGACATGGGAAAATTCCATTCAGCTTCCTAAGACTAAATTGTGAAGAAATAAAAAATTTTAACAGACCAATAGAAAAATAAGGAGACTGAAGCACATCAAAAACCTCCCAGCAAATGGAAGTTGAGGACCAGATGGCATCACAGGTGAATTCTACCAAATATTTACAGAAGAATTAATGCCAATCTTTCTCAAACTCTTCTGAAAGATTGAAAAAGTGGGAACACTTCTAAACACATTTTATGAGTCCATCATTATACCAAAACCAGACTATACCATGACAGGAAAAGAAAATTACAGGCCAATATCCCTAATGAATATAGATTAAAAATATCTCAATAAAATTGAATTCAATTTTACTGCACATTAAAAAGATGATACACTGTGACCAGTGGGATTTATTCCTGGGATGCAAGGATATTTCAATATATGCAAATTAATAAATGTGGTATATCACATTGATAAAATGAAGGATAAAAAATGGAAGATTATATCAATAGATAAAGAAAAAGGATTTGACAAATTTCAACACCCTTTCATGATAAAACTCAAATTGTTTCTGTTTATAGATGAAATGATATGGCATATTGAAAATGATAAAAACTACACAAAAAAATCTTAGACCTAATAATTGAAGTCAGTAAAGTTCCAAAATAAAAAATCAACATACAAAAATCATTTGTGTTTCTATCCATTAACAATGAACTAACCAAAAAAATAATTTATAAAATAATTTCATTTAAAACAGAATATCTTACTTAGGGAAAATTTAACCAAAGAGGTGAAAGATCCACACACTGAAAACTGAAAGACTTTGATGAAAGAAACTGAGTAAGACACAAATAAATGGTAGGACATCTGTTTTTGGACCAGAAATATTGATATTGTTAAAATGTCCATACAACCCTAAGTGTATAAATTCAATTCAATCCCTGTCCCATTCCAATGTTATCTTTCACATAAATTAAAATAATGTTATGTTTCATATGAAGCAACAATAGCCAAAGCAATCTTGAGAAAGAACAAAGAGGTATAACACTTTGTGTTCTCAAAATAGTTTGCTAAGGTTAGAGTCACTGAAACGGTATGTTGCTGGCATGAGAACAGACATAAACCAATGGAACAGAACAAAGAGGCTAGAAATAAATCTACGTATCTACACTCAACTGGTCTTTGGCAAGTGTGCCAAGGCCATTCAATGGGGAAAGGTAGTCTATTCAATAAATGGTATTGGGGACAAAGGATATCTACATGCAGAAGAATAAAATTGGACACTTAACTCACACCATATACAAAAATCAACTCAAAATGGATGAAAGACTTAAACATCAAACCTGAAACTGTGAAATAAAGGGAAAAAGCCCCTTGACTTTAGTCTTCACAAGGATT
This sequence comes from Phataginus tricuspis, assembly GCA_029783875.1. Classification (NCBI taxonomy): domain Eukaryota; kingdom Metazoa; phylum Chordata; class Mammalia; order Pholidota; family Manidae; genus Phataginus; species Phataginus tricuspis. The sequence goes on along the minus strand of JAQQAC010002701.1, from coordinate 7,554,909 downwards.
TTTTTGGCATCTGATAACAAAGGCAGAATCAACAAAAGCAAAATGAACAAGATGGAATACATTGAACCAAAAAGCTTCTGCACAGCAAAGGAAACAATCAACACGGTGAAGATACAACCTGGAATGGGAGAAAATATTTGCAAATCATGTATCTACTAAGTGGTCAACATTACATATTGAAATATATATATATATCAAAATATATAAGAAACTCAAGCAACACAATAACAAATAAATAACCCAATTAAAAAAAATGGACAAGGAATCTGAATAGACATTTCTCAGAAAAAAACAAAAGTGGCTAACAAATGTATGAAAATTTGATCATCCCTAGTTGCCAGAGAAACAAATCAAAACCATAGTGGTATAACACTCCACACCTTTTTGGGATGGTTATTATATTATATCATATTATACTATATTATTATAAAAAAGACAAAAGTGTTGGTAAAAAGTGGACCGTGGTACAGTCTGGGTGGGAATGTAATTTGGTATAGCAACTGTGCAAAACAGTATGGAAGTTCCTAAAAAAATTAAAATAGAACTTCCATATGACCCAGCAACCCCATTTCTAGATTTATATCTAAAGGAAATGAAATCATTATCTTGAATAGATACCTGTACTTCCATGTTCACTGAATCATTATTTATAATATTCAAAGTATGGAAACAAGGGTTCATCGATGGATCAAAATATAATGGATAAAGAAGATTTGGTGTATGTGTAAAATGGACTATTATTCAGCATTAAAAAATAAGATGTTGACATTCACAACAACATGGATGAATCTGGAAGACTCATGCTAAGTAAAATAAGCCTGATACAAAAGTCAAATACTGCATGATCTCACTTATATTGTGGTAATTATTTCACAATAATATATGTGTATCAAACTTATACACCTCAAATATATACAATTTCTATTTGTCATTTATATCTCAATAAATCTGGGGGGAAAAAAGATAGCCCAAAATCCGCACTAACCTTCTAATTTCTGAATGAGCCAGAAAATTGACATTTTATTTAAAATAATTTGTGTTTACTTCTCTTACTGTACCTAAGATGATCCTAACAGATGTAGCAGGGCAGTATGATTTCCAAGAATTAAAAATGACTATAATATTTCAAAAATATTATTCCGGTTATAATGGTTATATTGTATATGAGATTGAACACAAATCTGGGAACTAAAATAATCTTTCACATCTTTGTCCTGTCTTTCAGACCAAACAGGGCTGTGTTAAACAGCATGAACTTTTGGGACAAGTGCTTGGTTTGCAATCCAGATTCACTTTTTTGCTGTTGTTTCTGTTTTTTTTTTTTTATGGGTATTCTGAGGAGTAAATAAAATAATATTTATAAAGTACTTAGAATATTGCCTGCCAGGTAGTATGACCTCAATAAATATTAGCTGTTTTTGTCATGAGTAAGATTAAGAATATCCTCATTTTTAAGATTATCATTAAAAAGAAAGACAATTATTAAAACCTATTGTTATAAAGAAATTACATATCTTCAAGTATATTTCCATGAATCACCACGGACTTGTACAAATCCTAACTGGAGAAACAATAATATATAGAAAGTTATCTTGTTCCATCAACAACTGTCCACCAAGATTCATGCTCCCTTTTCTCTTGCTTGCAGTAGTGGTTGCTGGAATAGGCTGTTCAGCTGAGGACTCTGTATTCCAGCTTATGTTGGTGTTATGTTTAGATGGTTTTAAATGACTATTTCTCACCAAAGGAACATTACTTTAAGTGATGTTCCTGTATAATAAAGGATTTAACCTGGCTCAAAGTAAGATCTAATCTTTGCATTTGGCTCTGGGAAATTAACTTTAAACCCTTGGAATGTCCTGCCTTATCAAACTTTATAATCATTAATGCCATGCCTTATAAGCATGCCCTTGTTTGCCTCAGGGATTTGGGCTACACTAGATAGTTTCACAATGTTATTTAGAGTAGGGTCTTTGGATCACATTGTATGAACTTGACCTCTGGAGGCAGGAATTGCGCTGGGACCAAGGTCAGCCATGTAAGCAGTCAGTCAGGTCTTTGTGATAAACCCCAACAAAATCTCTAGACAGTAAGACTTGGACCGGGTACTCTGATGGTTAAATACTGCATGCATATTGTCACACATCCTTGAAGATAAAGTTGGCACTATGACTCCATGAGAAGATGACAAGAGGAAACTCCACACATAAATCTTTCCTAGACTCTGCCTCATACTGTCTTCCCTTGACCATATTTAATTGTATCCTTTACGTGTAATCAACCAGAATGTAAATATAAACGCTTTGGTGATCTGGGGGCACCACACTCTTCGGGCATTCTTAGAAGTGAAGGTGGTTTAGTGGATGATTCCCTAAATGCACAATTTCTGCCTAAGGAGTATAAAAAGTATATGTGTCCCTTCCCTAAGCTTAGTTTACAAGCCTGTTTACAAATTTAATCCAAAGCATTTCAAGGGCCTGATGGAGCCTTAAGATGGAAGAAGTCTGGTGCATGATTCAGACCTGTAGGCTACTAGTGGGAATTCTACCCACTAACCAGGTACATCCACACAGCATTGTTTCATAAGCAAAAAGTAAACTTCCGTTTATTTAAGTAATTGAAGTTATTGCTGATAACAGTTAGTGTTTCCTTAGCTAATATATTCTTTATCAAGGTTTTAATCTTTCTTTGATTAAAGTGCATTTTTTGAATAAATTACTTGTAAGTTTATACACACACATGCAGATATGTCAACTGGTATATCACTACATTATGTTGAATTTTGAACCCGTATTTTCTGGACTTTTCATGTTCACAGCTCTGGTAGATGCTACTAGGGGTATTTTGAGTAGCAGGCATACTTTATTAGTAATGACTATTCTCTCTCAAGTGAAAACTATACTCTTCTTAAAGCTTATTTTTTTTCAGTATGTGTCCACAATAAATTATAATATGAATGAGTAAAAGTTATTACCACTACATCTTCTACAACTTATTTCAAAGGAATATAGTATTTTGAAATTTATTTAAAGAAACCAATTCTACAATTTACAATTTCTAAATTCTACAATTTAGAATTTATTTCTACTGAATTGTTTCATTATTTCAACCAATATCCTTTGCCATTTAAATTACCCTAACTTTGTTCTCCTCTTATCACTACTAAAATTCACTTTGAAGTTTCCTGGCCATTGAAATGCAGCCCCAGGTTTTGGCCACTATGTAGCCAATACCGATTCAGACGTCAATACTATAGTCTGTGAAACATCAGAGTTTCATTAGCTTGAAAAGGGTGATTTACTTAGGTTGCTTTCTAGCAACTTTGAACATTCAATGTCTGCTAAAAATCTGCAAATAAAATAACTCTCCACATTGAACCTTTAAATATTTTTTACTTTAATATGATCAAAACGTAGCTTCCTCACAACATATTTCAAGCTTTCACAGAAGTATAGGCTATTAGAAGATGATAAAAAGATAATAAGAGGAATTCTTTTTTATCTGTAAAAGTATGAATATGTTTTGGGCCTATGAGTTTGTGTAAAAATAAATTCAATGTCATCATTAGATGTCCATCCACTTGATGGTGTAACATTTTGATTGACTTAATAAGCAAATTTAATCAAATGGAAATGGGCAATCTCTTTTCTGTGATTTCTTTTTCCAGTCAAGTTATTTAATAGAAAGGAATTCAGAAACAAGTGAACTTCAGAAACACAGCCTCCTAAGCAAGCAATATAAACAAATTTTTCATTTCCATATCTCATTTGTATCTGACATAAAATCCTAGTTGGGAATTTGGAGTTTCCACTAGAATGTGAAGACAGGCATATGTATGATGTCTCTGGGAGAACAAACTCAATCTTTTTGGCCCCAGATGGAATCTTTTTGAAAATATACTGTCATGAAATTTTTATTCATTTAGAAATTCTTGCACCTTCTGATATTGCACCTAATTATTGATGTGTATCATATCAAAATTTGGCTAAGGAAAAATATGTTTCAAGCCCTTCTTGAATTGTTTTTTGATTCCTTGTAACTTTTCTGTTATGCTTTGTGCATTTCAATGAGAAAAGATTTCCTTAGGATGACCTCAAGTTTGTTACATTCATAACCATGTCAAGAATCACCTAAAATATGCTTTAATAATAATAAAACACTTCTCCCAAATCCAACCCTGCCTTTTAATAGCACTCATTCTGGATCACTACTTTTGTCCTCACAATCACTCAGAATGTACCCTTATGTGTCCACTTACATTTTAATGTCTTCCTTGAAGCTCCTAACTTTATTATTTTTCACTTCAAAATCTTGTTTCTGTCTGTAATTAAACCGGAAATGTTTATGTTTACAGTCTCACCTCCACCAGTCTCTTGTTTACTTTTTTCTTCTTCATGTACCTTCATTCTTTCCACTAGTTCCTCATCTCAGCATATGCACTGACCATGGGCTTTCTGAGTAACTGGATAATTTAGAAGTGAATGACTAAAAATGGAAGGTACTCATACTCACACATATACTTTATCTATCCAGATATTTAAAAATCAGCCTAGTGACCATAATCTTAGCCTTATTTGAATACTTTAATTTTGGATGAGTATAAGACATGGTTAGGTACTAAACCTATAGTCATAGATTTCCCTTTCAGATTAAAAGGACACCATGGACTAATTCTCTAGCAATGCCCCCTTTGATATTTATTATAGTAGGCTAAACAATAGCTTACAAAGATGTCAAAGATGCCCTAATTCCTATAAATGTTGCCTTATTTTGAAGATCTGGTTACATTAAGAATTCTGAGGTGATGAGTCCTAAATGGAATCATATGTGTCCTCAGAGAGGGGCAGAGGGAGATTTGCCTACACACAGAGGAGAAGACAAAATGAATTCAGAGGTAGAGATGTCTCTGGGAGCTAAAAATTCCAGCAGGCGCCAAAAGCTGGAAGAAAGAAGGGTTGGATTTTCCCCAACAGCCTCTGCAGGAACCCAGCCCTGCTGGCACCTTTAACCCAGTGACACTTACTTATTACTTCTGGCCTCCAGAAATGTGAAAAAAATAAATGTAAATTGTTTTTAGACACCCAATGTATGGTAATTTGTTACAGCAGCCACAGGGAAATAATGTAGTTATAAATACCTATGAATATAAGTTGTTTTGAATGCAAACAAATAAAAGTCAAGCAATGAATGATGTTGACTAAACAAAAAAAGTGACGGTAAAGAAAGAAATTAGAACTAAGGACCCTAGGGATATTGCTGGCATCCGAGAAAGTAATTTGGTTATAATGTTCACTATGCAATAATTTGCATATGGCAAAAGGAAAATTAATTTCCAGGGTTTCCATGCTATCATGTGTAAACACTCAGTTATCATTTTAGAAAACACAAGTGCAACAAATGATGCAATTGACATGAATGGATAATTATTAATATACTTTAAAGTTCTGCTGAAATTATTGGTATATACTAACAACATGAATCACGATGGCCTCTAAGGTTTTCTTGAAATGAAGAGAGACTGTGAATGAAGTTGTTAAAAGGATATGTGTAAATGCATATGACAAACCACACTGTGATTTTTTTAAAAGAGATTACAGTAGTTAAGAGCACAGAGTCTGGAACTAAAAGGCCTCCATTTAAATCGTGGTTCTATAATTTACGAGCTGTGTAAACCTTGGGTAAATTATCTTACCTTTCTGTCGCTTGGTTTGTTTAATCTGTAAACTAGAGATAAAAATAGACTTTATTAGGTGGCTCTATTAATAAGATGGATTGAAATTTCATAATACTTAGCACTTAGCCAGGCATTTCGTTTTTTAAAAATGTTTGTTAATAAATAAACAAGCGAGACTAAAGTAGTCCATTATCACTCAAAATAAGCTAAATTTATGATTTTAAGACACCAGTGGTTTTAAGAAATGTTATCAGTTTTATGAATATCTGTTCAGACTATTATAACAAAAATATCATAGAATGGGTGGCTTAAACAGTTAACAGCAATTTCTCTCAGATCTGGAGGCTAGGAATCCAAGATAAAGGCCCTAGCAGTTTTGATGTCTTTATGAGTCTGCATGCTAGTTCACACATGACTGTCTACCCTCTGCGTCCTCACGTGGCAGAAGGGCACGGGAACTCTCTGGGGTCTCTTTGAAAAAAGTACTAATGACCTTCATGATGGCATGACCTCACCGAAAGGTAACACCTCTAAAGACCATAACATTGGGGGTTGGGTTTCAACACATGAATTTTGGAAGACACGAACATTTAGTCTCTATCAATAAAAAAACATGCTAGTTTGGGAAAACTAAAAGAAAAACAAGTACTACCATATTAATGCTACCTACTATGAGTAACATATTTCAGAAACATAGTAAACAAATATTTAGATGAGAGCATGCCCTCTGGATGGTATTGGAGGACTGTAGGTGAAATATGTCAGTTCTCCTTTCTTTTTTTTACAATCCATGTAGGCAACTATTTTTGTTAAGACATTCATCCATTGTAAATGGCAATGCCTTTGAAAAATTTTGCAACTTTCTTTTACAATGATCTGATAAAGTTTTTTTAAATGAGAAATTCTGAATAGACAGTTAAATCTGTTGCATGTTGATTTTAAATGATTCATCTATTGAAAGGTATCTTATCTCTAAATTTTAGGTATGCTTTTCTGTAATCTGTATTTAACATAACTCACATAAATTTTCAGGAATTAAATTTATTGTATAAAGTGAGTTTACCTAATGCATCATTCATTGCTTTCTATTCCATCTCAAACTGCACTCATCCTGGGACAATAGACATGATGGTTTTAACAACTGCTGTATTGGAAAACTTAATTGTGTCTCTGTTCCTGCAAATGCCAAAATATCTGATTGTGTACATGAGCTCTTGTCAATGGAAAGTGGCATTGATTTTTAAATCTCTCTGAACAATTGAGTAAAACATTGTTCAGTAATGTTTAAAAAATATTTACTCTTCCGAAATCCAAGTGCTTGGATGAAAAATGAAAATTTCAAGCAATGATAAAAACATATATTCCTTCTTATCAGGACATGATTTGAAATCCTAAACTATATGGTGTGTGCTTTATGTGGAATGTCCTCTCATACCCTCCTAATTTATTAAGGTCCAATTCATATTTCAAAGCTCAGCTAATAGCCATCATCATCACTGATAGTTTTCAGCTACCCTGACCCAAAAAGAGCTGTAGCATTTGAATCATTTTACACACTGAGTCATAGAAATTTTAAAGATGAAAGAGAACCTAGAACACAAGTAGATGTAACTTTATATGGGAGGAGCCTAAGTCTCAGGAGGTAAGTGACTTCCCATTGCAACAAAATGTTTAGCACAAATCAATTAGGGATTTTGGATACAATTTATAATAAAAATAGTAGTTTTTATATTGCGTGTTTGCATTCTTAGGGGTCAATGGAAATCAGTCAGATGCCACCAAACAAGTCAGTGGTGTCATTGAATGACCAGGGGTTAGCCTCCCATTTGACACCGCAACCTGATTTCAACCCAAATGCAGGGATCACTTCCATTTGTATTGTTTACATAGCTTTCAGTTAGCGAAGGGAGTCTTCTTGTTAAAAAATAAATAAAAAACTACTACATTAAAACTTTGATCTTTTCCATATATTTTTTACATTTCATTGCTATCGTCTTTCTGTCATCTGTCATATATATCCAGCCAGCCATCCATCCACTTATATATATGAGTAGATAAGAAAGAATGCATGTTCCTTGCCACACAGTCTTGATTTCACTGTCCTTGAAGGGGATTCCAATGACTTATAACATCTCCCACCTACCTAGTTTATTCACATCTTCCTAGAATAAACTACATATTCAATATAATTTCTGATATTGATGATAATGAGAGTAATGAAGTCAGCTGAAGTGCTTAAGTGGAAATAGTATATAATTTTACATGCATCAACAGTTTGACATAACTGACACCAACATTAATTAATGAAATTAATGATTCATTAAGTGAAATCAAATACCAAAGGAACATGTCTTTATTAAGCAGGGTACAATAAGCATATGCTCAACCATATTAAAAGCAGTTTAGGATCACTTATATAACTTTCTCCTAGTTTATTTATTTAGCTTTAATTTATATCTCTAGATTTGAACATGATGAAAATTCAGCTATATGGGTATTGAAATAACACAGAGAAATTTATAAGGTGTCCTTCTGGAAATGTATGTATGGAATACTTGGCATCTGATAATGTGCTAAAGCAAAAGGACTAAAAGGTACAATAGCTTGCATAAGATATCTATTTCTGTCTCACAATATAATGAAGAAATAAGTAGCAAAAGTACTTGCTGCTACAGGTAGAGATAATGAGTAGCAGTTTCATTCTCATCACATGGCCTGTATCCTTGGTTCTTGCAGGTCTTGATGAAATTTCTGTACACCAGCAAGTGAGCAAGGGAAAAAGTAAAAGCACTATTTAATAATGTTCCCATTAAAAGCCTGCAGGGGAGGCAGGAAAAGATGATGGCATAAGAAGTGAAGCAGAAACATCCTTCCAAAACCACATATAACATGAAAATACAGTGAATATTACTAATTCTGGAAGAGTGACCTGAAAGAAGACTGAAACAGATGGGCTACACCTGGGGAAAAGAGAAGACATCATGGAAAAGGGTAAAGTAGCAAAGCTGCAATCTGTTGGGACCCAAGCCCTCTCCCAACCTCAGATCACAGGCGGGAGATAAGAGAAATGGAGCAGGGAGGGAGTAGAAGCCCAGGACTGCTAAACACCCACCCCTGGAGATCTGCTCCAGGAGCACGAATCCACGTTACACAGTGCTCTGGAGATTAGTGGGGTTGGAAAGCAAAGACACGTGGAATACTCAGAGAGACTGAGATTCCAGCTGCTTGTGAGAACAGGTACCCACAACCGACCACACTTGGACAAAAGAAAGATGGGCACTTTGAAAGACTTCCCAAGAGTCAGAGGGCTATTAAAGAGGCAAGGATTACACAGAGATCGCTGCTCAGGAGAAAGGACAGGTGGACAAAATCATCCCGGCACACTCAGACCAGCAAGTTGGGAACTTTCAGGATCTTCAGGTGCTCTATGCCCCTGGCTGGCAGTGAGACCTGAGGCCCGCCTCCAAGATATGCCCCTGCTGCTCCTGCCAAAACGCACTGCCAAAACTTCCCCAACCTGGGGAAGGAAATAGGCTCTCAGGCCATGGAAGTGCACAGATCCCCCAACACAGGGATCCTAGGAAGAAAACACCAAGACATATAATAATTAAAATGGAAAAGATCAAGGGCAAGGACAGAGTATTAAAAGCAGCCAGAGAGAAAAAAAAAGATCACATACAAAGGAAAACCCATCAGGCTATCATCAGACTTCTCAGCAGAAACCTTACAGGCCAGAAGGGAGTGGCATGATATATTCAATGCAGTGAAACAGAAGGTCCTTGAAACAAGAGTACTCTATTCACAGCAGGATTGTCATTTAAATTTGAAGCAGGGATTAAACAATTTCCAGATAGGCAAAAGTTGAAGGAATTTACCTCCCACAAACTATCTCTACAGTGTATTTTAAAGGGACTGCTGTGGATGGAAGCTCCTAAAGCTAAATTGCTGTAACCAGAGAAAACAAAACCACATTAAAGGAAGTAGACCAATTAATTACTAACCAAATGCAAAATTAAATCAGCTACCCACAAAGTCAGTCAAGAGATACACAGTACAGAATATGACACCTAACATATAAAGTGTGGAGGAGGAAGAAAAAGGGACGAAAAAAAAACCTTTTAGATTGTGTTTGAAAAAGCATAAGTGAATTAAGTTAGACTGTTAGATAGTAAAGGTAGACTCTTAGATAGTAAAGGAGCTGACCTTGAACCTTCCACCCTCAGTAGAACAAAAAGGCATCCTACAGTACAGGAGAATATATTCATTAATGACATATCTAATGACACGTTATCATCCAAAATATATATAGAACTCATATGCCTCAACACCCAAATAGCAGATAACCTGATTAAAACATATGGAAGGTCTGAATGGACATTTCTCTGAACAAGAAATTCAGATGGCCAACAGGCACATGAAAAGATGCTCCACATTGCTAATTATCAGGGAAATGCAAATTAAAACCACAATGAGACATCATCTCATATCAGTTAGGATGGCCAACATCCGAAAGACAAGGAACAACAAATGCTGGCAAAGATGCATAGAAAAGGGAACTCTCCTACACTGCTGGAGGGAATATAAAGTAGTTCAGCCATTGTGGAAAGCAACATGGAGGTTCCTCAAAAAACTAAAAGTAGAAATACCATTTGACTCAGGAATTCCGCTTCTAGGAATTTACCCGAAGAAAACAAGATCCCAGATTCAAAAAGACATATGCACCCCTATGTTTATTGCAGCACTATTTATAATAGCCAAGCTATGGAAGCAACCTATGTCCATCAGGAGATGAGTGGATAAAGAAGATGTACATATATTCAATGGAATATTATTCAGCCATAAGAAGAAAACAAATCCTACGGTTTGCAACAACATGGATGGAGTAAGAGGATATTATTCTCAGTGAAAAAAGCCAAGCAGAGAAAGACAAGTATAAGAGATTATATAACATTTGTTATATAATATAAATAACTCCAAAATATATAAAGAACTTACACGTTGGAGTAATAACAACAAAGCAAAAAAGCAAAACTAAAGGAATAAAACAGCAGCAGACTCACAGACTCTAAGGGACTAGCAGTTACGAAAGGGAAGGGGGTTGGGGTCGGAGGCTTATGAGGGAGGAGAAGAGAATTAAAGGACATTATGATTAATACACATAATGTAGGGGGGTCACGGGGAAGAGAGTATAGCAGAGAGAAGACAAGTAGTGACTTTGTAGCACCTTACTACACTGATGGAAATTGACTGCAATGGGGTGTGGGGGGACTTGATAACATGGGTGAATATAGTAACTACAATGTTGCTCATGTGAAACCTTCATAAGATTGTGTATCAATGATACATTAAAAAAAAAAAGAAGCCTGTAGGATCAGTTTCATGGATGTGTCAACAGGGCAGATTTGAAGGCCCCATACTTGGTTTAATGCTCCACTGTCACCATCTTTAAACGCTTAGTAATTTTTAACAAGGTCCCTGTATATTTTCATTTTTCACTGAACCCTGCAAATTATGTAGCTGGCCTTGAGAGAATGACCGGGCACTCATTCCTTCTTTTCCTCTCTTATTTGCCAGAATTTGGCCATATGACCACAACTTGTCTCAAAAATACTAAGGAAGGTAATTTCTTGCTAGTAGACAGTGACTGCTAACACAGAAGAGGTCTAATATTACAAAAAGGAAAGAAAGATTATTCCATGTATCTAGTAAACTCAGCCACTGTGTCCATATTTTCCATTGTTTTGTTTCCTGAACCTAGCAATACAACAGGCATATTGTCGGTGTTTGGTGTATTTTTTGTTAAATAAGCAAATATATGGCTCAATAACTGTATCGACACAACAAAAAACACTTAAATCTTTCAATGTTAGGTAGTTGCATTTAGTCCAGGCCACTGAGAAAGTTATACTGGCCTAATCTAGTAGTGCTTAATATTAGGTAAGCGTTTCCAAAGATTAGAAAATACTTTAAAAAATCCTTGGCTCGTGATAAGCAAAAATACATAATTAGTCGATCTGTTGAGCTCTACTTTTGTAAGTGTACATCATAGTTGACCAAACCATATTATTCAGCTACAAAATCATATGTTTTCTCATCACTTAGTGTATCAAATCACTGCTGGAAAAAATTGTCTTAATTCAGAAATATTTTGGTGTCATAACTTCCTTTCTGTATGTACCTTAACTAAGAGGAATACATTTTTTAAAAGAGAATGTTAGAATAATTGCATGTGATTCTAAGTACCAAAGTGATACCTAGCGATGCTTGTGAAAGTAACATAAACACAAAAATTATACCAATATAAAGTCATTCAGTACAAGGCAAAAAAAGCTTATATGCCCAAAGAGTCACTATGTTTTATATGCTATTATAAAAGCATAAGGTCACTGACGGTCATTTTGATTACTTAGTATACTTGTGTAAGAAATTTATAAAAAGCTCAATCAAAAGAAATACAGAAAAATAGTTTGAAGCCACAAAAAGGGGCATAAGATTTGCATTTCTAGAAAATATTCTTGTAAAAGCTAAAGGCACTTCTTTATTTTATACATTCTAATTTTGTGACCATTACTAGAGAAATACATTAGAGTAATTTGGCTTCCAATCTGAAGGATGCAGTGAAGAAAAAAAGTAACACATAGGATGAATTACTATATTAGAATGAAAGTGGAACAAAATTTTTAGAAAGACCTAAAATGGAATAACCAAAAAGAGATGAATTTATTTCTGTCTTACATAATGTTAGGATGGGTATGTACCACCTGCACAGAGTATTCATTTCAGGAATAGTTAGGGACTCTGTCATCCTTGAAACATGATTTCCAGGTAGCTCCATTTAAAGCCATTCACAGGCAAGGGGGACAGTAAGAGGGAACCCAAAAGGCCAAGTTTCTTTTTTAAACAAGTGAGATGGGAGTTGCTGATATGATTTCCATTCACATTTCATTGGTGAGAATTTAGACACTAAGCCACACTTAAAGTAAGGTAAGGAAATGCAATCTTGCTGGGCAGGTTTGTACCTAGGGAAATGAGATTGTGTTGAGGGAATAAACAAGTATTGTAAAAATTCTTCCCAGCATACATTATTTAAGAGTTGAAAATTATCGTATATGTGAAATTTCTAGTAATACACTGAACACTTATGAAGTTTTGATTTCTAAAACAGCTTTTATTTAGACAGACTTAGATTTATAGAAAAGTTATGTAGATAGGGCAGTGCTGCTATATACCCCACTTCCAGTTTCCTCAGTTAGTAACATCATATATTAATGTGGTGCCTCTCCTACAATTAACAAATATCATAACATTATTACTAACTAAACCTTGTACTTTATTCAGATTTTCTTAGTTTATACCTAATATCCTTTGTTCATTGCTGGGACATAACATCCAATTGACTTTTTAATAATATTAACTTTGTGTCCTTGCTCTAATATTTGTTGATATAGCCTAGCAGTAATGACAACTCTGTGGCAATGAACACACCTACTTCTCAAATCTTGATTTCTAATGCTTTTCTCCAGTAAAAGGAACCAGAGTGCCACAGAGGAATAGCTGAATCCAGGACTAGGATAAGAAATATACACGAGCTGGAAGCATCTTGTAGTGAGGGGGGTGCTCAAGGAGCAGAAACAAAACCTCCACAGAAGTGGTGTCAAAGGGATACAGTAGTCAGCTTAACTTTATGTAGCAAAAGCTGGAAAACATGAGCACAAAATTAGTAAAGTAGTATCAGGCTATGACTCAAAGGACAAAATAAATACCAATGAATCCATACTGATATACATAAATGGAAGAGAGGAGATATATATCCCATGCAGATTTCAGTTAATTTTTATAGCTTCTATGCTCTGAAGGAGGTAGAGCAAAATTAATCATTCTGTAAGTGTAAGATGAACATAGTGACTTCCTTCCTAAAAGTACAATATCGAAAGGGGAAAAAATAGTAAGTTGTCAGGGCAGGGCTCTGACAAAACACTTCCTTCAGCTAGGTTATCAAGGTCAATGTCAGCAGCAATAATTCAAGTAGATATTATGCACATTTCATCTGATGTGATAAAGGGCAGTTTGGTCCTTTCCCAAAAATACAAACCCCAGCCCAATCATGATAAGAGTATATATTCTTCTATTGTTGGGTGGAGTATTCTAAAAATATTGATTAGAACAACCAGATTGATAGTTCTGCTAAGGTTAATTATATCTTTACTAATCTGTCTACCTGATCTATTAATTACTGAAAGAGGCGTGTTGAAATTTTAAACTATAATAGTGGATTGGTGTATTCTTTTTTTCAATTCTATCAATTTTTGCCCTACATATTTTGACACCATATTAATGTAAAAGTTTGTTATATCTTTTTGGAGAATTTATCACTTTTTCATTATGCCATGCTTTGTTTCTAATAATTGTCCTTCTGTAACCTTTTTCATCACCAATTAATATAGCTATTCCACGTTTCTTTTGATTAGTGTTAGCATGGTATATCTTTTTCCATTCCTTTAATTTTAAGCTATTGGAATTTTTATACTTAAAATGGTTTCTTTTACATAACATATAGTGGAGTCTTTTTTACTTACTATGACCACTTGACTTTAAATTGGTGCATTTAGATCATTCAGATTTAAATTGATGGTTGATAAACTTGGATTAATATTTTACACATTTCTAATAATTTTATATTAATTGCACTCTTGTTTTTTAGCCTTCTCAGGTTTTAGATGAGAATTTTTATTATTCCCTTTTATCTCCTTTATCATATCAGTTACAGTTTTAAAATATATATTTTTAGTGGTTGTTCTAGAGTTTGTACTATACATTTTTAACTATCTTAATTCCAACTTTAAATAACACTATAGAACATCATGTTAATTCAGGTAATTTGTAACACAGCATTTCCAATACCTTCTTTTGATTTCTTATGACACTGCTGTAATTTATTTCCTTTATACGTATGTTATAAGTCCCTTTCATACTGTTGCTATTATATTTTAAGGAGTTATCTTTTAGAACAATTAACAATAAGAAAAACACGTTTTTTTAACTTTCATTTATTCCTTTGCCAATACTCTTCCTTTCTTTACATATATCAAATTTTTGGCTCATGTAATTTTTCTCCTCCTGAAGAATATTTTAAAAACATTTTTTGTCAAGCAAATTTGCTGTTAATGAATTCTCTCAAGTATTTTGTTTGTTATTTGTCTGGGAATACCATTTCCCGCCCAGACTTTTGAGGGATAACTTAACTGGGTATAAAATTCTGAGTTTTCTTTTCTTTTAAAGATTGTACCCTTCATTCTTCTTCCTGTTATGGTTTCACACTAGAAATCCAATTAATTTTATCCTTGCCCCTCCTTAGTAATGTCATTTTTTTTCTGTATGTTTTCAAGATTTTCTCTCTGTTTTTCTACAGCTCAAATATAATGTATCTGGGGGTAGAAATTTTCATATTTGCTCTGTTTGGTGCTCTGAGCTTCCTGCTTCTGTGGTTTGTTATCTATCTTTGGTTTTGCTGAGTTCTTTGTCATTATTACCTCAAATATTTATTTTGTTCTCTCCTCTTTAATTCTTATTATCTGTATGTTACAGCTTTTTCAATTATTCCAAAGCTGTATTAGTTTTATAGGATTGTCATAATAAAATATCACAGACTGGGTGACTTAAAGAACAAAACATTATTTTCTCACAAATCTGGGGGCTAGAAGTCTGAAATCAAGGTGACTAAGGGATTGGTTTCTCCTGGAGTCTCTGTCATTGGCCAGGAGATGGTGGTCTTCTTCCTGTGTCTTCACGTGCCCTTCACTCAGTGTGTCTGCTTCCTAATCATTTCCAATAAGGACACCTGTGATAGCAGCTTAGAGCCCATCCTAATGATCCTCATTTTAACTTAGTTACCTCTTTAAAGACCCTGCCTCAAAATAGAATCACATTCTGAGGTACTGGCAGGGAGGACATCAACATATGAATTTTGAAAATACACAACTCTGTTGTGTTTTATTTTTCATTCTATTTTTCCTCTTTGCATTTCAGTTTGGGAAATTTCTATTGAATGTCTTTAAATCCACAGGTTCATTGATTCTTTCCTCAACTGGGTATAATCTACTCATAAACTCATCAATGGCATTTTTCATTTCTGTTAGGGCATTTTTGTTTTTAACAATTTCCCATTGATACTTTAGAATTTCTGTTTGTCTGCTAACATTACCAAAATGTTCTTCTTGCATACTATTTTTCTCATTAGAGGCTTTAACTTATTAATCATAGTTATTTTAAATTCCCATTTCTGAAAATTCATTTTTTTCCCCTCTTTGGCATGACTTGTAATATTTTGTTTAAATGTAGACATGTTGTATTGGGTATTAGGAACTCATGATGTTATTCTAGCTAGGAATTGGCTGCACTTAATATTTGCTGAGGATTTAGACCCCAGAGGCTTCAAGTTCCTCTAGTTCCCTTGTTTGTCTCCAAGTCCACTTTGTCACCTTAGTGCCCCCTCAGAAATCTTCAACTTGCTGCTGTTACAGCTGTGGTACACTGTCACATTGAAGCCTTGTTGCTGTGGCAGTAGGTATGGGGGAAAGAGAGGATGTATTCCATAATCTTTTGATTAGACAGTAGTCCTTTAGGGAATCTCCAGCTCTGGCTGTCACCAAGTGTTTTTCTCTAGTGTTGTAGCTTCCTTGCTACCTTTTTCATAAGACAAGAAGGGTAATGGTGACTAGAATAATCAGAATGTCTTTCCATTGTCTGGGATAAGCTCTTGTAAAGGCTTTTCCCCTGGACCATAATCCTTTGTTACAGAGAAAGGTCTAGGCATATTTCACACTGATTTCTCTTAGACCTAAGTGATATCCTTTTTTATCTTCATTTTTAGAACCTGTTAGGGTTTCTGAAGATAAAATTCATAAAAGTGGGAGGACAGAGAGGGGGCTAAGAAAATCTCCAGCACATTCTCACCATTGTGCTGGACCAAAATCACCTTCAAGCAATTCATTCAAATTACCATTTCAGTGTCCCCACCAGTTAATGGTTCCAGTAGCTTCTGTTCCATTTAAGCATATCTTGGCTATTTTTCTCTGGGTTTACCTGTTTCTTCAGAATTGGAAGTTGTGGTTTTATCTGTGAACTCAGTTCTCTAATAGGTTCAATAAAGTGACTGGTTTTGGATGAGTTCAGATTTTTTACTGCATAGAGGAATAAACAACTCTTTTATGTCAATATTGAAAATGTAACTTAAATTATGATATTTTATTTTGTTTAATGTTATTGTATTGTATATCATTTTGCTATTAATTTTACATATAAAATTTAATTATGATATTTAATTTAAAAGATATCGCATGATTTATTTTTAAGAAGCAGAAGATTCTATTGGCTTTCTGTATAAAATTAGATATTTATTATAGGCAATGTTTAATTATATAAAGTAAATGGAATGAAAGCAAAGAATAGAAAATAGAATTTCTGAATTATGGGCAAATTTTATTAGCATAATTTCACTGACTCTGTTATTGCAGATGTAAGAGAATAGAATCCCCCCGACCCCACTCTAGTTTTTGGACCATACTGAGATCCTTCAGAGCAGTGACCACATTAAAAATTCTTTGAATGCTCAGCATTTATCACAGTCTCTCACATGTCTTACCAATGATTCCTTAATAAATGAATACGTGCTTGAGTAAACACTGATAGAAATAGGATGACTTAAGTGTAAGGAAAAATAAATAGTAACCAATAATCTAGAAAGTGAATAATCATCAGGGCCTTGATTTTCTAAATTAAGCTAAATTACCTATAAATATTTAAATTTTGAAGAAGACATGTTAAAATGTTTACAATTAAATACAAGTGAATATTTTATAATTTTAATAGTAGAAACCTATTTTCTATCTTTCCCTTTATATTTTTTATTCTGACCCAGTTCAATAATAAATAACAAAAAAACAATATTTGAATTCATTTAGTGGAACATCACTCTACAATCCATTTGTTGCTCTTTATATTTTCATTTCCAGGTAAAACTTAATGTATTTGTGATTAGTACACTTAATATAAGTTCTCGCTATTCCTAAAGAAAGTAATGATTACATATAATGCAAATTAATAAGAAAAATTTTAATAAAATTTTATTATTAAACTGACTTCTGCATAGAAGATAATAGACTGGTAAAGTATTTGGGGGACAGAGAACATAACAAATTTTTATCTAAAACATTACAAAATGTATATGTATTTTATAAATCATCTTATTACTTATTAGAATTTTCTAGTCAAATGAATCAAGACAATACAACACACTAGTATGTAGTAATTTAAATCAGAAAGATTATAGTAGAGTTTCCATAAGTATAATTGAGACAACACATCTAAGAGGCTTAATATTCTCTTGTAGGTAATAAGGAGAACACTCTTTAGTATTTTGTCCCACATATTTTACATCTATGATGTTCTGCACTTAAAAGACTTAGGTATAACAGTTTTTCATTAGTCAATATTTAAAAAGTTGTCTTTTAAAGAAAGATATACTTTTTCATTTATTGAAGCTATGTATGATTATTATGTAAATATTAGAAGGCCTGAAAATCCAGAAAATTATTTGGCATGGCTAAATTTATTTTTTTAAATACATAAGTGTTATTTTTTTAAAATATTGATGCTGTTGGTCTTTTACTTTAGCAGCCTAAGAATGGAGGAAGGTAGTCCACTACAGGAAATAGCAAATATCAACCACTTACTTTAAAAGATTAAAAAAATAATACAATACTAAAACAACTATTTTGTTGGTTGTGGTGTTACACTAGAAATATATATATTTTAAATATTCAATATCTTAGCTCTGTTATATGAAACTCAAAGAAGTGAATATCTCGGGAGAGTTACTCATTTTCCATCTCCTTCCCTTTTGTGTTGGGTAGCATGAATGATTCTTTAAGGGAAGGACATCTAAGTGTATATTCGAGATGGATGTTTGATTCATCATCCTTTTCAAAATATTGAGAGATGAAGGTTCCAGGTGAATGATACTGAGCTCTAGTGGTGGAATTCGCCATATGTTGCTGATATAATGAACATTGAATACTATTTAAAGAATTGAATGATGATGTTAAATTTTGAAGAAGAAAAGAATATTACTCATTTTCTAGTGTTGACTTTTAACTGTGATGATATGAAATTTACATAAAGAATGCATGAGGTTAAAACAGTTACAAACAGGAGCTGTTTTTATAGACATAAATTCAGAACCATTATTCATTCACTAAGCCACCAGTTATTGGAGTTATCAAGTGTGCTGGGTACTGGAACCTTTGATTTCAGTCTTGTTAATGACTGAACATAGTAAAGCTTTTAAAAATTAATATGAATAGCTATGGCTTTGGAATCTATAATCTAATCTATATATAATTAAGTACAGTAGAGTTTTAAAGAAGTTTTTTTTAGCATTTTTACCATTACAGTTGGGATATAAAAGGGAATGGTACATTTTACTAATGAGAAGATGAAGAATAAGTTCAAGTATGAGATAATATTTATCCGACTCATGAATGAGAATTATTATTATTTTTTTCCTTTTTAGGAGGCAATTAAAAAAGATGGAGGATGGAAGAATGTTGTAGGCAGGATGCTGCATAAGAAAAGGTCTGGATGCATGCCCCCTTTGCACTGAGAGCACTTTCATATAGGTAGATTTTAGTTGGCAGTTAAATAAATATTTTGGAAGAGGAGGATAGGGAAATAGCTAGGGGCTTAATTAAGAAAGGAATTGAGTGCCACCTAAAAAGTTAGATCCCTGTTCTTCAAAGAGATGTACAACATTTCCATTTTTAAAAGTTTATAATTTAAAAATTCTCTTTGGCGACTAGATGGAGGATGTCTTGGGAAAGTACCAAGGGGAATTTGAGGAAGAAGATGAATTGTGGACTCCCATTAACACAGCAGACTCAGCTATTTCAAAAAAAAAAATCTCCCTAATAAGCGCTTAAAACTGACAAATTAAATAAACAATTATTCAGCCATCCTTTCCTAACAAGTAGGAAAGCAAGAGAAACTGTCAGAGTCTCCAAATTAAGCAGAAATAGAAAAGCAGAGGCTGTTGTTAACCTTGGGGTAATGGGAAAAGTGTGGGTTGGATGATGATGGAGGAGGGCGAGTAACTGGACTCTTGTTAACCAATTAGTTTGGATGTTAACTGCTATGGAAGAACATCAGGAGAGGCCTTAACTATTTAAATAGATAATAAAAATAATAAAATTATACAAACTGAGGCTTACAAAGTGCAGGTAACAAAGTTGAACCAGGATGGCAGATTTTCCCCCACCTGGAAAAAGTCACATGTGAAGCTGCTCAGGTGAAAGAAGACTGACAGAACTGCATCCTAGAACTGCCCTGCTCATACAGCACCCACTGGCTATGTGTGACTGCTGTGCCCTGGAAGTGTGGCTTTTCCACACTGAGATGAGTGTAAATGTAAAATATATACTAAATTTCCAAGACTTGGTACCAAAACATAATATAAAATATCCCATTGGTAATGCTTCTTACTGATTAACATTTGAAACCATAGTATCTTAGATATATTTGTTGCTAAAACATATTAAAATTTATTTCTCCTTTTTTCTTCTACTTAAGAAAAACAAGGCTACAATAAAATCTTAAATTATGGATGTGGCTTGCCTATGTGGCTTAAATTATCTTCCTATTGGACAGTTCTGTTTTAGGGAATAATCTTTTAATAGGGATCTCATCAGCTAGCAAATGTATTACTTTTTGTTGATACTATTTTCTTCCTAAGCCACTAGAATTTGTTCTTTGCTTTTGCCTTAAGGTGTAAATTTGATTATTGCATCTGCTTTTCAAATGTAAAATCAAATGCCTCAGCCTGTATGAACTACTTTCCCTTAACCATTTAAAATGACAGTTTTATTATAAATGCCATTTTCATACTTAACTACACTATATTTCTGGATATTATATTTCCTCCAGTTATACATTTTAATGTCTGTTGATAGAATTTCCCAGTCATTGGTCTTATATTCAAATTGATTAGTTTTTTCACAATTCATTTCTCCACATTTTAAAATTATTGTGTTAATGTTTATAATAATAACAGATTCCGTTAAGATTTGTTTAATTGGAAGTAGACTTAAAAATAACTTTGGGTTAGAGTTTAATTCTTTTATCCTATTGATTTCATCTTCTGAAAGCATTATATGTATTTCCCAAACTGTCAGTTAAGTTTTATATTTCTCTTTGTAACATTTTTTGTGAGTTTATTTATTATATTTACCTAGTTATGGTCCTTTCCATTATAGTTTCATCTTTTGCATTAAGATTTTCTGACTTATGTGAGGGAAATATTCAACTGTATTAGAAATAAGGGTCCAATAGCTTATTTTTTGCCATAGAAATTAAAAGCATCTTTTGTTCCCATTAAAACTCATCATTAGTGGTTTATTTAGACACATTTTAAACATTTCTTATTCTTATTTTTATAGTAGTTTTTATGTTAATTATCTCAGATCTCATAAACACTAAGTATATAATCCACATAAATGTATATTCACTCCACACAGAAGTTTTTACTTATTTTTTTCTTCTCATTTTAATGATGCGGAATAGGTATATTTTAAAGAATCTGCCCAAGTTACTGTAAAAGAGCAAACAAAACTGTATTTCAAAATCAAGAAGTTAGGTGATCCCTTCTTAAATACTTCTGTGTAAAATGATGAAATTGATTTGTTTTCTGCAGTATATACTTAATTTTAAAATGTATTACTTTTGGCATTTTGAGTGTTATGTTCTGTGTTATAGCTACACATCCTTTTTATAGGACAGTTTTTTTCCTTTTTATTCATTCTTGCACTTTTTGAAGACCCTTTCAGGATTGTTTTATGCCCTTAATAATGCTGGTTGAAAGGAGAGACCAGTTAGAAACCTGTAGTGAAGTCATTATCTTACCTTGAAATCCTTGTGTTTGCATGCCCTCAGAAAAGTGCTTCATTCACAGTTAAGTACTGAGTAGATACTTAAGTCAAGTATTAAGTCAGCCAAGTATTATGTAGTATGGTTATTATATGATAGTTTTACCATATAATCAGAGTGAAATAATACTTCAGTCATTAAATAGTTAGTCTAACTGCCAGCATGTGAGATTATTTCAAGTGAGGGGCTTTTGCTCTGGATTGAATTTCATTTATGTGTACTAATTTACCCACTCGGCCTGCATGTCCTCAATATCAGATGGTTTGAGATGGATATTCTAATTCATCAGCCATTCACAATTCATTAAGATAGCTAAAGTTACCTTCATGTAACAGAAATGGAGATGCTTGTAAAAATTTCCAGCTAAGATATGTTCACCAAATATTGGAATATTATGGGATGTTTGAGTTATAATTTATATTTCTGTCTCTAAGAAAGCTAGGTGATAGAAATATAAGTCTGATCATGCAGGCAGATGAGAGGAAAGTGGAATGTCAATAGCAGTAGAGTAGCAGTGCAGTAAATGGGCATGACAAAAGAAATTCTCAGGTTTTAAAAATTCAGCAGACTGCACTATTATTATTTATCAATACCATAAGCTTAATACCTGTGGTGCTCTGATTTCAAATTATAAATAACATACTCTAGCCAGAGAGAAAATGCTACATTGCTAAAGGATTATTATTCTAATTAAGTGGTCCAGGTACAAAGTCAGAATGAGATTGTTATCATAGCTTCTCTAAGCTTGTTTTATTTAATATGTTCCTTTCAATTGTCACATGACTTGCGAGACCCATATGCAGCTCCTTAAAATCTTAAGCCAAGTTTATTATTTAAAAGTGTATTTTCTACTATATTTCCAAAAATTCCAGTTTTCCATCCAGTTGAATTGCTATATTCCATCATTCCCACTTTAGCAAATATGTATGGTTGTATTTTGTTCTCAAATTGTTTCAAATGGCTTATTTTCTTCAAATGAATAAATTTTAGATATAGTCAGACTGAAGAGATCTTCAGTATCCTCCATGACAAAAGAAAAAGGCTTATTTACAAAAAAGGGACATATATGCTTAGGGGACTGCACATGGTCTTGGTTCCTTCCAAAATATTTCTTCATCTTTTGACCAGAATAGAAAAAAAAATGAAGAGAGAAATTAATTTTCTTTCATTATGTAAATGTAATTAGAGAAGACCATTAGATAATTTTTCAAATTTTCAAATTTTCTTTTTTTGAGTTCACAGTGATCATTTGAATACTGATTTAACCTGTTAAAAGTCAGTTTGAGATTCCAGGGATAGAAAAGTAAGTGAAAACATGGTAGTCATCAAAACAGCCAGAGAAGTAAGAGAAATTCCTGGAGAAAATGTATTCACAGTAAATTTCGAATTTTCAAAATTTCAAATTTCATTGAATTTATTAAGTTCAATTAATCTTCAATTTAGAGACCTGAATTAGAAATATCATAAAAGAAGTCAAATACCCTGTTTTTTAAAATATGATTTTACATATCTGTCTCTCAACCTTTTGCTCTAAGTACAATTTGACATTAAAGTTATTTTGATTAAAAATTCTCAAATTTCTAAAGCAATAATGAGCACAAATGTTTGCATATAGGTCAAATCAGAAAAAATTAAATGTCTATGGGTTGCATTTTTCCCCATACATTGGCAAATCCACATTGTATTAAACTAGACTACATTGTCTATTTTTTTAAGACTACTTAATCACTGGTAATATGTAAGAAATAACAATATAAAAATAAGTGTTCATCATTGATCCTCTAAAGCTATATAGCAGTTTAGAATTTGCTTTGTTTACTTTTATTGTATTTGTATTATCCAGGCACAACATTCAGAAAAAGGCATTCATATTACTTCTCCACTTTCAGGGGGAAAGCTGACTTGGACATATAAAGAACTCAGTGTTACCAAGACAACCGGAACTAGGATAATTTGATCCTATCCAACAGGACTTCTGTGCCAAGACATGCCAAGCACATGAAGTTCCACGATAAAACCTTAGTTATATACTTCCTTACCTGAGGCTGTAGGATCTTCTCTCATACGCCCTCCAGGGATGAGTGAGCTGAGAAATAAAAGATATAGCATTGCTGACAATTTCATCAAGGTCCAGGGAATGATTGTCATTCAGAGTCCCTCGGTGACCATAAAGGTTGCTCAGTGATTTCTGCATATCAGAGGGTCTGTATGCCTGGGCCTCCAAAACTCTTTTGGAAAAAGTCCTAGTGATAATACTTTTAAGGAGTATGTCTTTTGAAACATATTGTCTATATTTGATATGCTTGGTCCTTCAATGGATGATTGACTTTGGACGATACATTCTGGTTTTATTTAACTTTTCAGGTATACTGTGAAGGTACGTGTTTTATAATGACTTAACCTCAATTTCATAAGTGAATCTTGTTCCGTCGTAAGCCTTTGTATGTAATGAGACTAAGTGCAGAAATAGGATGGTTCGTTTAAAGCTCAGTGGTGCAGAGAAAAGAGGACAGATTAATTCCAGAGAAGTCTGTGCTTGGAATCCTGGTCTTTCAACTGTTGGTTTGGGACCTTGGGGAATTTAACAAACCACCTTGAGCCTTTCTTTTTTTTTCCACCAAGAAAAAGGGAATAGTAATCCATCACCTAGTGTTGTCAGAATTAAATGAAAAGTATATCTGCTGTGATGCCAGAAAGATAGTGCCTAGTAACTATATATTTTCTATCGGATTACCTACAAAAGCAGAAAGTAATAAAAAAAAAATCAGATAAATAAATAAATTCAGCTACCTATATACTTGGATAGAAGAGCAATGCCTTGCTTGTAGTAGACTGAATAAGTATTTGTTGTCTGAAATACTTGTTCTTAAAATGCTTTGGAATCCAAAAAAGTCGGTACAAGGATCCAGAACGGCTATGCGAGGTTTTTGCCATCAGTCTTAGTCTTTTCATTCATATCATGGATTCATTTCTCCCTGTACTGAAAAACGACTTCATGATCTCAGTAGGAAAACTGGTGGCCACACCTCACAGATACATTTATATATCTAAACAAAAATGCAATTTATATTCCTAGAAAAAGGCACTAACTATATATTTGATATTATATATTGGTAATACGGTAACTCAACTTAAATCGCAAATGAAAAATCTGAATGAAAATTAGTTTTATATTGAAAGGGTTTGTTCTTCAAATATATTATAGTAAAAGTAGTTTGTGAGAAAAAAATGCTTTTGTTTACATTTGAATTAATTATTTGATCACCTGTTTTATACATTACCATTAGTGAATTCTACAAATGTTATTTTATTGACATTGGTAAAGTGCTGGAACGAATAGGTTTTCAGGACTTGAAATGAAATGATTGTGTAAGGTATACTGATTATTGGGTACCAGAATGAAGAAACAGAATGACAAAACAAGTTGCTAAGGAAATTAAGGGTTTGTTTTCCCCACAACATGCTTATAATCACACCAGCTTTTCTGTATGTTTACCAAAATGTTCTGATATTTAGTTGGGAAATAGTTTGTTTATTTTAATAATGATGGTGCCTTTAGGTAATAAACATACCAATGCCATCACATTATTAACCATAAATATACAGCTGAATGCTAATTGGGTTTCCCCTAAAGCCTGTTGAAAGGGACCTTCAAATGTTTCCAATAAAAAAATCTTGGTGAATTTTCCCCAGATTCTAACAAGCTGTATCAAAATAGAAGTCATATCATGGAAGAAAGGAATCCCACAGCACTTCTTTTTAATAACTGTTCAGCTACAAAATTTTATTGGTATCTTTTTATGTTCCCTCTAGAGGATGTAATGCACAAAAGCATTGCCACGGAACATATAAAATTACAAATGAAATTTATTGTAAAAAGTAGAATGTCTTCTAGACTGGTGTCAGTATTTATTTCATTCATAAACCAAAACCGCAGTATAATATATTCATTGTCAGCAAGTTCATGTGTGTAAATTGCCATCCAATGTTATTGACTGATATAAGACAGATATTGAAAAGACAATTTAAATTTACTCCTCCAAACATAAACTGTTCCACAAAAGCACTGTAAAAACTCCTTTAAGATTTTGGGTTGTGCTTGACATTTACGGTTAACTACATAATTTGGTCGTGTCATAATCCATTGTGTTTGGCAATTTGGCATTAAACGCCTGCAGAGCAGATTGGATCCTCACCACCTCGCTAGTAGACAGCTTGAGTCTATGACGAAGCAAGCAAGAGAAAAGATCTAGACGCCGCTGACCTGGTGGGGAGAGTTTATTTACACGGTCTTTTATCTCCAGAAGTTGCAAAAGTGCTGAGTCCTGGGATCCCTGAGTATAGGGGTAGTCCAGCTGCAAAATCAGGTCCCGAATTGCTTCAGGGTCAAAGTGCATGCTGTAGCCAAACACTTGAATGTTATTGATTTTCATATAACCCAGGTTCCGGGAGGGGTCAATAAATTCCAGAGGTTCATAGTAAATGCTCTCATTGCCATTGGGGCCGTTTGACTTGATGCGACTCCTCAGGTAGATGTGCACTGTCTCAAAAAACGTCTTCCATTTGTTTCCCAGAGTTAGCGACCAGTTATAGCACTGCAGGGGCAGATCCAGCTTAGTCCGCTCCCAGTCTGGAAAGCTGTTTTCATTCACAGGCATAAACCAGCTCTCAGAGTGGCTGCCTCCGAAGGGATTGACGTACACAGCCAGCACTGGCTCCAAGGTGCTGTTTTTAGTTAAGCAAATCTGTAAAGAGAGACCCAAGAGCATATGGACCAGACTTGACTTGTACTTGTTACTCTTCAAGGTGAGGAGCATACGCTTACGCCAGGAGGGGTCAAACCAGCTATTGAGGCGCATGTCGTTGCTGATAAAAATAGCGTGGACTTCAATTCGTCTGTCCGTTTTCTGCAACAGGTATTTCATCTCGAGGTCTTGCAGGTCGGTCTCAAAGCCAATATAGTGATCCGTGGACTCCGCGACCTCCGGCTTGCACAGCCCCTGGCTCAGCATGTGGCCGGCGTTGCACGTGCCGCAGCGGGTACGGTTGTCTGGGGCACAGGTCAGGCAGGCAGACGCATCGCCCACGGTGCAGGGCAGGAAGGCGGTGCAGACCACCTGGTCATTCGGGCAAGTGCATGAGTGCGTCTCCTCTGAAAAGCTGCCCAGCAGGCCATTCTCATTGCAGTAGAGAAAGGACTGGATGCGAGTGAGCCAGTAGGTTGAGGTTCTAGAAATACAAAATAAAACGGATCTATAAATAACAAAGATTTGTGTGTGTGTGTGTGTGTGTGTGTGTGTGTGTGTGTGTGTGAGTGACTGAGGTAAAAGAACTATATAGTTAATAAGTGACTACATATGTATATGTATTTGTCCATCGAGGCACAAGATTAGGTATAGGCAGATATACTTGATTTACCTGGAATGTTGCGTGACGTACCTTCTGCAGAGATGGCATGTCATCCTACTAGTAGTGTATGTGGAAGCTGATTGTGAATATAATCAGGTTGGCTCGTGTTTTTTGAAATGATATCCAATAAAAGTGGTTTAATCATAAAATACGTAGAATGGAACAAAATGTATAAATGATGATTGTTCATTCATTCCTAACTTCATAGAGTGCTAATGTTGCACGAAGCCCAAATAGAAAGTAAAATAAACATGAAAGAAAAACAAACATCTCTAAGTTGTCAATCAATGTGCTTAAAGCCTAGGGTTTTATCAACATTGAAAGAACAAGTACCCACTGAGAGGGAAAATACTATTAAGGCATGTTTGATTTTCTTCTTACAACCAGCTCAAGAAAAGTTTTGGAAAAATCTGGTTAAAACCAACGGCAAGTTCTTTTGAAAAGGCTTAAATAAGAGTGTTAGTTTAATGTGTTTGCCTTGAATCATTAACATATTCCTTATTTATCCCCACAATACAGGCTAATCATGATGCAAATTTAAGATCTCATTTTTCCTGTTTTTCCATATTATTCAAACGCTGTGGGTGTGTTTAAAATCTCAATAAAATGATGAAGGAGAAATGAAGTAAAATAATGTGTAGTTGTGTAATCAGATAGTTCTTTGTTTTTACCATGTTGCTTTCTTATTCTAGCTGCATGATCACGGGAAAGGTGAAGGGCTTCCATACCTGCAGGTGTCTTGTGTTAAAAATGGGAATAATAATATCTTCCTTATCGAGTTCCTGTGAGAAATAGCTCAAACTGTATGCATGTGTTTAGAGTATTGCATGTTGTGTGTGTCATGGTAGGTACTCAAAAATTAAATCTACTTTCGGTATTCTTAGGCCATTTTGTGTTCATTATTTGGTGTACATGAAGTTTTCTGCAACATGTATTCATTGTATTCAGTCCTTCAGACTTCTGCCATCTTTAAGAATTTGTATGCTGAATACTGGTAAAATACAGGTATTAATCTGTGTAAGTAATCAATAAAAATAATTTAAGATATTCAGAACAACATTTGACCTATTTATATATGTTATACATTCATTTTTGGTCCTTGCCCGGTCTTCCTTGCAATGTAACACTGTTTTTATTTGAATAAGTAAACTCTCCCATTTTCCAAAATAATTTGAAAAACTTCTAACACTTACTTATTTTTCTTCATAATAATCTTTTTACCAATTAAAATTTTGCATTATTGTGTGCTTCCTTGTTTATACTCCTTTTATCCAATTACATTTATATTCAGCTTGCCAGAACACAGTATGCTTTGTTTTGGGCTGTTTTTCCAGTGCCTGGTAGAATGCCAAGAGATCACAGCCCTTTAATATTTACTGAATATTGAATCAAATGAATAGATGAATTAAAGGAACATTTTCTCAATAAGTATATTTTTAAGTGTAATTTAAACCTCTAAACTACACATTTAATACAGTTGTGAGAACCTAGCTCCAAAGTTGCAGAAAGTGGAGTCACACAACATATACTCTGACATTTGCACAATTCAGTACATGAAAAGCCTTTCTTTCCCAGCTTCCCTAAATGTAACTGTTTTCTACAGATCCAGAAGAAAATGAAAAAAAAACAAACAAAAACCAACCAAAACATAAAACGTTTCCCTCATAATTATTTCTCACACTGAAAACACTGACTGAAAACCTAAGCCTGCTAAATTCATTACTGCCTTTGCCTAGATACTCTGAAAATAAGTTAATCGGAAAACCTCTCCCAGGAGTATGCCCAAGGACCGTGAAACAGCCATGTTGTGCGTGGTGAGCCATGCATTCATCTATGAGTATTTCTCCTCCTCTTGCTCGGATTCCATGTTTTTTTTGCTAGAGAATAAATGTGCAAATAGTTTCCTTTTTCTGGTTTATAAAGTAACCTGATTGATTCTTTCTGTATTCAGTCTCAGAAGGTAAAAATCAGGACGGCTTCCTTGTCTGCAGTTGCTGACATATTTATTCCATCAGTTTTTCTTCCTCAGTCAATTAATCTCTTTGCCTCTTGCCTTCTTTCCTCCTTCCCACCTTCCTTCCCTCCTTTTTCTTTCTATTTCTTTCTCACTCTCTTTTCTCTTTCACGCTCTATTCCTTTCTCTCTTCCTCCTCCCGTCCCTCTTTCTTTCTTTCTGTACTTCTATTTATATCTATCATACATAAAGAATAGAAATCCTATCTAGAGTGAAAATTATGTTTTCTTCCCCTGAAATCAAAGTATAAATTCCCCGGGCCAATTTATCTCTCACTGTAAGCTCTAATCATGTTTCCAAATCATAAGGACAAACAAAAAAATGAGATAAATAGACCTAAAGCTAAAGGTCTCACAAAACTACAGCACTGAGAAAGAATCATTTGGAGACTTTAGAAAAGTAATCTCTTTCAGCTTTCAGTCTTCTACAATAAGTTTCACATCCCCGAAGATGCATTACGTTGTGAGTTTCAGCTTGTCAGGCATGAATATTGCTAACCCAGCACACTGGCAAAGCCCTTTTGCCCTGGGATAGAAAAGCTAGAATGCGGGGGGTCTTCTCTTGCTGCTTCTTGTTTTTCTCCCTTACTATCTACCTTTTGACTGTTTTACTGTATTTCACAAGTAGAGAATAGATTTTTAAAGGCAAAGGAAAATTCAATAATCAGTCTTTACTCCTTATAAAATCTTAGTGAAAGGAACAGTCAGAAATAGAGAATGGAGCAAATATCAAGACTGTATATGGATTTGTCACTTACCCAAAAGATTACATAGCTTTTTCTTTTCCCCCTAGGAGTAAAATTTAATTGCTTTTTATTTATTCTTAAAACTTAAAAATAATTTTTTTTTGAACATTGAAAGTCAGTGTCCAGTAGGGCTAAGTGTAGAGGATGCAATGTTGAAAGAAGAATTACTGGCAAACAGGGCTTTTCTCCTTTTTACCGAATATTGTTATCAAAACACTTGTATCAAATATTTTAATCAAATCATTGTTTCTGACATCAACATAATTGCACTTCAATAAGTATTTACTAAATAAAAGAAGTGAGAAAGAAAGGGAGAAAGGAGGGAGGAAAGGGATAAGGAGGGAGAGAAAGAGAAATAAGTTAAAGTGAAGGAACTATAGATTATGGAAGGACAGAAGAAACCAGGAAGGGCGGAGCAGTGAACAAGCCACTGGCGTGAAAAGTACATGAGTTGGAGCAATTCAAGGGTTTTAGAAACTCCTTACAGATGAAGAAGAGAGTTTGCATTTTGAAAATAATTTCTAAAAAAGTTTTTAGGGGATAATATTACAAACAGGAACATACCTTCCAGAGTTAACATTTATTTGGAAAAAAATATAATTAGCTAAAAAGCCTGTAGCTTGCTTATATTTGAGAAATCATGTGGCATACTAATTTGAGAAGGTTAGACTTTTTTTTAGTCCTGATGTTTTGTTCAACTTGTAATATTCTCTGTGTATTCAAGATCGGCTCTTCTCCACAGGATACACAGCATGTAAGTGCCAATAAAGACTGGGATCACGAATACCTAATTTCTAGGCCAGACTTCACGCTGCGACTTGGGGCAAGTCCCTCAGCCTCTGTAACCTTGAGCAGAAGCTTTGGAATTCAAAGAAACATTGATTCAAATTTTATTTCTGAATGACCCTGGAGAATATGTATGTACAGCTTTCTGAACTTTATTTTAATATGTGCATCTGTGACTTCACATGCTGATCTTTTGTGGGGCTGAAATGATGAAACACATGAATCCCTTCACCACAGAGTCTCACATGTAGTAGCTACTCATACTGAAATACTTATCTATAAATAGTTTTCTGTTGTTAAGAATATCAACTAAGATAGTCTTATCACTAGTTCTGAAGAGTATTAAGTGTGGTTGGTGAAAGATTTCTGGGCCCATGGCAGATGTACTCGAAGAACTTCTGAGAGTAGGGCCCAGGGATCCCATTCCAAAATATGTAGTCCTAGAGAACTGTTATGTACAGAGAAGCTGCACGGTTCTACGTATGAAAATTAACAACCAAAATTGCTATTAGAGCCTCTTATGAGCTAGCCAAGAACATCAAGGAATAAGTCCAAAAGAAAGCAGAGAAAAGTTAAAATTTCTGTAGAAAAGGCGGCAGCAGGAGATGGCTATGAATTAACATGCATTTGGGGGTTCCGTGGCCACTATGTACACTAAAATTTGCAAACCGTAAACTAGTAATATTTGGCATACACATACACACAAGAATAAACCAAACGCGGAAGCCTATCTGAATAAATGATTTTATTATGTTATAGCAATATTTATTAACTATTTAATGAACATCTCTCATGTGATGGACCAGCTACTTTATATACACTAGTTTTAATTCTTTACAGTGGCTTGTAAAGATTAACCTCATTTTAAAATTTAAAAAATTCTGAGGTTCGTAGTTTTAACAACTTTGTTAGTTATATATCTCTTAAGCGTTACAATGAAGACAGACTCAGGGGAGCAAAACTAATTTTTTAAAAATGTGCATTGAAAGTGTTGTTACATGGAATGGTGAGTAGAAATACTTAACAAATGACTTTAGGAAAAAATATGCATTTATTTCCATAGCTGGATGAAGTCAAAGATCAAGTAAATTTTAATTGTGATGTAAAGTTAGGGTCTTGAGTGACAGTACCCTCTCTTGGTTTCAATCACTTTTTGTGAGACAAACTATAAACTTAGAATATTTTTGCACTCACTTTATCTGTAAAATGTAAACAAAATACAGGTTGTTGTAAGAATTGAAGCACAACTGCAGGAAATGCACTTGAGAATGCCTGAGCCCAAAGCAAACGGAAATACATGTAAATTTTTATTTTTATTATGAGCTATTACTATTGTTACCTTTACAAGAAATGTCATTGTATGCAGTTTCTTCATTACAAGTGCTTTTCTCCTCCAGAAAATGGAAAATTTCATTTTATCTTCAACAAGTCATGTATGACTTGTATTATCTTACACTGTATCTCTGCATTTCACTTTGTCCAAATAAATGTATTTACTAATTACCTAAACAAGTCTATTTAAAAGTACACGGATGGCCTCTTAATAGTTATGAAATGCTCAGAAGTCTGCAAAAATAACACTGCTCAAATTCAGGACACACATTCCGATGTGGAATGGTTTGCACTGAGGTATTAGAACATACATTGATACAAAAGCAATTACCTCCTCTCATGGCGAAATCCACTCTGAGCACTAATAATCTTATTTCAAAGGCCCCTTATTCCGACCTTCTAATCTTTTCTTGCTCTCTAAATCCGTGCAATGTGGATCCAAATTTTAAAACCTAAACAATGGAATTTCAGTACCTTTTTGAAGTTAAGTATTATTCGTTGGGGTAGGGCATTTCATTTCAGCCTTCATAGATTTGTTATTTTCTGATCCGAATACTTTAAACTAAACTTGAATTTGAGATTAAGCACCCACACCCATTTAAACAATCATAAGCTGATTATTGCTTAGTACAGACAGCTAATACCAAATAATATTCTGTCACTCACGGCTCTGGCCGTCTCAGCCTTGGCAATGTGGCCTGGGTTCATGGTAACGCTCCTGACACACAATAGTCTCAACTTGGAAGTAATTTTACACTGAAAGAAAAAGAATGTCATTGTCAAGGTGCCCTTGGCTGTGAGTCTCCCAAGGAAGCATTCTTATATATATGAACACACGCACACATACATGTACATGATACACATTTACAGTATATAGTATGTGTAATATAGATACACATCTACTGATGTATAGACACATATACACATTTACATATTTTAGTTTATGAACTTAAACCCAAGTATCTGCTAATAATTTTGGCTTACAGAAAGACAGTGAAAAAAGAGTGAAGCAGTTGATGATGTAGGCTGTATTTTAATGATATTTTTAGCTGATGGTAACATTTATTGAGGCTTTATCACGTGCTCAGTACATGTACAGGCTCAGTACAGTACAGTACATGTATCATTTAATCCTCATAGTTCTCACTCTTCCCTGAATAAGGATGCTTGTTTCCCCAATTTACAGAAAAAGGCAGGAATTGTAAAAAACTTAATTGACTAGAAATTGTCATGTGTCAAACAGCTAGTAAGTAATAGAGCTGAAAGTGCATCCCTGGTCTTTTTTACTACCAGTGAATGTTTGGATATGACACCAAAAGCACAAACAACAGGAGCAAAAATTAGTAAATGGACTATGACAAACCAAAAGCTGCATTCCAACCATTTGGAATTCATTTGGTTTTGTGGCGTATCCCCCAAAATCTGTTTACTTCTTACAGAGCTATTGAAACATTCTTTCTTCATCTATGATACATTTTATGCTACAGTTCATGAAAAATCAATAGATAAGAAACAGGCCAACATTTGGTGTGTGAACGTGAGGCATACAAAGATGAACACTATTGCCTTAGTAAGAATGGAGATGATCTTACCAAAAAAAAAAAGATTTCCCAAGTAGAACCCACATTTAATTTTCCTTCAAAGGTTATGAAAATTGAAATAGTTTGTCCAGTAAGTCACATCAGATATTAAATTTAGAAGGCTTCAAAGTATTTACTATGTGCAAACCCAGGCTGTTAAGTAGCTAGTGTATTTGAGGGATATCAACAAAAATGCAATTATTTTGCCAGTCTGGGCAGACCAAGTCTTCCCTACATGCTTTCACTACATCCCGGTTTTCACCCACCATGATGCTCTTACACCAAGTCATTATTACCAGATCATCTGTACCTCTCATTACCTAACACATGCTGTGAGGGAAACGATATATCTGTTTACTGTGCCATTTTATTATCATAACATATGTAAATCAGTTTACAGTGTTTAATGCTGAAAGTCCCTAATTACAATCTGTAGCACCTTTACTGGTCTTAAAATCTGTGCATTGTAGGTCCACATTTGAAAACCTAAACAAAGAAATTTAGGAATTTCTTAAATAAAAATACTTATGAAGAGAACATTTCATTTAATCTTTTGCAGGACTTTTCTTCTCTGACCCTCATATTTCAAACTAAAGATGAGTTTGACATGAATGAATAAGTTAATGAACAAGAAAGAGGAAGTTGAAAAAGCAAATTTAAAAGTATGTTTAAAATGTCCTTGGTTTCTTTTTGTTTGTTGTTATTTTTTTTAGTAGTTTACATGGTTTTCTTGATATCCAGTGAGTGATATTTAAAATTGTCTTATTTTCATAATATCTACCTTTCTTTAAAGTATTTGTCATGACCCATTTCTCATACATTTAGAGAAAATCAATCAAAGGTTTTGGTTGGATGTTGAAAACTTGAAAATAAACCAAACTGTATCATTTAAATGACTTAATCAAAATTTAATGTACTTCTGAAAGTGATACTAATTATATTTCAAGCATATTTTTCAATTAATAAAATATAATTTGCTTCAATCCAGTATCCACCTACTTATGTAACTATGAACCCAACTGTGGTTTGAACTATCATATGCCTGCATTTAGTGTGACAGTCATCCCTCCAAATCTGATTAATGCCTCTGAACTTATTTTCTACTCGCTTAATACAGCCAACATTGTCATCCACATTGGTGGGTATGAACTCATCCTCCTCTTACACCTCCACAAAGGCAAGAACCAGGTTTCTAGAGGCCCTATCACTGCTCTTTTGTCATTTTATTGCATTTGTGTACCGCCAGGCCATTCTTAGAATTGATCCATTTCTAAGCAGATGACACTCAGTATCTTTTAGATAAAATGTAAATTTTGCCTAACTTTGAAGCCGACTTTTACACTCTGACAGTTTTCTGTGTTCAATAAAATATATTCTCCAATTAGGCTGTCGCTATTCCCCACCCTAAATATTTGATGCTCAATTTCAAATACGTTGAATTTTCTTGTCAAATAATTAAATGTCTTTTCTCCTCTGCTTAGCCCGCTGAAGATGCGAATTGAATCATTCTACTCTAAACAACCATTCTTAATCACTTAACGTACAACTTAATTCTTTGAGTGAATATATCATTTATATTGCTATATTTGTAATTAAGCCATGTCTAACCAAATATTGTTTAATATATTCTTATCTCATTATTTTAACTAAAATTTACCATTTATGATAATATCTAATTTTCTATATACTAGTTTTCCTAATTGGAAATAAGTTCATCAGAAAAAAGAAAATGATTGCTTTTTCACTGGAATCCCTAAAGACCAGCAAAGTACCTTCTCACTCAAACCCTCTAAACAAAATTGCCAAATCAAAATTGAATTATGAGCTTCTGTTTTTGGGAACATGTCAGAGACAATACTTTTAAAAACATCTCATCACAAAATGCCAAATAATGCTGGCAATAAATTTTTAAATGCATCTATGATCTGTAAACAAAAGGTGGAGGTAAACTTCAGCGGTTAAAATTGAAGTAAAAAAAACAAATTTGAAAGAAAATGTGAGCGTTCCTGATCTGGAGGTGCTGGTGCCCATTTTGGGAATAGGAGACAAAGTCTAGTATAGTTAAAAGGCAAGAAGCTGAACTGGAGACCCACTATATAAAGCTGGGAGGCAGACACTGCGCACTTAAAGAGTCAACTTAACACAACAACACATTTATAGAAAAGCAAGAGAGCAAAACGAGTCCCTGTACTGATCTCATTGTTAGGAAAGGGAAAATACATACTCTACAGATTTAAAAATACAAATGAAAATGAAAATTCTAAAGTGCTCCAAAATTGTACTTGACAAAATTAAATATACATATTTTCTAAAGAAATGCACATTCTGTAAAGGATTTGAAGAATCAATATAGGTAAAATTATTTTGACCATAAGATCACAATCACAAATTAAAAAAAAATGCTGAAGATATTTGTGTGTGTGTGTGAGAGAGAGAGAGAAATTGTTTTCACCCTTCTCCATTATTTTGACCCTTCTCCATGTTGGCCTCCATGGCCTATAATCCTAACAATACTTTGGCACATATTTTCATCTCCCTGTCTTCACGGGGCAAGACCGGAACACTGATTAAACCCAAAGCTTAGCTTACTCTATGGCTACATTTCCTCAGTTAAACACACAACCATCTCAACTGATTTCACTTTAAACTTATGATCACAAATTTCAAGAGGTGCTTTGGTACCCCCGTTCATTCAGGCACATTACCCCAGCCATTTTGGTTTCTCTGTCTGCAGGAAGAGTATTTGAACATAGTTGCTTCTTTTTAAATAGACTTAATTTCTCACTCCCATAGGTTGGCTTGACTTCTGATTTAACTGAGAAAATAGAAAATCAGAAGATAATTTCTTTATTATGCTACCAATTATCAACCTATCTGCTTCTAAATCCATATGTATATTCTAACTCCGCTGATTGCAATAGATGGATTTCCCCAATCTCTTCTAAGATCAACCATGTACCATGTGATGAATCCCATCTTCCAGTGCCTATTCAGGGTTTTGCTCATGTAATAATCTTTTCTTAACCACTGAAGTACCTCTGTCTACATTACAGTACATAACGTGAGAGCATCTTAAAAAGCACCCTTCTTAATGTCTTCTTCTAGATATCATCCAATATTTCTGCTCCCTGTTTAGTAAAATTCATCAAAAGTGTAGTCTGTTTCCACTGTCTCCACTTTTTCATTCTTGATTCAACTCTTATTTCATGAAAATTGTGCACATTTCTCAGATTTCAGTGCTACAAAAGTCTCAGCAGTAACTCATCTTAGCAAAACTAGTGTTTTGGCACCGTTGTCTATTCCCCTCTTCAAGTATTCCCTTCATTTGGCTTGTTGGACACTATACTCGGTATTTCTCCCTTCTCCTCATCTCACAGGCAGCATTTGCTTAGTCTCTTTTCTTAGAGTATCTTCCATTTCCAGGTTTGAGTTTCTGAAAGTCAAGTTCTCTAATACTTCTGTTTGGATCTACACGTATTACCCAATGATTGGATCTAGGCTCATTATTTAATTTTTAAGTAATAATAGATTACTTATTGGAGACACTCAAATTTACATTTTCAGTGGAGATCTTGTCCCTACATTCAAGATTAATATATACAGCTGTATAATTAGTTCCTCTATTCAGTTTTCTGTTTCTGAAAATGAATCCTTCTTTCCCTCTTACTCACCCAAACATGTGCCAATATTCCCCATAGTGGAAACACAGGTGTTTTCCCAGTTGTTGCAGCTCAATACCTTGAACTCTACTTTTCTTTCATACTCAACAGTTAATCTGCCAGCATAGAATGGATTATAGAGTGGCTAGAGCAGATGAAGGCAGACCAATTGGGTGATTATTATAGTAGTCCAGGTGAGGAATAATACTGACCTGAACTATGGTGGTGGTTTTGAATTAAAGACAGACAGAAGGAATCAGAGGAAAAAATGAGCAATTTTATTTATAGATCAGAGCTCGTTCTTCCATCTATGTCTTCATTCACAAAACGACCCTGATCACAGATTTGGAAAGCACCAACTCCTTTCTCCATCCTAATACCAAACTGAGTAGTGCAAACATCATTTCATGTAAACGTCAAACAGCACTGATAGGGAAAAATTTATAAGGACAGCCATCTAGTCCAGGTGGCTCTCTTTTGCTTCTCTTCTTAGCAAAGACAAGAGAAACTCCCCCCCTTCACTTCCCGCTCTGCCAGGCACTCACTCCCTAAACTCACTCCCCCTCGCTTGCTCCTTTGCTGCGCACTTAGAAATGCTGCAGATACGGAAGCAGAAAGATATATATTGCTCCCCTTGCCTTTGTTTGAGCCTCAGACCTTGGGAGATGACTCCCCTCTGAGCCCACCGGTGTAAGAATAAACCCTCAGCACTCCAAGACCTCCGAGTACCACTTGGTTCTTCTGTCAGCAGTCCAGTCCAGGTTTTTCAGGTTTTTCAGGTTTTTCCATTAACAGTACCTCCAAGGATAAAATGTAGTTATTACATGTACATAGTTCACATATGTATGAGAAGAAGTCATCCCAATCCTAACTCAGAAATAATCTTCTACAAAGACAATTTTCCACTTGCTTCTTTCATCTATAGAAAGCAAACTCCTGTTGTAGAATAGTTCCCTCCCTTAACTCCTTTGGTTTCCACCACCAGTATTAAAAAATATTGAGGTTCAGTCTCTGAGCTTCTAATTACATGATCAATATAATATTCAGTGATAATATTTTCCCGAAGTTTTCCATTTTCCCATGCATGAAGATGAAATACTGGACTCTGCTTCAATATTAGATAAATAACCAAGCCAAGCGAGCTCTGTGTCTAAAAATGAGGCTACTTGTTCATGTATAAAATCTAGATAGTCACATCTTGTTTACATTGTTAGTGTGAAAGTAAAATGATAGGACATATAAAAATTCCATTGAAATTATTACAAAATATTTCTGCCTTCAGAGTTTTCAATATCTGTTTTATTTTTTCTCACTAGAACGACTGGTTCGAATGGAACTATTTTTAACAATCCAAGTATCTTATTTAGGGTTTAAGATTTAGTTGTTAAAAAATTCCTGCACTTATGCAATGAACACAATAGAAATATATGATAACATTATCATCCTCATTCTTGCACTATTCCTTCCTACAGCACATATCAGTTTACTTCCTTTACTTGTCATTAACCTAAAGAGTTTTTTTCTGGATTCAATCCACACCCCTCAATTTTTCCTTACTTATCTCACATTGTCAGCATAATGGTATGTATCTCCATGGTTTTAATTACTATTTCCTTAGTCATGATTCCCAAATGTATAGGTCTAGCTTAAATATTTATATAAATTTTAAGCTCAAATATGTAACCTTTTCAACATTCTATTTAGAGAAATACCCATAGGAAATATTAAAATTATATCAATATGCCAAAAAATGAGTGCATCATTACCCACCTTGCATCTCACATGGTTGTCCCCAGTAACTCTAAGTAGTTCTTATATTTTATGTTTAAATTAACTAACCCATCAAGAATATCACTGCCCAAGCTAGAAATCTGAGAATCACAAACCATCTTTGATTCTCAACCTCATTTCAAAATGTCTTCACCACCCTCAATATCTTTAGTCTGTTAAAAGTAATGATCAGTTATAAGCAGAAAAGAATCTTTACCCGCACCTTCAAGATGGGCTGTCTGCTCACCACCCCACCGTCCTCCTACATTAGCCTGCTAACTGATCTGTCTGGTTTTGCATTGTTTGCCCCTGCCCCTCCATCCCATTTCCATACAGCTCTCAGAGATAATTCTCAAAAATGATTCTCATCAAGGCATTCCCATACCTACGGTGGCCCCATTGTCTCAGGTACAACCAAATTCCAGGCATTGTGTACCAGGTCCTGTGTGGTATGGTCACCCTCTACCTCCCCATATGTTCTCTTATCGCTCTCTATTCCACTGTTCACCTTACTTGAATCCTAAGACATCTGGGACATATTCTTAGTGGCCCCTTTCTTAAGAAACCCTAGTAATCCCTCAAATTAACCCAAACATGCTATGGTCCTCTCTGGGATATTTCATTGATACATTTCCCAAATCCCTATCTCCAATAAAATTAAATCCCCCTCATCCTTTAGGACTTAATGGAAATCACTTCTCAAAAAAACCCTCAAGAATTGATTGTTTTATTCCTGTGTGCTTTCACAAAAACCTGCACCTACCCCTGCTCAGTATTTCTTGCATCTGTTTTCTTTGTGCTTTCCTTCAGGAGAAAGATGGGCTTCAAGATGTATTTGTCCTTGGCACAATGCTTATTTAGCAAATGTATCTTGATAATAAAGGACAGGAAACTGGTAAAATCATGCTTTTCGTATCACACAAGAAAATCTGAAAATCTATAAAGCACTGTAAGTATGACTTATATGGCATTAGTATTATGTATATTATTTACATACCTCATAATTATTGAACAACTGTGGGTAATGTAGAAATGATGTTTATTTTATAATGTGAATATGGTACCGTACTTTAACAACAAAATTGCAAAAGTTTCATTAAAATTACTGTGAATTTTCAGTATGATAGTATGCAAGAGCACTTTCAGAGTATGGCTTTAATCATTATTCTTTATAGGCAAGATAGATGTGAAGTAATTTTGAAAAAATATAAGAGTATCTTCTAATTTAGAAATCGGAACAAAAGAATGTAACTTTGGACTAATCAATAGTAGTAACATATATTAAAACTATTTAATAAAAGGGACGCAAACACAACAAAGAAAAGTGGGGACTCAGTTGACTGTTTTTGAAAATATTTTTCTGGAACCATCAGCTCATGAGTCTGTCCTTACAAAATGGTAAGTGGATTCAGATCTCTTAGCAAGTTAATATTTATGACCATTAATGTATCTAGATAACAAAATGTGATAATATTATGAAAGAAAGCAAATCAATTAAAAGTTTCTTTCATTCCATGATCACTAAAAAATTTTATGGTAATAATTTGGATTCCCATATAAGTTTCCTACAGGAATACATCTGACTGATCAAATTATACAAATATAAGTCATATGATATCTAGGTCCCAAATAACAATATGCCATTCAGGACTATACGTTACATTTTAGGAATTTGATTGACTGGACTACAATCTCCAAACCAGTCATCTTTAAGGAGTTAATGCAGATGGAAAAACTGGACCTTTGAAGTTGTCACAAACTGAACCATTAAAAAACAGCACCAATGACACATCACCTTCTACAGATCCTGCTTAGGTGAACAGTCATCAAAATTGTCTCAAAAGTCACATAGTCAATGCAATGGCTTTTTATGAACACTGCCTAGTGTTGGGGATAAAGTCCTATAATCCAAATCTTAAATGTGGTTAATGGTTATGCCACAAAATCACCAGAAAAAAATGGGGGTTCATGGCCTTAAATTATCACCTTTTATAGGAATAAGCAAATATTGCCAGGCGAGGGGTGTATGTTTAAATGTTGCAAAGTTTGTACAATGATTTAAAGAATGACAATTCACATGTCAATATAGCAATAACCTCTAGCCCTATTTCACATGATTTTGTTCATTGTTAAGGAAAGGTACATAGGTATTGCAATGAACTGAATGTACCCTCTCAAATTCATGTGTTGAAATCCTATTTCCCAATGTGACAGTATTAGGAGGTTGGGCCTTTGGGAGATAATTAGGTAATGAGGAGGCAGCCATCATGAATGAGATTAGCGTCCTCATAGAAAAGACACTTGAGAGCTTTTGCACCTTCTTTCAACCACGTGAGAACACAGTGTGAGAAGATACCCATTTATGAACCAGGAAACAAGCTCACA
Organism: Phataginus tricuspis; assembly: GCA_029783875.1. NCBI lineage: Eukaryota > Metazoa > Chordata > Mammalia > Pholidota > Manidae > Phataginus > Phataginus tricuspis. Next base: position 7,513,580 of record JAQQAC010002701.1, on the reverse strand, counting down.
CCTGTCACCAAGTCTTTCAGTGCCTTGATCTCAGTCTTCCAGGACACAGAACTGTGAGAAATAAATAGTTTTGTTTGCTACCCAGTCTATAGCATTTTGTTATAGCGCCTACATTGACTAAGATAGGTATTATCTCCTAATTTTTCTATCAATTTAATATTACTTAAATCTGTGAAAAATAAAATCATGCTGTATCGAATGACTTTAGAAAACAGGAGCAATCCAGTGTGTCTCCCCTTCTTTGGCCTCATTCTTTTCCAGATGAGGCTACAGGAAATGATGAATTAGCTTAAATGACCATTCCACATCTATTCAGAAAACAACCCGTAGAGTAAGCTCCTTAATCCTTGGCTTCTCAGGCAGACTTATGTGATGTAGAACATCTCTTTTCCCTCATCTCCCAAGATATTCCATTAACCAAAATATCATCTGACTGGGAAAAAAATGAATCATTCTGGATGATATCAGCAGCGACACAAATCAAATGGGTATTCAAAATGTACTTTTCTTTTTCATTTGTAGAGTAAACCACAGCAATACAAATGGGGGCCTCTCATCAACTGGCAGGAAGATAGAAACTTGTGTCGCTTCAAGAGCTTAATCCATTCGGTTTTCAGGGTGAAAAATCCATGTTTATTCTTTAGTTTTGCCAGGTTAGCCTTGATTTAATTTTTGAACAGAAAGTCCACTTTCACATCATTTGAACATTAGGTATTATGTTTCTGCTTGCACATTTATTTTAAATTATCTTTGTTTTCCTATGCATTTATTTCCTTTGTCATTTATTATCTCTTGATAATAAAATGATTCCTTGGAAGGGAAAAGGAAAAAGGCACAGTATTTGTAAATAACTACTGCAACTATGATGTGAAAATATTAAATAATTAGATAATTTCTTTCATGTGGTTATATACAATACATAGAGTAAGTGCTTATTCTAATAAAAATAGTTGACCTTATAAAATCATATGTATGTCATAAGCCAAGGGTGAGAAAAGGCCATTCTAGAGATAGGTCATCAGATGCACAGGATGTATGTACTAGAGGTCAAAACCACCTTCTCTCCTGTCCTCAGATCCACCAAAGTAATCACACACTCATGGGTGCCGTGAAGTAATGCTCACAAATACAAGAAGATCAATTACTATGGGCCAGAGACTATATAAACACCTTACATATGTTAACACTTGCTGAGTTCTTGTAACAACTATATGATGTGAGAACTGTCATTACCCACATTTATGGGTGAGGGAACTTAAGTACACCCTTCAAGTGACACACCCCTTAAGTGACAGCACAGACTGTCTATAAAAATGAGCCACCACCCATGCTTTTCACAACTCCACTATATCATGTGAATGTCACTGGCCCAAGAAAGGCATAGAAAGTCAAAAAACACAGAGAATGGACATTTTTCTAAAGAATTAAAATTTTAGTCTATCTTTTACAGTGACTCTTGTCTGAAATATTCTTACAGCCCAGAAAAGCTTTGGGGAAAATCTGAGCTACTATATACAGTTTCTAGATTAACCAATATAAAGTGAGACGAGGGTGTAAATCATTTTGGCATCTTAATATCATTATGATAGTTAATAATCTCTCTACAGGTTTATCAAGGCACTCCACTAAGACACATATTCATAGATTGTTGAAGCCATGTGACAGTGAGATTCATGTGGTATAAATGGGATTCCGATGTGATTTGGATGAGGGGGTCTATCCAGGTAAGTGAAAAAAAGTAGACTTACCTCAGTTTCTGTTTGAAATTATAACGAACAGATTTTTAGGTCACAGGTATGTTCCATGAAAGAAAAAACAACAGCAATTAAATGGATACAGAGCTAAAACCAACTTGGCTTTGATTCTGAAAGTTAAATTATCATTATGTAGACACTTCTAATCATGTTTTTTATTCTTTTAAGGTAGGATAAACCTGTCAGAAAATTATCATGAACCAGAGTAAACTATTTTCATTCAATGTCTAACTTCGGAAAGAATTAGTTTGGACTTTATGATAATCACATCCTTACCTAAATATACCAGTTTATTTAAGATTTCTTCTCATTCTGTTCTTACTTATAAGATCATCTTCGTATGTTCCAGAGTGTTAGTCTCTGGTCTTATGAAGGCAAAGGAAAGCAGAGGAGGTAAGTAAGAAACAGTATGACAGGCAAATTAAGAATGAGTGTCTTATTTGCTGTTAACTGCCCATCCACTATCCACAGGTGCCTTATTCCTACAAACGGAATCTTGATTTTGTTCAACACATGCCAAAATAAAACTATTTTCCCTGTTTCCCTGTAAGTTAGAAGTAGCTACGTGGCACTGTTCTGATACAAACAGAAGCCTAGTGTGGGAGAGTCTGAGTTAGCTTCTTTATCCTGAAAAATCAATATAACTATGGCTTACTGCACTTCTTCTTGGTGTAATAAATGGTGGTGATGTCTGAAGCTGCGGCAGCCATGTTGTGATTTCAAGACAGCACATAAAGAAAAGTTCAGGGAAAGGCCAGAAAAGTAGTATATCTGTATGGATAACTGGCCCAGAAATCACCAAGGTGCAGAACTATTGCCAATAGTTATTTTCTATGGAATGTCTGCTGCTCAAAAGATTCTTATATTTTAGGCTTAAATGAGTCATGTTTTCTGTTGCCTGTAGTAGAATATTGATTACTAGGAACAGGATGAGAAGTTCTTGAGAAACATTCAAACTTTAAAACTAAACAGTTCCTTGATCTTGCTCCTGAGACATCAGGAGACCTGTGCCTGGGGATTGAGAGCTCAGGGCGGAGCAATCTGAAATAACTTGCACACTTACCTGTGAAGGGGTTTTAGAGAGAAAGATCTCAAAAAGTAACTTATTTTTAGCAACTCGAAAATGAAAACCAAGCAGGCCAAATTCTTGGAACTTCTGTGGAAGTAGAATATAAAAGACTGACAATGTAAAACAAAAAAATCAGTCTATTAGCTCAGTGGGTAGATGGCTTTGTGTCACTGAACAAAGACTGAAAACATTTAACAATCAGCAAAAGTATTAGCAACTTGGGAAAGAATGATGTGGATTCTTCAAACATTATTAAATATACTTGAAAGGTTTTCAGTGCTTGTTTAAAGTAAAACCCGCAGGCATTTTTAAAAAAATTATGTGTTTTTAGCCTAGGTTAGCCATATCCCTCTTATGTGATTGTTTTTGAAACAGTGTCAAGTTAATGTTGAGAATATATGCTGATTTCTTGTTTATGAAGATTTATTTGAATTTCAAATAATAATGTCATTGAGCTGATTTTGAAATCACTAAGTATTTCTACATATCAGCATAAAATTCCTTGTGGCAGCACATAAGCTATGTAGAATATCCTATATAAATTTCACAATGTTTTTTGGGTTTTTGCACTGAAAAATTTAGAGAATCTGTTTCCAATTTTAACTTGTGAAATAAAGTCAGCAAACTAATAAATAAACACTGAATTTTTAAATCTAATATATGCTTTTCTCTTCCAGTGAGTCAAAGTTCCTTTTTAGTGTCTTCCTCAAAGCATTTGGACTCTTACAAGAAATGTTTTATTTCTCACTTCAGTTTAATCTCAGATATATCTCTCCTGTAAATGATCTGAAGTACAATGTCTTCCTCCTCCTCTAAATTGAAAGAAACATGTCATCATATATCAGTACCAAAGATGTGTTGGTGAGAATTGTGCTAAAGCGTTACATTCCCCAGGAAAAAATCTAAGATTAAATCAAAACTACATTTTTCATTTCAGTATTCAAAGCATTTTTTTTTATGTTTTAAAGAAAATAACTGACTGTTTTCTTCACAAAAGTATTAAGAACAATTGTGTCAAATCCTACTTCTTCTCCCATTCTGCTCATCCTTTCCCTCCCCCCTCCCTTCTTCTTTTACTTAAAGCATCTTTGAAACTCATGAAGAATGCTTTAGGTTTTATTATTTTTGGTGCGGATACAGGCTGATGTGGCACAGACAGAATATGAACATAAAGTTCCAGAACAACTCTTAGATCCCATTGCCAAAAGTCTCTTTAAAATATATGGGGAAAAGAAACAAAATTGGCCAAATCTCTCTCATGTGGTTGTGCTAATTAAATAAATCAATCAAATATTTTACTTTTAAGGATACACATTTAGTATGTTTTACCTTGTGATGACAACACAGGCTTTGCAGGGAGAGAGCTTCCTTGCCTATGGGGAGCAGGCCAGACTGGTCCCAACCAGGTCCCAAGGTGCGCACAACTGAACAGAACTAAGAACCACCCGACCCACACAGCATCACGGGAAAGGATGTGCGCGCAGAGCCAGATGGCTCTATAGATGGACCTGTCAGTCAAATGACCTACTTCATTCAGTCAAAGAGGCACCCCCTAATCAGAATATAATACAAAAGCTTCCTGCCCAACGAACGGAGAGACCCCTGTCTACCTTGATTCTGGCCCTCTCCTTACTAGGTATGTATTCAAGTAAAACTTTCACCCTGCTTCACTATTGTGTCTTGGCCTTTCAGTTCTTTGTTTCTGCAGGAACAAGAACTGAGGAGAACAAACTCAGCCGGGTCACAAATTCAGACATTGGGAATTCCAAAAAAATAGATTTGTGCAAGAACCAATGAAAATCAAGTCGAACCACTTTCTCCTTTGTAAATGGTAAAACAAAAATAACATGAGTAGTTTGCTCCAATCCTTCACAATTAATGGCAAAACTAAAGCCATAGTGTGTGTTCCTATTATATTATAATATGACAGAATGACAACGTCTAGATTTGAGACCTGTGCAGGCCCTTGGAGACTTAAAATGTGTGTGATTTGAGGGTATTGTTAATCTCTCTGGGAATCAGTTTTCTCATTTGGACCAAACTAGGTTGTACTAAGCTATCTTTAGGGTTCTTTCCAGCTTACACATTTTAGGTTCTACCTGAAGACTCAATAATTCTTAGTTTTCTCAATAACAATAGTTACATAACATCTCTAGAAAAAACAGGTTTATAAATTAGGTTACAGTATCTATTACAAGTCTATTAATAAAAATTTAATATTACCTTAATGAATGAAAGCAGTCATCTTTTGTCTCTCCTAATGTTTTAGAGACAAGTTTGCCACATTGTGCAGATATGTATTTACATTTCCATTGGTCTCTTCTGAAAGCATGTGATTCCATTAATATCTAAACAGAATCATATCCCTTCTCAAATCAAAACCTTCCAACCGTCTCATTTAGCCAGAAGTGGGGATCCTTAGAGTGACTTCAGACCTGCGTAATCCTGCCCACTACTATTCTTTAACTTCACCAGGATTTCTTTCTCACTCTCAGTCCACACCAGCTTCACCTCCCCCACATTTTCCAGAACACCATTCCTCTGCTCCTGCCTCTGGGCATTTACACTGTTTATTTCTATTTCTGGAACGCCCTTAGTTTCCGTCTTCATTCCCTTCAGATGTTTAAACTCATATTATTTTTGGTTGAGGCTTTTCATAGATATTCTCTTTAAAATTGTTGGCCACATTATCTCTTCCTGTCACCTTTCTCTGCTTTATTTTTCTTGCAACACTAACTTTTTACTTTGTTTTAAATGTCTCTCTTCTCCAGGATGTTAGCTCCAATGCAGGTAGAACTCTTATGTCGCTCATTTGCAGTTGCATTCCCAGCAACGCTGTCGAGTGCATAGCGTATGAATTCAATCATGTTAAAGAATAAATGAATGCATTCCTTTAGAAAATACATAAACTGAGAGACTTATTTAGTAGACACAAATAAGTAGTTTGTTTAATTTGCCTAAGAGAACAGAGGTTCTCTTGGATATACAAACACTTCTCAGCAAAGTAGAAAGATCTTTACTTGAAAGTTATGACCGTTTCTTCTCCTTTTGATTCCAACCCTAGGTTCTATGCTTCAACCATCAAAGCTCTTCTCCCATTTCATTTCCTTTCATCAAACACTGAAATATTTGGAATAAAGAGTCTACTAGGAGAAACTTTAGAATCAGGAAAAATTGAAGAGCTAAGAGAAGGGTCATTCCTTGAATATATTTCTCACCTATAACTTGACAAATATTCCTAGACCCCAGCTTCTTATAACATGCGCTGGGAAGCATCCATCTCTCTTTCACCTGAAAGGCAAATGACTGTTACTCCCATCTAATATTGAAAAATCTCTTGTATCATCAGTATCTGAGTTCATTGTTTTCCACAGTTTCCTAAAGAAAATAAGAACATGGGAAAGTAATTTCTATGCTTTTACATAATATGAGCAATAGAAACAAAGGCTAACCCACCAAAATGATAATAACTTAAGGACCCCCATTCCCTATGTCATTGCTTTCTGGAAGAAAGATGTGAGAAGCTGAGACTGAAGACATGTCCTGACTGGTCACAGTCACCAATAGCTGGAAAAAAGCAAAGGTGCCAGATAATTTCTTATTGTAGCTTAACCATTTGATTTAAGAACATTTTGTTTAATGGCTCTGATTATACACAGGAATTGATTCTCTGAACACCTTCTATGTAGTGTTCTATTTGGCTTTTTTACACATTAACAGGGAAACGAGATTTGAATGTATATGTCTCTCTGAGGAATCCTCTGAGAAACAAAGCAACTGTATTATACCTCAACAAGCCATTGGGGGTTTTGTGATACATCTTATCTTTGGTAATCCATTCACTTTACCCTTTCTAGTGTCTCCATTCTGTCTTACTAAGGGTAATCACCATTCATTGCCTCCTGTATAGTGTAAAACCACAGGAAAAGTTGTTCCCTAAAGTTGCATACAATATTTCTTATACTAGGTAATTTTTATCTTTATGCTACAATAGATTCTGGCAACCTTAATTTTCTCCTCAGAATAAATATCATGGTGCTGCTGAAAAATACTAATTGAAAGTATCTCTCTTTCACAAATATAGTTAAAAGCTACCGCCAATAGCTGAAAACTGATTGAAGTAGACAACATCTGCTTTTAACCAAAGGCTCCAATAAGTAACGTGTTATTCTAGCAAGTGGGAATACACACATTTGAGATATGCTATGGCATGTCACACACAGGAGAAAATCAGCTTTCAAAGTGGTCTGTCAACATTAATTTTCATAGTTTTATAATATCTGTAATCATAACCAATGGGGTTAGACAAAAACACCTGCTGTTCTTTCTGTTATTTGTTTGACAAATTAAATTCAAAGTAGCATGGCTGCCATATAACTGGGTCCCTCCCTGGGTAAGCTTTTGCAATGTTAGCCGTTGGTGTAAACATGACATTCTAAAGGGACTAAGTACAATTTCAAATGAATACATTTCCATTACCATTCTTAATAGATTTTCTGATTCAAAAATTGAGTGAGATAAATATGAGTTTTTATTTATGCAATAGATACCTGGAGAGAAATTGAAAGGATAAATTGAAGTCGTAAAAGTGTTTGGCTATTTGCATATGAAATACTTTTGATTCTATCATATGCTCCCTGTGCTCAATAAAGTTGAGTGCCTCATGTTTCTTGAAACTTCTTTGCACAAAGACAGTTTCCTGTTTTTCTACATGACTGCCAGAAAACACAGCTTTGGGTATAGGGGCATCACAGTCCTCACAGTTATTTTCCAACTTAAAAAGATTATTACTTCTTTAAATCGAGCTATAGTTGGTGAAAAGGGAGCAGTTGCCACTACTTTTGGTATTTAAACTCCTACTCTATGCAAAATATACTTGACCTTCTCAGCATAACGCCTCTGCAAAATATGAAACTAAAAGGTCTAAGTCCTTTTGTAATCCAATTGTTCCATGTTAAAGCTAACCGTCTCATTGTTATTCAGAGTAAATTAAGAAGACACATTTTGTTAAAGGTTTTATAGTTGTACAATCAATCTTTAAACATTCATGTTTAAAAAATTTCTAGAAAAACCTTGTTAGTATAAACTACAATGTGCACATAACAATACATGCAATTTAATGAGTATTTATTAAGTTCTTACTCTATAAATAATTGTTTAAAGCCTGAAAAGATATAATTGCTAATCTTAAGGAGCTTACATTCAATTTTTATGAATTTATAATAATTTTTAGTATGAAATTTTTAAGCACACACAAACAGTAGAGATTCCACCTGAGGTTCCCTTAGCCGTCCCCAACAACTACCAACATTTTGTTTTATGTTTTATTTGCTTTTTCTCCATTTTTAGGAGCGTGGAGTGGGGTAGTTTTTAAAGTTTTAAAGCAAATCTCATACTTTATTTCACTCTTAAACATACTGAGTGAAGTTCTACATGCATCTCAAAACTTGGTATGTTAGAAGGACATTAACTTACATGATCACAATTGCATCATCACATAACAAAATTAACCAAAATGTATTGACAATGACTAATACCCAGGCTATATTAAATTTCCCTGAGAGTCTAAAAGGAATTCCTTTTAATTCTTAAAAAATCAGAATCCATATAGACTTTTTCAGTCTTCCCTCCTTTGCTTCTTCCTATGCCACTAACTTTTTGAAGAAATGAAATCCATTTTGTAAAAAAAACTTTACTCTCTGGATTTGACTAATGGTATTTAACTCGCTTCTCTATCACTAATTAATTACCTAGACTAGAAGCCACATTCAAATATATGATTAGATCCAAGTACATTGTATTTTGGGACACAGGGTAAAAGAAATATCCTAAATGATGCCGAATATGCACTATTTTTTATATTTAAGCTAATATTCTGCCTTTAAGTCATACACACACATGCACAAACTTACACAGTATAAAAACTTGGATATCAGACCAACCTCTGTGATTGTCTAAAAGAATTTCAAAAATAAATATCCAGTACTGTGTAAGTAAGTCAAATACCAGCCTATTCTTTCTATCCCTAGACTTCTATTTCTCCCTGTGCAAATAAGATAAAATGGTATGCAGTACAAAATACAGCTGGCACTAGGTTAAGAATGGGTGTACGGTAGACACAGCTGTTCACAAAGGGCCTTCACATGGGCTCTGAGAGAGAAGAGAAGGGTATGTAGTATTTACTAAGCAGCTATTTTAGGCACTTTACATAACATATTCATATAATTCTCACTACTCCAAGATAAAT
>JAQQAC010002701.1:7466138-7504010 GCA_029783875.1 Phataginus tricuspis | reverse complement strand
TAATTAATACCATTTTTTACAGAGTAAATCAAAGAGCCTCAGAGAGGATGAGGAATTTTCTGAAAGTCATATAGATAATAAGTGGCAAATTAGGAATTTTAGGAAAGGCCTTTCTATTCCTTAGACAACCTTGGAAGTAGATTCATTAGTACAATTACAGATCTTTCTTGAGTTATGATAGGGTTAAATCCCAATAAAGTCATTGTAACTTAAAAATATTGTAAGTTGAAAATATATTTAATACACTTAAAACTATTGAACATTCTGTCTTAGCCTAATAAAGCTTAAATGTGTTCTGAACACTTATGTTAGTCTACAGTCAGGTGAACTCATCTAACACAAAGCCCATTTTATAATAAAATGTCGCAAAGCATGTAGTTTATTGGATGCTGCACTGAAAGTGAATGGTGTACGAGTACATAATGGTTGTACATGTTTTGGTTGTTTACCCTTGTGATTGTGTGGCTTGCTGGAAATTGTGGCTCAAGGCCGCTGCCTAGCATCACAAGAGAGTGTCCTACCACACGTCTCTAGCTTGGAAAAAGATCAAAATTCACAAAGTATGGTTTCAACTTAATGTGTGTTGCTTTCACAGTATCAAAGTCGAGAGACTGTAATTGAGCCATTGTAAGTTGGGATCATCTGTGTAGGAGGAACCCGGCCCCAAACAGACTGTCTACTACTGCTCACAGTTTCTCTCCTTATAAAACATATTATCTTGCATGCAGAAAAGAAGTACCCTGTAATTCAAGAGAGGTAATTATGAAAATATAGTACCAAGACTTGCCTAATAGAAACCATTTGGTTAAATTCCTAACTTAACTACAAACTACTGCTAAGTTTTTCTTTAATTTCAGCCTTAAAATAATTACTTTGTGCAAAAACAAGGATATTAATGTATTACATGGTATTTATATTTGAATTTTGTAACAGATAAGTATTTTTATAAGGATTTAATTTTACCGTGGTAGCTAATATTGACTGCCTACTACGTTCTGGGTAATGTTCTGAACACCTTACCATTATTAACTCATCTGAGACTCATTAAGACAACATGAACCTGAGATAGATACTATCATCTTCTCCACTTTGCAGATGAGGAAGTGAATTACAGTGAGGAGGGAAGTAATTCTGAACATGAACACGGCAATGACTGAGCTGGGATTTAAGCAGGCAATATGATACTCTTATGCACTATTTAATACTGCATTTCCATAAAACGAGCTTCTTTTTAAAGGCACAGTAAAAGGTAATGATAATTCCTTCAGGTAATCAAAATTTCAGTCAATTCTAAAAGATTCGTCTGTACATGCAAATGGTACAGAGGAAGCAGACATGGAGAGGAATGCTTTTTAATAAAGAAACAGAGAAAACCTAAAATATTCATTTCTATGTTTGTTCATTCATAAAACACTTTTTGAGCTGAGATTTTTTTTTCCTGCATATTCATCGTTTCAAAACTTCTAACAGATCCTCTCTGGTTTGCTTACCTGTGAGAAAAGCTGTTTCTATATTAATAATAACAGTTAAAATCTGAACTTTTAGAATCTATTCAAATAGTATTTCAATAAGCAATAAACCAAAGTATAATTGCTATTTACAATTTTTTTGATTTTCTGATTTGTAGCTAAACAAACAACAAAGAATTCAATTAATTTCTATACTACCATTGTCAGAATACAAAAGTTCACATCTTTTACATATCAGTACTTCTTGATAATTTCTAAATTTGAAAGCTATTGCATTAGACTAAACAATTTTTTTTTCAATGTTTCCTCTATCACTTGTTCCCTTATACTGAATACATGTGTCTCTGTTTCTGGTAACTTTGTTGTGTTTTGTTAAAGCATGTTACTGGGTAAAATTATGCAAAGGACAGGGACTGCAGCAATGACAAGATATAATTGTAGTTTATTTTGATCGATTAATTCCTTATAAATTTTTCTGGTGTGTGTTTTATAGGATCTTCTAGATGGAAGCCTCAGGATCTGGAATTAGCATTCAGGAAGAGGAACCGCATGCTGCCTATGGACCATTCAACTTGGGGCTCCCCTCAGTTTGTGGTAATTTGTTCCAGCAGGCATGGGAAACTAATGCAAATACAGAGTTAAAGAGATGATAGGTAGGTAGATGATAGATGATAGATAGATGATAGATAATGCTTAGTTTGTGACAGCCACTGAGATTTTTAAAGAAAAGTAAGTCTGATGCATGCTCTTCCAAAGCTAAAAGTCTAGTCTAGGAAATCTGGGAATCAATTTTGAATTCTCCTTCTGTTGGAACAGTCACCACAGGCCCTGAGCTTCCCAGCACTTTCTTGCTGAGTGTGCCACACTGCAGGGCTTGTCTGCCTCCTGACTGAGCAGCTCTGCAGCTTGTCACACAGCCAGCAAAATAGGTCCAGGCAACTAGGGCCTGAGGGTGACTCACTGAGTAGTTGTTTACCCCCAGAGAGAAGGGAACTAGCTTATTTAATGATTATTATGATGCTTGTTTTTTGCTCAAAAGGTATTGGATCCTTGGTGCTGGATTTCTGAGCCATGATGAAATCCCACCACATGTCCATCCGCGCCCCTCATATCATACCCGTGTGAACTGGAGGCAAAGGTAATACGCTGTTTACACTGCTTTGCTGTGCCCTGAGTAATAACGTCTTTTGTTTCTGACTCAGGAGTCTTGTGTCTTTTGCCAATGTCCATGAAAGACAATAAGCTAACACAACAGCTTGCACATTTCTTGACACTTCCTCACTATCTAGTTAATTATCAAATTTTATTGCTTTACAGTTTTCAAAGTCTCTTAGTCCTACTCACAAGACCATCAAATCTATTAAATAGATTATTAAAAAAAACTTTAAAAAAATCGTTTTCACAATGAACACACACACTGCTCAACAGGAAGGGGAAAATAATTGAGTCCCCATTGCAAAACTCCCTGTGCAACATTGTAGGCCCTTATGATATGATCTCATCAAGTGCCTGAAATTTGTATTTTACAATCCGTCTCTAAACATTCTCTTCAGTTAGCTATATATGCTCACTTCACACTTTGTGTACATTATTTTCCTCGTTTAGACAGCTACATCAAATGTTGCTTAAATCCTGCCTTAATGTTAATGGACAAACCTTGTGGAAATTCAGTTTGTCTTCAGTCCCTTTACTCCTTGGTGATTTTGAAGTCATTTAAAGCATCTCTGTACTTACATAGAGTATACACCCTTCCTTACACCCTAAATGGTACTAAGCTTTTGAGGGCTGATGGCAATACCTTATGCTTTAATTCCTGGAGCCCAGCAAAATGTATAACATGTAGAATCTTCTCAGAACATATTTATTGCTAATGAAAATAACATGATACATAATAGTATATAAAGAAATCATTCCATTTTAAACAGTTTGAAAACTAGTTTAAAATGCTAATTTGTTTATGCTATATAATAGTTTTGAACACAAAGCATTATTTATGCCTCAGGGCATAAAAATGAATTTGACACCATTTCGTAGCACATCCAAGGAGGCAGAGATATGTGAAATTGACATGAGAAGAACAAAAAAAAAGGAAAAAGTTGTCTTATGCAATTAGTATACATTATCATAAATGTGACTCGGTGTCTTTTGAGAAAGCCAAAATTAGTGTTTATGTTTAACTGAACTCTTTACAGATACACAAATCAACCTCTTGAGCTTCACGAGAAATATGTTACATTGAATGTCGTGAAGGTGACTATGAAAATTAATTAGATCAGCATTCGCGATGTACCGTGAGTCAGAGAATCATGGCAATGAGAGCAGGATAGGACCTTGGAGATCACCTTGTCCAACACCTTCATTTGGCAGATGAGGAAATTGAAACTAGATTGGTAAGGATAATTTCCCAAGGTCGCACAGATAATTAGTAGCAGAACAAGGCCCTGAACATAAGTATTCAATCTCCTAACTAGAATCCTTTCAACTGAATAAAGGTCATGCTGTTCCAAATCACTAAAAAATAAAATAAAATAAAATAAAATAAAAAGGTCCCCCACCCCATGAAGCACATTCTAAAGAAATAAAAGTAAACAGACACAGACACACACACACATGTATACATGCACATACATCTTTGTTCTCTTTAAATTCTTTAAACTGTATCTTTGTTCTTCTTAAAGTATATGTTGCATACTTTATTTTAGCAATTATTAGCATAAGGCCTTTGTTGATAATGATGAAGGCATAAGCAGTGAAAATGAGATAGTTATTCAGAATGTGTAATTGATTTTCTGCTGAGTTCATTGGATTATATCTTACAGAATATGCTACATTTCTAGAAATGAATCTAACACATGAAAATCAAAATCACAATGGAATGGTATGGCATAGACTTCCTATTTTTTCTTAATAATCATTCATTCTTTGCATAATCATAAACTTTTTAGCTGAGCACAAGGCTACACGGCCAAAGGCCACCTTTCCTAAGCTTTCTTGCAGCTAAAGTAATCTAAGAATAAGTTCCTGTATCTGCATTGTAATGTGACGATATCATCAACTATTGGGTCATAACTTCAAAGGGAAGAAGTGTGCTGTCTGTTCCATTACTCCCTCACTGCTGCTGAAATAGAGTCACTATAGCGACCACTGAAAGAGCCATCTTGTACTCCAAGATGAAAGTCGTGCACAGAAGATGGAAGAGCAACAGTCGGCAGGAACCAGGCTTCCAGGATTGTGAAGCTATCATGCCAGACCTGAAAGTCCAACGCAGTCATTTACATGAGAGAGGAAGATGCTTCTAGATGTGCAACTAGCGTTTGAGTCTTCCTCTTCAAAGCAGCATATCAAATCTCCTGCCTAACACAAATGGGATTGATCTGATGGGGTAATTTAAAAGTTTACATTAAAAAACAGTGTTATGTGCAGAATATGAGATGAAACTGGATGAAAAAATGGGCCTTTGCCTTATTTCATGCTGATAGCAATTCTTCTAAGAAGAATTTGAAATGTAATCATACATTTAATGTTTCATTGCACAGAAACATTGATTTTTTTTTAAATAATAGTTTCATTAAATTGCATTTCTGTACTTTACATATGTTCACCTTGAATTTAGAGGGCTAGCTCTCAGGTTACAGAAAAGCCAATTCTACACTCCCACTTCCACCATAGCTCACTTTGACTGCTATGGTGTCTCCTGTTAATATAACCCTGCTGTAGTACTTATTATCTGGTATTGTAACTGTTTATTTACTTATCTTTACTTTCCATTGAAGGCAGGATGCCTCAGTATTAGATCTTTTAATTTCCAGCATACAGACGATGTTCTGTGCCTTTTATTTCCTGTTTCCTTTTTCCAGATCTATATGGCCAAGCGCTTACTCATCATTCCTATCTTTGCTCAAATCTTACCTCTTTAGAGAGACTCTTCTATGTAAAATGGCACTCTCTTCCCCAGTCAGTCATTATCACATGCACCTGTTTACTTCCTGCACAGATTTAAATCTTATCTGAAATTATGGCATGTATTTATCTGTTGATTATGACCTGTCCTTCCCTTGCATTCCTCTAGAAAGTGGGTTACATAAGAAAAAGGGTGCTGGGATTCTGTAGCCTTGAACATAGGCTATGTTCAACCTTTATTGGATTTATAGGACAGTGAAGACAACATTTAACAAATAATTATTACGATACTCATTAAGAGGGCAATGCGGCTTTTAAAAAAACAAAGTTTTGAATTTAATAAGAATCAGCACTTATTTATCTCTTCAAAGTATGGATCATAAACTCACTGAATCTCAGCACTATACACAATATGGACTAAAACTGCCAGTGTGCCTCAATAAATAACTTAAAGGATTATGAGTCTTTTCTAATAAACTGTAATCTAAATTGATACATTTTGTATCTTTTCATATGAATTTATATTTGTTTTCAACTAAGGGGTAATAGTATATTTGTGTAGCTATTCTAAATTTTGTCCTTGAGATTGGAATAACATTAATTCATTCTCTGTTTACCTAAGTAAAGAACATCTAATGAGACTACATAGGTGGCTAATAACAATGTGAAATATTAAAGTATTTAAAAATATTCTGTTATTCATTCATATCAAGTGCAAAAGATTGGACTATTTGAAACATTTTGTAAAAAAAAAAGATCAGTGCATTTTTAAGTTATATAATCAAATGTCAATTCCAGCACTGTGCATTTCATTTTTATCCTGCAGCCAAGTGAATTTCCTTACCAATGAAATAATTGAAGTGATGTACATCATTTCTGAAAGGAAGACCAAAAAAAATGAGTGCACAATTTAGTGTTGTATTTAATGCATCAGAAATTTAGGAAGTATGTGTCCAAATGGACCAACCATTAACCTGGATTTCTTGAGTAACTACAATGAGTAGAGTCCCTGCTAACTCTAGTTGTACAGGTAGCATGAGTGAAAAACAATCATTGTTTGTACTTCATCATTGACATTTAGGGTTTGTATTTTATAGAAACATAACCTAGTCCATCATCTCAATATGAGGCTTCCATGATCAACAGGGTAGGGTAAGAAAAGCTGGAGGGCCCAGAAGTGAAACACACTCAATCCATTGGCTCTAATTGATGTCATGGCCCCACTACCTACAACGGAGTTAGAAAATGTAGGCAGTGGGGACGCATGGATACTCAGTAGTCAGTAAATATTTCTATCTCATACTTCACACTTAATAGCTATATGAAATTTATAAATTACCTCTTTGAACTTTGTTTCATCCTCTAGATAAATGGAGAAGTAAATAACACTTTACATGATTATGGTGAGGATTTAATTAGATGATATGTTTAAGGTAATCATATGGTAAGTCCCTGGAAAGTTTTGCTTTCATAGACTTTAAAGTGACATTTAACCATGCTTATTTTATAATAGGTAACTTATTTTTCTCATTTTATAAACATTTAACAAATGGCTATTATATGTTAATAACTGACCATTTTTTCTGCCACAGATTATTTTTTGAAGCTTCTAATGGAAAAATTCATTTGTCTATCTCAAATAGTAAAGGGTTGGTTAATGGATAAAGGTTATCATTGTCTATTGATTTTACAGAGCTTACATATTCAGAACTAAATTTCTTAAAAGAAAAATATGCCTGACATTTGCTAAAGCAGGAATAATAGGATACAGTGCCACATTCAACACAGGTGATTTGTTAATAAAATAGGTTCTCACTATTAACTTTTATTTGTTATTTGCCATGGCTTACCAGTTTAGCAAGTAAATACTGAAGTGCCTTTACCTATACCTAAAGTCACAATCAGGAGAAAGACTAAGCCATGCAAACCAATTTTCTGACATATGTGAGGCAGGGGGATATTGGATAAGACATTTCCATAGAGCTAATGCTTGGCAAATCCTTGCTAAACCCATTTATTTATCAAAGATTGACTAACACTAAATCAAAGAAGTCCTTTGTTAATCCAATTCTACAATAGAAAGTGCAAAATGAAAATTAATCTTTAAATCTTTTAAATGTATCTGATTTCATAAGAATAAACCCTTGAAAGTTCTGCTTTGATTGCGTTTGTCTACCTTGTTTATACAGGGCAGTCAGAATGGAATTTTCACTAGGCTTTCATTTATACATAGCCCAATTTCTGTCAAAACATAAATATATCAGATTCAATTTTATCTGATTAACTCATTTACATAAAACCACTCTATTATTCCCTTAAGTAAAGATCAAGATAGGGGTAAGTGTGAGAAGGTTAATAACAAACAAACCATACTCCATTCTTTTCATTCCTGCTGATAATTTCCTGTATACGAACCAATTCTAGAATTTATCCAGCTCAACCAATAATTAAAAACAGAAATATCTTTAAAGAGTAAAACAGTAGTAATTTTATTGTCTACGAGATAAGTGTGCACACGGAGAGACATATTTTCGGTTATCTACATGCAAATAAGCACGAAACTATAATTTTAGTTTGCAGTGCTATATTATTTACCAGTTCTAGGGATACTTGTAATTCATGCAGTAGATAATTACAGCATTATGTTCTTTTAAATACCATTAAAAAAGAACAGGTGCAGTTTCTGAACACTAAGGACAATAAGCCAATCTGTGTTTAGAGCAGCATGTGAGGAATGTAAATGCTATTGGCATCATGAAGACTTGCACACCACAGATGATGTTAGCAAACAAAAGGTAGATTTTAGCTGCCTATAGCAGTCTTTCTTATTCTTCTAGCATTTTTTTGCAAAAATCACAGGGGATTTATAGAGAAATAGTTACATTTTTTCCATACACTGCAATGAAAAACCTGGGGAATGCTATTTCCATGTTATACTTCTGAAATCAAGATAGAACAAGAAGTAAATAATGGCGGTAAGCATGTGAATAAAACAGGCAGTCCAAATTTTAAGACAACATGCTGCACAAAATTCCATTCTTTAGAGAAAAGTCCTTTAAGTAGTACATATCTGTTTGGAGGCATGATTTTATCTTCTGAATTTCTGAATATGAATCTCAGTGTGGCAGTGCTCAAAAAGAGGGGCGGCCAACCAAGGGAAAATGGGGCATTAGCGAAGTATATCTTCAGGAAACAATTCTGGAAGCTTGTCCAGATAGCAGTTCTGCTTCTGCCATAAAGATTTCTGTCTTATTTTAGACGTGTTACTTTATCTCTCCAGTTTTCAGGTTTGTTCAGATCTTTGAGCTGTTTGCATGTATGACTTTTTGGTTAAAAATAATGTTAAACTGTCTTTCTTCAGTCTTTCCCAGCCTTGCTGCCCTGGGTTGTCTTCATGCTATCCTTTGTGAAATCAGTCTAAACCAGCCAAACTCTTTGTTCTTTTTTTGGTTTTTTGGTTTGTTTTACTCAATTTAGTCTTTCATCAAAACATCTTTGACTCCCTCTTGTAAGGTAAACAGTTTGTTAACTAGATTTAGTGCTTCACACCTTTACAGCTGCTTTCATTTACCCTATGCCTCATTTTAATAATTTCAAGGAAGGAAAATTGTGCTTATTGTGAAGTGCCTCAGCAAAGCAAGGAAAAACCATTGTTGCCCAGAATACTTCTCTTCAAACTAACATTTGTTGAACACTTAACTATATTTGAGACACTGTTCTAAGAACACACACAAACTTACTTAATTTTCTTAACTTCAAGAGTTAGTAAGACAGTTTTGAGGGGTTACCAGGAAGTGGCTCTTTCTGAGTCCTCTGTGCATCCAAGTATGGCCATGAGAGAAGTTCTTATCATGAAGTAGGAATGGGAGAGATAACTACTAATATAGTCCCTTAAGAAGCTGCTGGTACTTCTACATAAACTCCTGAGCCTTTTATCAGTTGCATATGGATGTCCCAGATAACCTGGGAAAACACTCATTGAACATGCAGAGGTTCCATAAATCAAGATCCCTGAATGACTATGTGGAGCACAGCTACAAGTTCTCTCACTAATATAATCATACTCTCCATCCCTCCCCTACCTTCCTAGAACCATCTTGGGTTCTTTTAATGAGGTGAAACAAATTCCTATTTGTGTTTGTATATAATACATTATGGTTCTATTTGTTCTATTAAATAGGCTGCCCTAACTGATATAGAGGGATATTATTATGCCCACTGTATAGGTGAAGAAACTTAAGACCAAGTAAGGTTAGATTACTTGTTTCAGGTTACACAGTAAAAGTGGGGAAGCTGTGTAACTCCAAAATTTTGCTACCCAAAGCTGTGCAAAAAGCCTTCTTCACAGTGAAATGGATATGGCTTGCATTGCCTATAATAACCTGATTTATAAAATAAGATTTTGTGATTAGCTAGAGAAATATAATGTTCTCATTGAAGACCCCTGAAATATTAATAAAACAGGAGACATGATCTGTTTCAACTGCTGTGATTTTCTTCATTTAGTAAATAATATCTCTGTCAACCCAGATGCCAAGTTAGTAATTCACATCTTTCTAATTACCTGTGACTCTCACATCTCCATACAATCATTCAATCACCATAGTCTGGCTAATTCATTCGATAAATGTGTTTCATAATCATTCCCTTATTCTGTGAATGTCCTTCATTTTTTGCCTGAATGTCCCTGGTTCTAACCTCTCTTATCTATCTTTCATATATTAGCAAAGTGAACTAACAAATAAATCTGGTTATAATCCCTCTGCTCAAATAATCAATGCTCCAAATTTTAGTATCACAGAACTCTCCATGTCTTGCCCCTATCCACAAATTCATTTTCACTTACCCTCATTCTTCTCCTTCAATTTGATGGTCTGGAAACTCTAAATGACAGTATACCCAGGGCATTATAGGATTTAGTATTGGCCATTGACAACTGACCTTAGAGATGTGTGACATGTTAGTAATTTATAAAGGATATAACAGTACTTACAACATAGAATCGTGGGGGTGACTATGAAAATATATGCAAAAGGTACAGCAAAGGTTGGAACTGCTCATCCTGCTAATTACAGAAGCAAATTACTTGCCCAAAAAAGTCTGTCAACTGTCTATGTCAATTGGTGTCATTCATGTGAAATTTGTGAAGTGCTCAGGACCTACACGTCAAATTTGCCAGGGGCTTATGTTCGTAGATTACTGAATGCATTTGCAGCATTCTGTACATTGCATCTGATACCGTTTCTGCCTAGAAGCCCCTACGTGTGGGTGATTTGTCTATTAAGTACCTAGTTAATCCCTCTTTAAATCTTAACTCAAATTATAATTTCATTGTGAAACATTTATTTTAGTATTTAAGCAAATTTCAACTATGTTAACAGAACATTACATGTTTTTGTAATGCATCCTATTGTGTCATGTAGGTCTGTGTTACATCAGGTATTTGAATTATATTGAATTGTAGTGGAATGTGTTTCAGTGGATCTGCACTGGATCCTGCTTCAATTTGTATCATATTTTCTTTTATCTGGTTGTAAGTTCCTTCACAGCATAAATCCTGACTATTGATCTTGCTCTTCCCATTACTTAGCAAAATGTTTAGCACAAAATAGATATTTATGCTTAATATCATTTACTGAATCAAAGCCAAAACATAATAAATGCATTTTTATTCAGAGTTTATAGGATAAACACTCCTGTGTGTTTTTGTGATGATTTTGAAATATGTCTACAAGTTCTTTGACAATCCTTTTTCAAGGAGTGAAGCTTAAATCACTTCTGCTTCAGTATGGGCTAGATTTAGAAATAATAGAAAATGACAGTGACTGTTCCTTCTGAGAATACATCATAAAAAGCTTCAGCCTTCAGATGACGATAGCCTATGCTTCAATATCATGAAAGACTGAGAAAAAAAAACATATAATGGAGATATTACTAAAATCCTGACTCATAGAAATTTCGATATTATATGTTTTTGTTGTTTTAAGCCACTAAATTTTATAGTCATTTGTTATAAAGCTTTAGATAATCAGTTTTTTATATTTATAGTAAGACTATAATATAAACCTTTTTCCTAAGAACTGGTGGTATTTTGTGTATGTGGGGAATTTATACTTATCCAGATGACAAAAATATAATGTAAGATAGTTTATTACACAGTGTTGAAATAATTCTACAAATATTTACTAAACAACTACTATGTCTTATTGAAAAATATGTATATGTGCTATGGCTCAGCAACCCCACTCCTGAGTATGTATCACAGAAGGATTCTCTATAGATCAGAGATAGAACATGGAACTGCATATTCACTATGGCACAGTTTATGATTGTAAGGGTTAGAGATAGTTTAGGTGTCTAGGGATTTACTAGGAACACGTGGAAAGTATGGTGGATGCAAATTATAAACTACTATGCAGCAATTAGAAGCCACAAAATATAAGTACAGGGAAATGCATGGATTTGTTCAAACATATTTTCTGAAGAAAAGTAACAAACAAAATGCATAATACCATTAATGCAAATTAGATATCCACACTTGAAAATCACTGCCACATATTTTACAGTGACAAATGAACATTTAAATACATATACTGAGCCCAGTAGAGTGGGTGCCCATCAGAATGAAAGTAGGGATAAAAACTAAAGAGCATAATATATACATAGTAAAATGAGACAGGTTCCTAACATAGAAAGAAAGTTACATCCTTGAGCTGTATTTATGATTAACACTGAACTCTGTATCTAAGTTCCATAAAATGGAAACACAGCAGACAAACCAAGCAAACAAAACCACCTACAGTGTTTCTTGTATCTTGGGATTAAGGATACAATTGTGAAAAAGAGACATAGTCCCATTGGGGATTTAATTCTCAACAAATAAGAGAAACAAACATACAGGAAATATTAAATAAGTGTAAGTGCTATGAAAAGAATAAGTGTAATATGATAGAGTATAATGTTACTTAATTATTATAGCGTATACTGTATACAGGCTACTGCAGAAAGGGAACCTTGAGAAAGCCTCTCTGTGGAAGTGATATTTGAACTGAAACCTATTGATTATAATCTACTATCTTTGCAAAGCTGGACAGAAGCTATGTATTCCAGGCAGAGTACACATGCTTTGGCTTGCCATATTACACTGATAACAAAATCAGTGTGACTGCCACATCATGAGTTAGGGGAGAGCGATAAAACAAGGGCCAGATCAAGTAGGATTATGTTAGTCATAGGAAGCAGGTTTGTATTACAGCCTTAGAGTGAAATAGAAAGCAAGGAAGAAATAAAAATTATGTTTTACAAGAGAAAAGCATCCTGACTTCTATGTGGAGAATCAATTTAAGGGAAAGGAGGGTGAAGTGGAATGAGGTAAACCCCCTTATGATGCCCCAGCTATAGCTATAATTTCAGGAAGACATGATCAGAGCTTAAGCAACGGTGGAAATAGTAGAGCTAGAAAGAACTAGGTAAGTGGATTGTAGATATTTAGAAGTAAAGCTAAGAGGACTTATTGCTGATGATCTATGTAGTAGGAAAGAGAGGGAAATAGGGATGACTCCTTCATTTTATATGAGCCACAAGGTGGATGGGGACACACAACCGCACAAATAGGTAATATTATGTGAAAACTGTTTTAACATAATCTTTTGAGTATTCAATCAACTTAAATCAAGCACTGAAGCATGAACATAACTGAGAAACTGCGAGATGAAATAATGAATATATCTTAGAGTTTCTTTGTTAACCTGAATGAGTCTCAGTAAATGTGTAATACTTAGATATCTCCCACCCCTTCCTAGACTTACAACATGTGGGGCTTGAGATCATAGGCTTGAATGTTACAAGTCCTGGGGTCTCAGCAATTCTGCCTCTTCTTTCTTACTAGCTTTCGCGTACTAGATAAAACACAACCTCTCTTTGACTTTATTTCTTTACCTGCCAATGGGGATAATAATAGCACAAAACACGTGAGGATTATACCAGCTAAGGCATGAAAAGAACTTTGCACAGTGCTTAGTACATAGAAATCCCTCAATAACGTGTCTCTCGGAAATAATGTATAAAACTCAAACAAGGTTATTTTATCTTCTTCCCAAAAGATTTAATTCCCATGTGTGACTGATATAATGTGCATATTATCTGTTCCAGAAAGCATGCTAAACTTTGGGAACAAAGCTTATTGAAACAAAAAAATATTGAACCAAATAATAAATGGCCTTTGCCATTTGGAAACTGCCATTTAACAAGGGAGAAAAATGTTAGTCAAATAATCACATAAATCAATGTAAAATTACCTTTGTAATTTTATGCATAGTATAAATATACATAGTATAAAAATGAACATATGTAATTTTTTACATAAATCAATATAAAATTACAAAAAGGACAGGAAGATTGTGCTGTGGGAGCAGTGAAGGAGAGTGGCAGTGAACGTACCAGACCGAAGGAACAGCATGTGCAAAGCTCGGTGTTGTGCAGACCTGCCCTGCAAAGACTGGACTAGTGTGGAAATGCAACAGTGTGTGGGGTATTCTAGACTCCAAAAGAAAATGCCTGAAATGCTGAATCATTGTTAAGGTGGCGCCCGCCGGATGCACAAAAGGCGGTGCTCTGCCTGCTTTCGAAAGGAGGGTGATTTTCTGCTTAGGCCTGCCTCCCGCTCCTGATTGGCGACTCAAGTCTTCCACGAACGTGGTCAGCTCGTGGACACCATTTACCTGTATAATGTGCCTTCCTGCATGAAGGGCTTGTGACTGCCTGACCTTTGTGCTGATTGGCCCATGAGTACTATATATGCCTTGCTGTTTCTGCAGTAAATGAGGTCGTGCTTTGACTATGCTCCCTGTCGTGTCTGTTTGTCCTCGGGAACAAGGGCTGGTGATCGGGCGGACACCCGGCACTTGCCTCTCCCGACCTCGCCTTGCCGGGCGTGCTCTCCCCTCACTCCTCTGCAGGTTCAGGGGGGTTCCGTGGAGGGCTAAAAACCCTGACAACAGTGCGGTAATGAGCAGGCTCCAGACCCAGGAAGGGGTCGCTCAGACCAAGTGGGCTGGTGAGGAACTTCAGTTTCATCCCAGAGAAACTGGGTGGGAATGCAGTGACATGACCTGATTTATAACATTATAGCCTATATTTTATCCCATGCTTGTTGGCAGAGGCATTTAGTTCACATAATGCTTACAAATTTAATACATAAGTAATGATGAAGTGTCAACACTTAGGATAACTGGTCCCAGAGAGCTGGAGCCCAAGACTTTAGGGCAGTAGAGTTCCCTGGGCGAGGCTAGGAAAAAGGCCTGGGGTGTATCCCAGGTCCTCTTTACTACAGGTCTAGTGACATGGAGCACATGCTTTAACCCACATGGAACTCAGGGAAGATTTACATCCAGAATGGTACATGTACATCCTTCAGTTGGCATGCAAAGTAGTTGCCAATGACTAGCTTGATAGGACTCTGGCCTTAAAATTAAACCTTTCTAAGAAACAGAGATGGTTTCTCTTGAATGCATTTGCACAAGGCATTATAGCATTTGTCATTAGAAATTCATGTTGGAATTAATCCTTTAGTGCAACTATGAAAAATTCTCAATTAAACAGAATTGGTAATGCTGCCATTATAGAATTTTTAAATTGGATATTTTAATGGTATTATTTTGTTAAAAGCTCTCCATAAAACACTTTTATGAAAACGTTTCTGGGAATGTTCTATGTTTCAGTTATGCTCTGATGCTTTTTTTCATTTTTTGGTAAAATCTGGAGTTCATTAGCTTTACTACTGTGAAAATGACACTTCATTTCCAAAGTTTAGAAATTTGCTGTTATTTTTAATGTGATTAATTATGGTATGTATGCATAGGAATGAACAACAGAAACTACTTAGAAAAATTAAAGTAATAATATAGGAGTAACTAGAAATCATAACTTTGTATGCTTCATGTTCCATGGAGATAGCAATTGACACGCTAATTACAAATTGTTTGTATTTAATAAAATGACCAACGATAATTTTCATCTGACACTTTGATTTTATATTATGCCCCAAGGAAAAACAAGAGAACAGTGAGTTTGGAAAGGAGTAGATCATAAATTATAAGTAAATGAGTAATTGTTTCTGCTTTAGTTTTTATTCTTCATTTCCTTTGAATATGTTAGAATTTTTACAATATAAGTGAAAAGGCAGGATATACTGCAGTATATCCTATAATACCCTATTTTGTTAAATGTATGCATAATTCTCTAGTCTAATATCTCTATGCCAACATTCAAATATATGAAATAATACATACATTACTATAGTACCTAACTTCTTGCCAAAAAAGTTACCATAAAATGTGCTAAAAATTAAGTCTAGAAATAACAAGCAAATTAAGACATATATGCATCGTGTGTGTGTGTATTTATAGTGGACATCATCTATCCAATTACAAGAAGAGTCATGTGCTTTAGATTCTTTTCTTTTTAATGATGAAAAATACTCTAAGAGATTCTAGTGTAGTGCAATTGTATTAAAATAGTATTATTATACCAAATCCCCAGAATATTATATTGCCATCTTTTTTTTCCACTTTTCTTTGGCTCTTGTTTAAATTAAAAAAAAAAACTAACCAATTTATCTGACTTAGAGTTTTGAAAAAGTTGACTTAATTAATAATGTATCAAATGTCCTACAAGCATTGCTTAATGAGATCTCCGTCCTTTGGATATATATATTCAGCCAGCACAACTTATAACTCAGTTCGTGTCAACTCAATTTCTTCTTTTCTGTTTCCATTGTCAATGACTAGTTGCAGTCTTTATCTAACTTATTGCTAGAAAACGCTTCTAACATTTCTCCCTGACTTCTCCCTTCTTTGAATCATCTCACTCATCTAAATATTTAACAGCATAAAATGATTTTTCAATCCTTATTGCCATGATCGAAATTTTAATCAACACAAGCTTACAATTTCAACATATTCACTCATTTTTTTCTCTTCCATCTTAAAATTCACTTTCTTTATATACATATGCATTTTGCATATAATCTTTGAGTCCCATAATTTAAGGACAATCATTACTCTTCTCTCAATTTTCACTGATAAATAAATTTAAAAAGACTTGTCCAAGCACTAGTAGGAAGAACATTTAAGACTAGAAAAGCAGTGAAAGTATGTATAGAATAATCATGATTATCAATTATTGAGTGTTTACTACATATCTGGTATTTATTAAACACTTTAAATTTAAAAAATCATTTAATTAAATTGACCCCATAGATGGAAAAAAATATTTCAAGCAAACAACAAAGAGAAAAAAGCAGGTGTTGCAGTACTTGTATCAGATAAAATAGACTTCAAAATGAAGAAAGTAGCAAGAGATAAAGATGGACATTACATAATGATAAAGGGGTCAGTCCAACAAGAAGATATAACCATTATAAACATATATGCACCTAACACAGGAGCATCAGCATATGTGAAACAAATACTAACAGAAGTGAAGGAGGAAATAGACAGCAATGCAATAATTCTAGGAGACTTTAACACGCCACTCACTCCAAAGGATAGATCAACCAGGCAGAGGATAAGTAAAGACACAGAGGCACTGAACAACACACTAGAACAGATGGACCTAACAGATATCTACAGAACTCTGCACCCAAAAGCAGCAGGATACACATTCTTCTCAAGTGCACATGGAACATTTTCCAGAATAGACCACATTCTAGGCCACAAAAATAACCTCAGTAAATTCAAAAATATTGAAATCTTACCAACCAACTTCTCAGATCACAAAGGTATAAAATTAGAAATAAATTTCAGAAAGAAATCAAAAAGGCTCACAAATACATGGAGACTTAACAACATTCTCCTAATGAATCAATGGGTTAACGACCAAATCAAAACAGAAATCAAAGAATATATGGAGACTAATGACAACAACAACATAAAGCCACAACTTCTGTGGGACGCAGCGAAGGCAGTCTTAAGAGGAAAGTACATTGCAATCCAGGCCCATTTAAAGAAGGAAGAACATTCCCAAATGAACAGTCTAAGGACACAATTATTGAAATTGGAAAAAGAAGAACAAATGAGGCCCAAAGTCACCAGAAGGAGAGACATAATAAAGATCAGAGAAGAAATAAATAAAATTGAGAAGAATAAAACAATAGAAAAAATCAATGAAACCAAAAGCTGGTTCTTTGAAAAAATAAACAAAATAGATAAACCCCTAGCCAGACTCATTAAGAGAAAAAGAGAAACTACACACATAAACAGAATCACAAATGAGAAAGGAAAAATAACGACGGACCCCACAGAAATACAAAGAATTATAAGAGAATATTACGAGCATCTATATGCTAACAAGCTGCAAAACCTAGAAGAAATGGACAACTTCTTAGAAAAATACAGCCTTCCAAGACTCACCAAGCAGGAAACAGAAAAACTAAACAGACCAATCACCAGCAACGAAATTGAATCGGTAATCAAAAAACTACCCAAGAACAAAAGCCCTGGACCGGATGGATTCACCTCTGAATTCTACCAGACATATAGAGAAGAAATAACACCCATTCTCCTTAAAGTTTTCCAAAAAATAGAAGAGGAGGGAATACTTCCAGACTCTTTCTATGAAGCCAGCATCACTCTAATACCAAAACCGGGCAAAGACCTCACTAAAAAAGAAAATTACAGACCAATATCCCTGATGAATGTTGATGCAAAAATACTCAACAAAATATTAGCAAACCGAATTCAAAAATATATCAAGAGGATCATACACCATGATCAAGTGGGATTCATCCCAGGGATGCACGGATGGTACAACATTCGAAAATCCATCAACATCATCCATCACATCAATAAAAAGAAGAACAAAAACCACATGATCATCTCCATAGATGCTGAAAAAGCATTTGACAAAATTCAGCATCCATTTTTGATTAAAACTCTCAACAGAATGGGTATAGATGGCAAGTACCTCAACATCATAAAGGCCATATATGACAAACCCACAGCTAACATCATACTTAACAGCGAGAAGCTGAAAGCTTTTCATCTAAGATCGGGAACAAGACAGGGGTGCCCACTCTCTCCACTGTTATTCAACATAGTACTGGAGGTCCTAGCCACGGCAATCAGACAAAACAAAGACATACAAGGCATCCAGATTGGTAAAGAAGAAGTCAAATTGTCACTATTTGCAGATGATATGATACTGTACATAAAAAACCCTAAAGACTCCACTCCAAAACTACTAGAACTAATATCTGAATTCAGCAAAGTTGCAGGATACAAAATTAACACACAGAAATCTGTTGCTTTCCTATACACTAATGATGAGCTAACAGAAAGAGAAATCAGAAAAACAATTCCATTCACAATTGCACCTAAAAGAATAAAATACCTAGGAATAAACCTAACGAAGGAAGTGAAAGACCTGTACTCTGAAAACTACAAGACACTCCTAGGAGAAATTAAGGAAGACACTAACAAATGGAAATGCATCCCATGCTCTTGGCTAGGAAGAATCAATATTGTCAAAATGGCAATACTACCTAAAGCAATCTACAGATTCAACGCAATCCCTATTAAAATACCAACAGCTTTCTTCAATGAGCTGGAACAAATAATTCTAAAATTCATATGGAACCAGAAAAGACCCCGAATAGCCAAAACAATCCTGAGAAGGAGGAATCAAACAGGGGGAATTACGCTCCCTGACTTCAAGCTCTACTACAAAGCCACAGTAATCAAGACAATTTGGTACTGGCACAAAAACAGACCCACAGACCAGTGGAACACAATAGAAAATCCAAACATTAACCCAAACACCTACAGTCAATTAATATTTGATAAAGGAGCCCTGGATATACAATGGGGAGAGGACAGCCTCTTCAGCAGCTGGTGTTGGAAAAACTGGACAGCTACATGCAAGAGAATGAAACTGGACTACTGTTTAACCCCATACACAAAGGTAAACTCAAGGTGGATCAAAGACCTGAATGTAAGTCATGAAACCATAAAACTCTTAGAAAAAAACATAGGCAAAAATCTCTTGGACATAAACATGAGTGACTTCTTCATGAACATATCCCCCCGGGCAAGGGAAACAAAAGCAAAAATGAACAAATGGGACTATATCAAGTTGAAAAGCTTCTGTACAGCAAAGGACACCATTAGTAGAACAAAAAGACATCCTACAATATGGGAAAATATATTCATAAATGATGTATCTGATAAGGGGTTGACATCCAAAATATACAAAGAACTCACGCACCTTAACAAACAAAAAGCAAATAACCCAATTAAGAAATGGGCACAGGACATGAATAGACACTTCTCTAAAGAAGAAATTCAGATGGCCAACAGGCACATGAAAAAATGCTCCACATCGCTAATCAGCAGAGAAATGCAGATTAAAACCACAATGAGATATCACCTCACACCAGTGAGGATGGCCAACATCCAAAACACAAACAACACCAAATGTTGGCGAGGATGTGGAGAGAGGGGAACCCTCCTACATTGCTGGTGGGAATGCAAATTAGTTCAACCATTGTGGAAAGCAGTATGGAGGTTCCTCAAAAAACTCAAAATAGAAATACCATTTGACCCAGGAATCCCACTCCTAGGAATTTACCCCAAGAATGCAGCAGCCCAGTTTGAGAAAGACACATGCACCCCTATGTTTATTGCAGCACTATTTACAATAGCCAAGAAATGGAAGCAACCTAAGTGCCCATCAGTAGATGAATGGATTAAGAAGATGTGGTACATATACACAATGGAATATTACGCAGCAATAAGAAAGAAACAAATCCTACCATTTGCAACAACATGGATGGAGCTAGAGGGTATTATGCTCAGTGAAATAAGCCAGGCCGAAAAAGACAAGTACCAAATGATCTCACTCATATGTGGAGTATAAGAACAAAGAAAAAATAAAAAAAATAAAAAAATGAAGGAACAAAACAGCAGCAGACTCACAGAACCCACGAATGGACTAACAGTTACCAAAGGGAAAGGGACTGGGGAGATGGATGGGAAGGGAGGGATAAGAGGGTAAAAGGGGCATTACGATTGGCAGACATAGGGTGGGGGGGCACGGGGGGTACTGTACAGCTCAGAGAAGACAAGTAGCGATTCTCATCTCACTACGCTGATGGACAGTGACTGTGGTGGGGTTGGTGGGGGGGACCTGGTGATGGGGGGAGTTCAATCATCACGGTATTGCCCATGTAATTGTAGGTTAATGATACTAAAATAAAATAAATTATTAAAAAAAATAAAAAAAAAAAATAAATTGACCCCATATAGTCAAATACATATTTATATACAAATGCTTATAAAATGGCTGGTGGCTGGGTATAGAACATACTCAATAAAAATGAGCTGTTATAAATCATCACAATATCTAGATGAGTAGGTATTATCTTCTCCAATTTATAGTAAATCAACTGAGCTATAGTGTAGCTATGTCTTGCCCCAAATCATACAATGAATGACAGAACTGTGATTTGAACATGGCTCTTTCTCAACAAAAGCTTCTATTTTTTAATTTCAGACTCCACTGAAGGAGGTTTGGGGAAAAAGATGGGAGACAGCGAAAGCCTATATTAATTTTAGATTTCCTTAATAAACAGTGAATAATTATAGTTGGTAAGAGAGTAAATAAGGATGTCACATAAACACATTTTGGTTTTTGAAAAAAAATATGACTCTGATTGCTAGGTGAAGGAGAAATCACAATAATCTGAGACTGGAGACAGGGAGATTTATCATGATTCTTAGCTGAAAAATATAGATTTGCAATGAAGGGAAAGTAAAGGCTTAAAATGTGTATGTACTGAAAAAAAGATACAATATGAGAAATGTCTGAAATGAAACTAGTGTGATTGAAAAGCAGGAAGCAGAAAAAAGTTGGGAAGAATAGCAGGAAGATAGGAGATCATTCAAATCGAGAGGGGAGTTTTATGAAAGAACAAAAGCCACCAGTTTTTTAAATTAATATTTCCAGATTGAAAAGG
This sequence comes from Phataginus tricuspis, assembly GCA_029783875.1. Taxonomy (NCBI): domain Eukaryota; kingdom Metazoa; phylum Chordata; class Mammalia; order Pholidota; family Manidae; genus Phataginus; species Phataginus tricuspis. The sequence continues at coordinate 7,482,629 of JAQQAC010002701.1, read as the reverse complement.
AATGACAAGCCATTTAACTTGGCACTTAGCTGGTCATTATTTTAAAAAGAATGAAGACAATGAAAATATGGAGTGAAAGCCATTTCATAATGGCTCAAAGCACGGATGACAGGTAAGGAAATGGAAACTACTCTGAAGAAGCGGAAAGGAAGGAAGTTAGTATTTATTCCATATTTAAATTTTCTCCTGTGTGCTAAGTACTTATATATGCTCTTTCTTACAACCTTCACAACTCTCTGGTTTTCCTCCATTCTCTATATGGTGCAATCTAACTTTATAGAAGTTTAAAAAATACTTCACGGTTACTGAACAGTAGATGCTTACCCACCCTAAACTAATTATCTTTATTAGAATTCTGAGATCCCTTCTCCCAGTGAAGACAGGTGATACAGTAATGAAGAAGAGGATGCTACATACATGAAGAATCAAAGCTTTAAATTATTGAATTCTCAGTTAAAAAGCGAAACAAGAAATATCAAGATGCAGATGTGAGTGAGAAAAGGATTTGGTAGCCCATCTGAGGGAAGAGAATTGGAGAGAAACCTGGAGAGCTTGGATGTTGGTCAGTTTTCACGCCTTGTCTCCTGTGTTTTATGCTTGAGTGTAGGTTGCACTGGTGGGGGCTCTATCCCGGAACCCGAAGAGGGTTAAGCTTACAGATCAGTGCAAGTATGAGGAATGTAAGTATGAGGAAATGCAGGGGACTGTGAAGATTTGTCAACCAGAGCCTCAGTCTGAATCATATATACCCCAAAGGGAGAAACAGGGACAGGCAAACAAAGCTGGAGCTCGACAAAAAGCTGTTCATAACTGAGTGGGGCTTAGAAAATCCCTATTAGGTTTAGAATCAACCCAAAGGTGAAGGAGAGGAAAAACCCTAAAGAGAGGACTTTATAACTGAATGCAATGAAAATGCATGCCAGAGTTGACCATGAGATTTAGAAATAATCACATCTTCACATACTTAGATGAAATTTCTGCATTAGATAAAATAGATATGAGAAAAGATTGCATTATAGAGAAAAAAATACCTGTTTCACATCTGAAGATGTGACTATCAAAATCATGCTATGTCTTATTTTATTTATATTTTACATGTGAAACTAATCATACCAAATCTTCTGATAAAACAGCATTAGAAGGGAAAGTGGATAGGGTGTATTGGGGAAAACAGTAAACATCTTCAAGTCACTGTAGAAAATGAGAAACAATCCTAATTGATCGCTGAATAATACCTAGAGTTGAGCTAAGCCAGGTTGGCAACCACATAGCATATGAAACAAGTCTACACAGTTAAGGTTTTCTCCAGGCAACACGTACTGTTATGTATCTCTTTATTTATACTCAGTATTGTATCTATTGCAAATATGTATTCATTGTTCATTAGGTTACAGAAGGAATACACAATGAGTAAAACATAATCCTTTTCTCTGAGGGCCTTGCTATATATTGGAAAAGACAGACACAGAAGCAAATTGATATAAAAATAAAAGTGCCTTAAGTCTAATTGAGGAATGTGGAGTGCAGAAAGGCAATTTCTAACTTACTGGAAAGAAAGGCAGTTAAGAAAAGTTTCTAGGAAAGAAGACAACGTTTCAACTGAGTCTTGAAAGTCATGCAGAAATTTACCAAGCAAATAAGGGGAGGAAATAGGGTAAAGACATGTTAGGAGAAGTGCATCCAACCTGGGCTAACCTGAATACCTTTTATTTTATTCTATGGGCCCATAAGCATTTCTCTACATAAGCTTTCTTTCAAATGATGTTCATATAGATGTAACCCTATATAAATACTTTTCACTAATGCTTAAAATCGTATTGGTTTGTTCTTTAAAATGTACTTTATTAGCCTAAAATAAGATTTTTATACAGATAAAAAGATACAAAATCTACTCCTATATGTGACAACACAATTGACATTATGTTTATTGTGTTCAGGGTCATCTGCCATTAAAAACTAATTTATCTGGGATGCCTATTTACTCAATCACATTGTATAAAAACGTGCCAGACATTGGAATATATTTGTGCAAGTAAACTTATCATGAACTATCAATCCTACTGTAAACATAAAAGTTACTTTTAGATTAAACAAGAGATTAATTTTGTGTTTACTAAAACCAGACATTTCAGGGCCAGACATAATTTTGATGTTTTCTCAACATCACAACAAACCTTTTACGAAATAAAATCCTTAAATTAAAGCCAAAGGGTGTTTTCAAATCGATTAGATGAAGTGGAACTGAATTTCAAAACAACACTTAAATGTTGAGTTAGTCACACAATTCAGGGATAACAAAATTAGCATTCCATGGATTCATTCATCAGAAAGTACTGGTCGCCTCTTTACCCACATACTGTAAAGCTATTCATATCAGCAGCTTAAGACATTAAGTTTGCCAAGATTCACAGGTGCCTCCTGCGGAGAATGCCCCTATAGTCTATCACTCCTCCCTTCCAAAAGACAAATCTCCATTCACAAGAGAGAAAAGCTTACAAACAGAGAAGCTATTTTTCAAAATCTTTGAAGCCAATTCAATTTGGAATTTGAGCAGTTGTACCTCCTCTTAACAACAGGTGCAGAATGATACACTGGCTCTCTTATAAACATTTTTGAAAGGATCCCTTGGCTTTAGCAGTTTAATGCCATGTCCCTTTAAACGGAGCCTGCTTTTCACAGGTCTTCTCATTTAGATGCATCAACTTTTCCATACGATACCTAATTTATTTTACTAATGAAAATATCAAATGTCAATTGGTTTGTGTCTTGTGCAGATTTTGTCATTAAGATAGTCATCTATTTTACAGATTTGTGAAAAAAATCCTAATCTTTAAATATACAAAATTGCTAAACTACTTGGCTCTTTTTCAGTAATGAAGATTATTTTAGGCCTGGGATTTAAATGCACACTCTCTTGGTTGGAACTAGTATTTAGAGACGTTTTTCTGCATTGTACAGTAAATTGAACTAGATGAAGGCTATTCTTGACTTACCATCACCATTTTCCAACTGTATAATCTTTTGAATATTACTTAATATTTTTAATCTTAATTTTCCCTACCTGTAAAACAGAATAATAAAGTCTGCTTTGTATTTCTCAAAGAGTTAATGGGAGGACTGAACAGGACATCAGTTATGAAAACATATATAAGTATGAAAGAAATGTAAGAAATAAGTATAAAAAGCAAATATAAAAAGAGAAAATCAAATATAAAATAAAAAAACACTCTTTTCCTTGAAGAAAACATTGGAGAAAATCTTAGCTTTGTGCTTATTCTTGTGACTCAAACTTGTTAACTATAGAATTGATAAATGAGATTTCAACAAAATGTTTAAAATATGCTCTTCAAAGGAGTCCATTAAGAAAATGAAATGGCAAGACATATGCTGGCTAACTGTATTTGTAATTCATATATCTGAGAAAATATCAGAATATACAAATGATTATTTCAATTCAATAAAGAAACAGCTCAATAAAAATGAGCAAAATATTTGTACAGACATTTCACAGAATATGATATATGACCAGTCAATACGCAAGTGTTATGATACTTGACATGAGTAGCTGTGGAGAAAGAAAATGTTCAGTAGCATTTCAGTCAGAAACCAGAAAACAGAATTTAGATATGCCTGGAGCTAAGGACACAGCTAAGAAATATTTAAATTTTTACATATTTGGCTTTGAGAAAGAAATGATAGTATTCATACAACTGTTTTTCTTAGAAATTCTATTTTAACATGTGCATGTTGATTTTTGTTTTCAAAAAAGATGCCATCTGAAGAAGTGCGGTGATCTTGGGTACTAATTTGAGTGTGTTTTTTATTTTGTTTTAATAGTGTTTAGCAGTTTCATAGCTTCTGAGAAGAAAGCCTCTCAAAAATATTTTTATATTTAAGAAAATGTAACTTCCAAATGAAAACTCTAGAATAAAGAATTGAAGTTCTTGTAATTTAATTTAACTAAAAAAATCCTCACTTTTTGTTCTAGGAATACGTTTCATTAAAAAAAAAATGACCTTGCTGTACTAAAGAGACATGAGATAAAAGGAAAGACTGGCAATACACCTGAATAACTATTATCAAAATAGGTTTTCTCAAAGGCTGGAAGTAATTTTGTTTTTCCTTTTGGGGTTTTAGAATTTTGGCTTAAGAGATACACGGTTTCTGAGCAAAATATATAGGGAAAGAGTGGCTAGATATCCATTTTCTTTTCTAAAATAAAAACAACTTGCAAGATGTTTCAAGGTAAAAAAACATTTTCAAATCTGAACATTTCATGGAATTATACATCAGCAATGAGTGCATGAGATAAAAGCCTGGGAACCTACAGGCTAGTCTGGTTATCTTATAAAGATTTTTGGCTCCTGGAGCACAGCAAGACTCTCACCCCCAGTCAAAGTATCTCTAGCATCCTGGGATTGCTGTCCTCCAGATCATATGTCAATTCAGTTCAATTTAATTAATCAGTGACAGATAATAAGACATAGGAGAGGACAGACAGTTCCAGATGATGCTCCTCAACATTTGAAAAAAAGAGAAACTGGCTCACCAGTGGACTACTCAAAAGTCAAATCTTTCAGCTGTCACCATAGGAATGGGCCCCCAAGTCACCTAGCTCTGAAAGGTAGTAGGGCTTGGTTGCTCCATGAGGAAGTAGGCTGGTAGCAAATAAAGTAGCAGTTGTTAATGGGAGTGCAAACAGTCACTGCAGCTATGCAAAGGAAGCAGGTAAAAATGCCCATCTCCCAGTCTTTCTCTGGAGAGGGTATGATTGGGTATCATATAAATGCTGCCTGATGGTCCTGCTTCTAATCTGCATACACGTAGGTGCTGACTGGCATCCTATCCATAGGGAGAATATTCCTGTGTTGCAAGGATGGCTCAATATACACAGATCAATCAGCATGTTATACTACAGAGACAAAAGGAAGGCTAAAAATCATGTGATCATCCCAATAGAAGTGAAAAAGAAGCATTTGACAAAATTCAGTATTGCTTCATGATAAGAACTCTCAATAGAGTACAGAAAGAACATAACTCAACCTAATAAAGGCCATATCTGACAACCCACAGTTAGCATCATACGCAGTGGTAAAAAGCTGAACGCCTTTCTTCTAAGATCAAGAACAAAACAAGAACCTCTGTTCTTTTATTAAATATACTACTGGAGGTCCTCCTAGCTAGAGCAATTAGGTAAGAAAAAGAACTAAAAGGCATCTAAATGAGAAAGGAAGAAGTAAAATTGTCTGTTTGTAGGTGACATGACACTATAGAAAAATCTAAAGACTCTATTAAAAAACTGTTAGAACTAATAATTACATTCAGTACAGTTGCAGAATACAAAATCAATACATAAAAATCAGTTGCATTTTTATACACTAACAACAAGCTATTGGAAAGACATATTAGGAAAACATGCCCAATTACAAGAGCATCCAAAAGAATAAAACACGTAGGAACAAATTTCCCCAAACAGGTGAAAGATCTATACACTGAAAGTCTAAGACATTGATGAAAGAAATTGAAAAAGACACAAACAAGTGTAAAGATATTCCATATTCATATATTAAAAAAATTAGTATTGTTAAAATGTCTATACCACCCAAAGTGATCTACAGATTCAATGCCATCTCTTTAAAATTTCAATGGCATTTTTCACAGAATATAAAGAAAAAAATCCTAACATTCATTTAGAACCACAAAAGACCCAAAGAGCCAAAACAACCCTGAGGAAGAAAAACAGAGCTAGAGGAATCACATTTTTTTTATTTCAAACTATATTATAAAACTTAGTAATCAAAACAATATAGTATTAGTGTAAAAACACATAGATCAATAGAAAAGAATGGAGAGCCCATAAATAAATCTACTCACTTACATTCAACTGATCTTTGACAATGCCAAGAACATCCAATCAGGAAAAGTATTCTTTTTAATAAATGGTGAAGGGAAACTGGATTTCCACATGCAGAAGAATGAAACTGGACCCTTATCTTATACCACTTACCAAAATTAACTCAAGATAGATTAAAGATTCAGTTTTAAGACCTGAAACCATAAAACATTTAGAAGAATACATAGGGGCTAGGCTTCTTGACATTGGTGTGGCAATTATTTTTTGGATTTGACATCAAAAACAAAGGCAACAAAAATATAAATAAACAAGTGTGACTGTATCAAACTAAAAAGCTACTGCATAGCATGGAAAATCATCAACAAAATAAAAAGGTAACCTATGGAATGGGAGAAAATATTTGCAAACCATATATGTAATAAGGGTTAATATCCAAAATAAACAAGGAACTCATTCAACTCAATGTCAATCAATCAATCAATAAATCAATAACCCATCTTAAAAGGCTGAAAGACCTAACTGGACTATTTTCAAAGAAGACCTATAAATGGCCAGGAGGTACATGAAAAGATGTTCAACATCACTAATCATCTGGGAAATGAAAATTAAAACCACTATGAGATAACCTCTCACACCTCTCAGTATGTCTATTATCAAAAAGTCAGATTACAAATACTCGTGAGAATTTTTTATAAAGGGAATCCTTTTACACTGTTGGAATGTAAACTGTTACAGCCATTATGAGGAACCATATGGGGCTCCTCTATATGATGATTCAGCAATTTCACTGGATCTGGCAATAGTACTTCTAGGTGTATATCCAATGGAAACAAAATAACCTCAGAGGTGTCTATACTCCAATGTTAATTGCAGTATTATTCACAATAGCCAAGGAAACAACCTAATTGTCTATTGATGCATGAATGTATAAAATTATATATATATATGTAATGGAATACCATTCAGACTTGAAAAAGATGAAAATCCTGTCATTTACAACAACAAAGATATTATGCTAAGCAAAATAAGCCAAAGACAAAAAAATGTATGCTATCACTTATGTGTGGAATCTAAAACAACAATAAGAAAAGATTAGAAATATAATTGTGGTTGCCTGGGGCTGGAGCATGGGAGAAAGAGAGAAAGGTTAGAAAATAGGTACAGACTTTCAGTTTGTTAAGACGATTAAGGTTTGATGTAGAATGTGGTGACCATAGTTGATAATACAGTACAATATAATTGAAATTTGCTAAGAGAGTAGAATTTAACTATTCTCACCAAAAAGAAAAAAAAAAGGTGAAAGTGTGAGTTGATGTATATGCTAATTAACTCAATGGTGGGCATCTTTTCTCAACATATACATATATTAAATGATTGCAATAGAGGAAATGAAAATTCCCATGACCAGGATTCTCACCTGACCCTGGTCGGCTTGCTCACTGCACACAGGTGGGCAATACGTTAGTACTGACTCTATAAAGAGCTCCGCCCAGTGCTCTGGGCGGCACAGCTGCAGGAGCGCAGAGGCTAGGGTGGTGGCAGCACCGCGGACAGAGACCGAGACCGCTGCGCAGGCAGAGACCGAGACCGCTGCGCAGGCAGAGACCGGCTTGCTGCACGCAGACCCGCTCTGAGTGGATGGGATTCTAGAGATTGACCCGACACCGTGGGAATAAATTTGGGTATAAAGTCTTTCATCCCAAGAACTCTGCATTTTTTGGTTTCATGGAATCAAGAGTGAACTCCCATGGGACTGAAACCATTGACAAGACAGTTGCTTTCTACATTTTAAATATATTACAATTTTATATTTTAGTTGTACCTGAATAAAAAGGAAGGGAGGGAGGGATTGAAGAAGAAGCCTTCCTGCTGAAAATGTGGAACCAGCTGAATCTTTTCCAAAGATTGTTTGGGGGAGAGTCCTTGACTGCTCACCCCTGCAGAACCAGCCTCATAATAGGTATGTTTATATGCTTTCTGCCTGGAAAGCTTGTCTATGCCTCTGGTTCTCCCAGGTGAAGATAGGAATTCAGTAAGCCAACCTGTGATCCAGAAAGAGTCCCTGTGTTTTCCTTCCGTTCCCCTGATCCAGAGATGATGAAGCCTGGCTCTATGACAGACAAATGCTGTGGGTTTTGCCCTAGGAACCAGGCATGCGAGATGAAGGTGCTAGAAGTGAACAGTTTTTCTCTTTTTTGTGTGTGTCCATGCACACAATAAATTGGCTTTGAAAATGTGCCAAATATTTAAACTCCCTGGTGAACTAGGAAACATTGAAATAGATCAGCTAAAAATAATTGACATTAACTACGAAGCCACTTCACAATACAATCCTTCATCATGAACTTCGCTTGCTACACTTTTTTTCATCTGACAATTTTCTCCTATGGAAATTATATTATGCATACTCCATGCCCTTCATGCACCTTTCCTGTTTTTTTTTTGTTCTTTCATAAATTATATCTCCTCATTCTTTTTTTTCCTGCAGTACTTAGTTTAAAATTTTATTATAATAAGCAGTTTTCTCTAAAAGTCTATTGCCTTTATTTTAATTTTCAGTTAAGTGTTTGTATTTTTTATCTTACAAAACTTCTTTGTTTTATGATTATTCCATTTTAGGACCTCATGTTTTTGCATGGATTCAATATGCTCTGAAATTCTTTAGTACTGAAAGGTTAGTGGGAGGTCGGAACCTCGGAGCCCTATTTTTAACAAACTCAGCAATCTTGAGAAGCACCTGGCACCGTGATTAAGAATCAATGTCTGTAGCCGGATTGCCTGACCTTAGATCCTAGCTCTGCCACTGCTAATTGAGTAATCTTTGGCAAATTGTTTAGATTATTTTTTCCTTGATTGTAATTTTAAGGTAGTAACACTAACTACTTTGTAACATTGTATTAAATGAATAAAAAGCAGGTTATGCACTTAAAAGAGTTTGACACATAGTTTATGCTTAATACATGTTAGCTACTAACTAGCTAAGGATGAGAGTTCTCTTTAGCAAGTTGACCCCTTGGTAGTGTGTGTCTCTGGTTCTGCATTACAGGGTATTGTTGGGTTCACTGAGATTCTCCGCTATCTACTTTCTAGGTCGCTATTTCCCTTGGATGTGGTAAGATGTGAATTGACCAGCTTTGCCCTCATTCCTGTTTGTTTCCTGAAGCATATCTTTCAAAAATAAAATCTCTCCACATTCCTGCATATGGATTTAATGGCTCCATAACTTCAGAAGTGATATATAAATTTTATTCATTTCAAGGGTAATTTAGATGAGGTTATGAAATAAAAATCACGTATTTAGATTATAATCATGTATTATCCTCCTTTTGTTTTTAATATGTATTGGAGGATGAGGGCTATGTGTACGTGTGTGTGTGTGTGATATACATATATCTCACAGACACACACACACACATCCTGTAAAATTGGTAGGCTTTCTTTATATCCTTACTACTTTGTATTCTGATTTGTTTGTAGATAACTTTCCTGGCGTATGAACTAATTTTACTTCTCAATGAAAGGTACTACTTCACACTTAACCTTTTTGTTTGCTTTGAGAAACATATAGGACTTCCTGCTGGGTTTAAAAGAACAAAGAACTACCACAAGGAACTGACCTTCATTTTCCCCTGTGTTCTTTTGTCACGTCAATGGGCTTTCGTGCGGTTCTGTTTGCTGCTGTCTGAAGTGCTTCTGGATTGTGAGATAGGGGTTTTTTATTTCAATTGGCATTGATTTCTGAAATTTATTCACTCACTTTATAACTTGTAGTGGCTGCCTCAAATAAAGTACTTCAGAGTTGTTTTATATATATTTTTTTCAGTGTTGGAGATTTAAGCTGGCATATAGCTTGGTAATATTTAGTTTTCTCCTTTGTGATTCATTTGATTCATTTTCTTGATTGCTTCTTGATTCATTTCTCCTTCTTGAACCCATTTGCTTTTAGAAAGTAGTATATTACTTTAAAACTTAAGGAAAGGAAAGGAACTCTGGGGTTCAGTCATATACCATTTTAATGACTGGTGCACATGTGCGTGCATGGAGGGGGGTTTACATGTATATGCATACATATGTAGGGGAGGGATACATGTAATAAAATAATAATGATAAAAGGAGGTGAGGAAGGCTTTTTTTTTGTCCTCGGCATGAAAGTTATAAAACATACTATGAAGATTAAAGATTGTATGGTGCCTCTACATGATATTTCCAAATCAGGCATTAGATTAAATTTATGATTAAAGCAACTGAAATGAGATTTTCCCCCACTGAACTGAGCCAGTTTGATTGGAAAAAGGCAGCATTTGTAAGATTTGCCTGACTTTTAGTCCTTAATTCAATACTGAATGATTCTTTATTAGCACCATCATTTAGAATGGGAAAGCATTTAGAACAAATGCTATCTTACCTATATATTTACGAGTGGCAGTTTTGACATAACCAATTTCATCTATGTACATTGAAGCTTCTTATACCATTTGTTTGAAAATGGACATGAGACATTAATATAAGAAAACATGAAGTATTCCTCTTTTCTGTACATATTGTTATATTTTTTACAGAATAAGATTGGAAAATTCTATTCTACTCTAAGATAGTCAGAAGAACCTTATATCATGGATTTTACCACTAGCTAAACATCTGAGCAGGGGAGGATTCAGGAGGACAGGTTCACGGTAACATAAATTCTGATTTTATAAGATGGGCTTCTGACTTGAGATAATAAAACCACAACACCATCCCTATAGTGGATGATGTCAGCTTCTTACTTTTTTAACAAGTAAACATGGGCCCATTTCTTCCATAATACAAGTAAAATTGTTCAGAAGTAATCAAATAGAAATGAGACTGATTCTCAGCCCTGATTTAAATATTAGAAAAATTGAAAGTTCATCCATCCTAAGAATTTTATCATTGATAACATTACAAAATTTGGAGAAGCAGTAGTGTCCTGGGCTCTATATTGATTCTCACTTTGTGGTCTGCATAAAAACCATTGACGATTAATGCAATATCAACAAATAATCAGTTCATTCCCTTATACTCCATACTTTTTTTTTTGAGGTATAACCTCATGAACCAATTAATCTTCATAGGAATTTCATTTCATGCAAAACATTGTGATGGAAATCTCAGAGCTCAAAGTTATAAAAAAGAAATGTGACAAAATGGGTTTAGTAAATGAATTAACATTTAATTTGTAGGACATATCGTATATACCTTTATACAGATTTCCTTTCTGAGAAGGAAATTAAAAGAATTGTTTTCCAAGAATTGGAACCCAGCACTCAGAGAGTATCTAAGAAGCTGAGAAAATGAAGATTTTCCACAATCATTTTAAGCTCAAGAAATTATCAAATAGTTTATGGGATTGAGATCATTATATTACAATTGAGGACAAGTCTAAAATCTATAAAAATTGGATTCATAATGATGGCACAGGATTTCCAAGGTGTATTTTTGGAGAAGTTAACAGTTGTTCAAGGAAGTAAGCATTTTTGATCTGGGAAATAGCTCGCTTAGACAAATCTATTTTTTTTTCTAATTGTAGAACATTAGAGAATATTTGTCACACATAATGCATTGTAGATTTCCAAGCAGAGCTTATAGTAATTAGAGTGTCCAAATATGCTTAACCACGGCTCCTTTTAAAAAGTATGGGCTATGTATTTATTTTAGAAAATAAACACTAATATCTCACAAGATGCAATCTATTAGTGGCACACAATGAAGGATTATCGTCAACTCCTTAGTGAGGAGAAAACGAAGACTGATAGCAGAGCACTTGCATAAACCTGTCCTCAGGGTCACATAAGGAACTGGTTCTGATCATGTGAACAAAATGATACTACTCCATATAAGGCTGGGAAAGGGAATTCATGATCTTGGATATCCTACCCTGTCTTCAAATGAGAGAATAAACAAATTACAGGGAGAATAAATCAATACTATAATTTTACTTAAAACATAAGTCATTTGCACCATTGTCACACACATTCATTGTACACATATATACTTAAGTCCATGGGGTTTCCGAAAGGAGTGAAGGTTAACATTAACCTTTGGTTCTGTTAATGTCATCAAAAGCAGCCATCTGAAAAGAGTGTCTCTTTGGTTTGAATTTGGACCACTTTTCTGTATAGATTGTGGTCTGTAGGCAGTCCTCGTGAAAAAATGTCAAGGCAGCCAAGCTCTTCCGTTGTTCTACGTGATCTTTTATCCATGAAAGACAAAGTACAAGGACAACACTCTAATCCCCAGATTTTCATTTTAATATTACTTTTGACGTTGCCTAAAATACCTCAAATTGGGTACTGGTATGGCTGGAAATAAATGAGCTAAAAAGCACAAATAACTTTTAAGTATGAATTAGTTTTAAATAATGATTTTCAGCTAACATCTATCAAGATCTAATGAATTAGAAGATCATGAAATGATTTCTGAGCTGAATGTCAAAATAGCTTTGTTATAGTGAAAAGACAGGGCACTTTAGAGGCTTGAAAACTGAAGTAGAAGCTTTATCAATCATCAGGTAGAAGGAGTGGCATGAGAGGAAGGACAGACGGAAATTCGTTAGGAAATGGCTCTGTACCAAGAAGGTGGGACACACCTACTATATATTTTTTCTCTTTCTTCTCTCCATGAAAATTCATCTCCCTAGACCCCTTGAATCCTAATCTAGTCTGTGTGTTGTTCTATACACATAACAATGTGTTTCTCATAGCATTTATGCCATTGTATTTATGACAAATTTTATTTTGATGATGAAACACATGAAAACCCATTTTGTAGAAAATTGATTAATATTTTAGAAGTGCCCTATACCTAAAAAGTAGTGTTTTCTGTTTTGGAAATGTTAAGTAATAATTATTTGAGCACCTCCCATATGCCAGATACTTTATAATTGCTGCATTTTCTAAATTTCTCAGTAACCCATTGGAGATACCTAAATATTAAACTCTAAATTTACTGCTTCATGATTACTTATCATGTGCCTATGTGTCATCATGGAGTGGCTGATACACATTAAAAATTTTTTAAATATTTTGTAACATAGAAATCTAAGGAAAATTAATATCTTGCTTTTCCATACATATTCATATAAAACTGATCTCAGGAAAATTCATTTTTATTAATCATATAAATGTCACTTTTAATTAACTCACAGATTCTGCAATATTACAGGATTTGGAAGACCATTTGTTAACTTCCTTTTAGTTGTTAGGATACAAGTTTGGCTACAGTAACATAAGCCAGATAATACTGGCTTACAAAGAATGTGATTTCATTCCTCTCTCAAATAACAGCACAACCATAAACGATCCAGGACTGATGCGGTGGCTTCAAAGAGATTGGACTTCACCATTCCTAACAAGTTTCTTCACATCCTGATTTAGTTCTAGTCATCACATGTGCGTTTTAGCCAGGAGAAGGGAAGGTAGATGGAATCAATCACTCTTCCTTTAAGGACCCAAATCAGAAGTTTCATGCATGGCTGTCCACTAACATCTACTCAGCCTGAATTATCCAACCTAGGATCAAGGGAGGCTGAGAGGCGCAGTGCAGCATGTGCTCAATTAAAACTAGGGGTTAGAACAGTAAGGAAATAAGAGGGCAAAGGACGAAGGAAAGTAACCTCTGCTGTAGCCCCACAATTTATCTTCAAGGTCTATTAGGTGGTTAAGAGTAGTCCACAGAGTTCTGTGCATGGGCAGTAGGGACTGGAGGTAAGATCCTACCAGGGGAGACGGAAGATGAAAACTATTTCATAGAAATACCAAGACATTGTTTTTCTTTGTCATCATGTAAACATTTCCACTGGTGGGGTCAAACGCAAATGGTGGGTACACGATTGCTGGAGACTTAGTGAAAATCAAGGCAGTTAAAACAAATTGCTGTACTAATAGGCACATATTAATTTCTGCCGCATACTTGTAAAACAAAAAGAGAGCAAGTTTCATGTAAAAAGTGTTCTTGGTGAAACAGTAAAAAAAAAAGCTTATTGGGGAAGCAGTAAAAAAAATGTTTATAGCATCTTAGTATTTAGTATAAATCCATATGTCAAAACAAAATGGACCTATGAATAAAGCACTTGTGCTACACAGTGAACTTAAAGACAGAACATTTTGTTATTCAGGCTTGGATATTTGGCAGATTTGTTATTGAAACTGAAATAAATAAGCCTAATTAATGTTAACGTTATAGCTCTTGAATAAAAATTAGAAATTTAAAAAACTTGTATCTACCACTATGAAATTGATAGTTTTCCAATATGTGAAGACTTTTCTCATGAACCCAATGATGATACTAAAGGATGAAATTTTTGTTATTTTATGATCTGTGTCAACATTTGAAACTCTTCATAACTATTTAATCAATATTTTCCAGATGACCAGCACATTATTTTATGTATGGGTAGAGATCCATTTAAAATTCAAAATAGACCAAAGAATTTAATGTAAGTGATTTCAAAATGTTGTTATCACATGGTTTTAGATTCTGTTACAACTAACTTTTAAGAGCCTACCATTTGTTGAATTTTGGTGTAGTATAAAAGAGCAATACCCACAATTATCTGAAAAGACAATTATAATACTGCAATAAATCTGAGTGAGGTTATAAAACTATGAAATGCAGCAGATTTCATGTAGAAGCAGCTATGAGAATTCAGTTATGTTAACATATTGAGGAAATGTGCAAAAACCATTAAAATTTAAATGTTATAAATGTTAACATGAAAAGAGCTTACTGTTCTTTTTAATTGTACTAATAAACATGTTTTTAAATTTAATTTTTACTATACAAAATATTGATATAAATGTATGCATGTATATATACACACATACACACATGCACACATGTATACATAAATATATAGATTTTTATTTCCCAAAAACAAACATCTTTAGATTTCCCCATAATTTTTAAGGCTATACGGAGTCCTGAGACCAAAAAGCTTATTTCCTGATCAAAATCATCATTGATGATTTCAGACGGAGGATTTTTCACTAAGATAACAGAAAAACTACACTGAAGGCGTATACAGCAGCAGAATGCTTTTTGTACAGGCCATCCAAATGTCATACCTGGTGCTAGGAAATAGGAACAATCGTCAGACAATTTTGATTTTCCTTCTTGATGATATAGGAGGAGTAGTGACAGGATACAATGTAAATAAAAGTGAAAGTGACCCTACAAAAAAAATTATTAAGTCTTTTAATTCTCATTTTCCCCTATTTTAAAGCAGTGTTAACTTGGGAGGGGCATTGTTTGATTCAGTACATCAGCATACTGTAAATAATGTAGTTAAAATGATATGTTTGGACAAAATATGTTCTTCAATCACTGTTCTGTTTCTCCAAAGGCCAATGCAAAGATGGAAAGGCCCTCAGACATATCTTTTGATATATTAGTCATGGCTTATCAGCTCAGGAAGCAATGCATAGCTAAAGTTGCTATATTTTAAATTGTGCAATGATATGATTGAGCTCATATTGATACAACTTCATTGTAAAAAATCAAGTAAAAGCAGTTGACCAAGTTAGGCGCTTACCTTACAGATCCATTATTTAAATAACACAAAATTCATTGATCCTTTGATATCCACCAACTAAGTCTTCAAATTCCATCATTACCAATGCATAGTTTAACATCATGATTTTCACTACATAGCTGAAGCCACCAAGACAACACTTGAATCTATACATTTATAAGCATTTTGTTTAAGTTGATGATTGTTAACGATAACAAAATGACTAGATGAGAAGTTAATGGTGTTCACATAGATTTTTAAATAAATATGCAGAATAACATACAGAATATAATTATTTGATTAACATTTTAAAACAGAATTTTCTTAGTTTGCAATAAAGTAATTAAATCTTAATTTTCAGGAAATATAGACTTTTGGGAAAACGTATTCAAACTGGTGTGCTTATAGCAAAACTAAAACAAAACTGAATCATGTTACCAGCCAGGGAGTGGGGGTTGCAGGTACAGTAAGTGCTTGGCTCAAACAGCTCTAAAAACAGGGTAAGTCAGGGAAGGCAAATGGCGGGCGTCTTGAACACTCAAATCCACCTCCCCCAAACTAAAGAGAGTATTTTCTTAATTCGCACTGCAGCGAGACTCCTCAAGATTAAAAAAATGAAAGGTCATTAAAATGGGCTAGTCATAAAATGAGCTACCCACCCCAGCCTTTCCCTTTTTGGCCAAGATATAGTACCTCTCACCTTATAATTATTCTTGTCTAAGCTGGTAGGGTAGTAGTCTTAAAAAATACTTCTTATGTATAAATGTGTTTTCTGAGCATTTAATCTATGCTTTCTAGGAATAAATACTGCAATATCACATATGAATTATTTTATCTAACCACATTTTGCCTCTGTTCATTATTAAGGAAAAAACAAAAAATACTTTTTTCTTTGGTAAGATCATATATTTTATGAATATAAGATAAGAATTATAATCCCCAACCGCTTTTATAGTGTACAAAAACTACTTATAAAAATGTCCTGATGCCCCTTTTACCCTCTTATTACGATTGGCAGACATAAGTTGGGGGGGCACGGGGGGGACTGTACAGCTCAGAGAAGACAAGTAGTGATTCTCATCTCACTACACTGATGGACAGTGACTGT
>JAQQAC010002701.1:7422659-7465638 GCA_029783875.1 Phataginus tricuspis | reverse complement strand
GGGTTGGTGGGGGGGACCTGATGAAGGGGGTAGTTTAATCATCACAATATTGCTCATGTAATTGTAGGTTAATGATACTAAAATAAAATAAATTGTAAAAAAAAAAAGTCAAAAAAAAATTAAACACAATCTTTTAAGATGGAAAAAAAAATGTCCTGATGACTTAAAATTCTTTTCATTTCTATATTTTGATTGTTTATAAACTAGGAAACTGAAATTTGTCTTCACAAATTTCCATTTTGTTCCTGTGCCATATATAATGAGATTTTTTCTCAATGTTTAATAGCTCTATTTACCTCATCTTTTGCTTTTAATGTTATATATTTATATTTCTTTATTAGTTTATATAATGCACCATTAAGACTTGGCAACAACTTAGGCTTTTTCATTGCTCCCATCACCAGGACAATATTCTCCCAAATTGTCTTTCTAAACATTGTGTGATAGATGTAATGGATAATTATCTATGTACTCTAATAATACACAGACTTTGACAAAATTAACTAGGCAAACAAAAAAGAAACACCCTTATTTATTGTACTAGATTTTGAAGGTCTTCCTCTATCTCAAATAAACTTTATGCCAGGTTGAAGATATTTACTATCATAGGCAAATCACATTTTTTATATTTAATTTTTGCTGCTTCCAGGACATATTCAAAATGCATCCAGGTTTTTATCAGATTTTATATCTACTAGAAGGTTTCCTCTGTCATTATGAATGAAGGAAACCAACTTAAATTAGCTGATGTTATAAAAGGAAATTATTGGAATGATGACCAGATATTCGATGTACTTGAAAGTGTGAAAATGTTGAAAAGAGAAAAACAATCTGTCATTTGTAATTTTTTAATGCATTTAAAAAGAAAGCTGATCAGAAATGAGGAGGTACTATTTTGCAGGAGACCATTAGCGAGAAGTAGTACATTGAGAATCCAAGAGCAGCAAATCACTCTGAATTTTTTTAAAAACCTTTATAGAAAGATTTCAGTTAAGAGAGGATATATTGACAAGAATGAGTGTCCAGAAGGAGGATTAAAAGGGAAAATGGGGAACATGTCTGGATATTCAGCAAAGAAAGGAAGGAAGGAAGAAATACTGAAAGGGGATGAAAAGGGACTAAAGGGAAACAGCAAATATGATTTAAAAGGATTTTAATATATGATTCCTGTATGTCAGATGTTGTAAACATCATTCTCAAAGATTTCTCACATGAACACATTAATATATTGCGATATAATGGGTCATAAGAAATACATATCTGGTCATTCCCAGGTATATTTGGTCTTGATCCACAGATCCTGAAAACACTGCAGAGTCTTAAAGGTGAAATGGGTGCCTTGTCATGATAATAGACTGTTGGACCCCTACCCAAGAGCAGGGGCTGGAGGCTGAATCAGCCAATGGCCAATAATTTAGTCAATCGTGACTATGCAGTGAAGCTCTCACAAAACCCATGACAGAGCTCACCACTCTCTGCTCTCCTGGATCCTACTTCTTTGTTGGAGAGCTTTGTGCTTGGGGAACCAGACGCCTCAACCGAGCCAGGTTCCTTTAGAAGCCCCTTTATTTAGACCTTGCCTTAGGTATCTCTTCACCTAGCTGTTATCTTGTATCCTTTATTAAACTGGTAAATGTAAGTGCTTCCCTGAGTTCTGAGCCATGCTAGAAAATAAATCAAACCCAAGGGGGAGGCCGTGGGAACCTCCAATGTGTAGCTCAAAGGTCAGAAGCACAGGGAAATGCCTGGGGCTTGTGACTGTCATCTGTAGTGAGGGTGGAGGGCAGTCTTGTAGGACGGGGCCCTTAACCTGGGGAATCTGATGCTGTGTCCAGGAAGAAAGCATCAGAATTGGGCTGAGTTCTCTGACAACCTGCTGGTGTTAGAGTATTGATTGGTGTTATGTGTGGGAAGACCCCCTCCCGCAGACTTGCACACATTGGAATTGGTCCAGGAACTCAACTGAAGTTAGATTACTATTACTGCCGTGTATATTGTTATTGTTTTATATATATATATATATATGTAAGAAAACACACCACACCATATGTATTTTTCCTGCATGCATTATAGAGCTTTAACTACTTGGTGACACATACAGGACGAAGAGTGATGTTTGAGTCAGAGAAGGAAAAGTTGTGTAACAAAACCTCAGAGAGAAGTACGCTGGATCTAGGAATCAAGGGAAAACAAGGGTTTGCATCATACTTGAATTCTCTGCCCCAGATTGGGTGTACATGGCTGCTTCATAGTCATCTACCATGGACAGGGTTTCTGCAGAAAATTAATGGCTAGCCTCTCACCCTCCCATATCAAAGGCTTACATTCCATGTGCTGTGGACTGAATGTTTGCGTCCTCTCAAAATTCGCATGCTGGAATCCTAATCCTCGAAGATGACGGTGGGAAGAAGGCCCTGTGGGAGGTGCTTAGGTCATGAGCATGGAGCTTTCCTGACTGGGATTAGTGTTCCTAAAAAAATAGCCCTTAGACATCCTTTGCCCTTTCCACAAACTGAGGACACAGCAAGAACACAGCAGTCTACACTCCTGAAGAGGGCCTTGCAAGAGAGCCACCATGCTGCCACCTTGAGTGGAACTCCCAGCCTCCACAACTGTGAATTAATGTTTATAAGCTACCCGGTGTGTGGTATGTTGGTATAGCTGCCCTAGTGGACTAAGACGCTGTTACAGGTTCATTTGAAAGAATGCAGGAGGGCATTCGCCTGCTTAATGTCAAAACAAAACAGAACAGAACAGAACATGATATGCATATTTGCATAACAGGTGATCCAATTTATATAGATTGGAAAACGTTTTACATAAAGTAAAAAACTCATTGTCATATACTTCTAAAATTGAAATAGAGTATTAGGAAAAATATAGAGCATCCATCAGAAGTTTATTAAGCATTTGATGCCTGTGAATTTGAGAGCTGTCTCTAGGAACTTCAGCAGATAACTAAACATATTTTTTATAAACCCTACCTGAGTCTCAGGCTTCCAGAGGGCTCCAGTGGACAGGGCAAGCCTTCCCAAACACTTTAACAACTATAGTTTATCTCAGCATTCTCAGACTTATTTTATCCTCCCTCATCCACAAACACTGTTAATCTTTCAACCTCATTTTCCTTAAGTGTTATTTTTTTGTTTTCCTCTTATTCCATGGTCACAATATCATTCTGAATTGTACTAGAATTGGAGGAGATCAGGGGTAGGAGGAAGGAGACGGGAAAGCTGACTGACTTATAATCTAATTTTGTCTTTGGATATCAATTTTAATTAAAATATTATGAGTTAAAATATTTTGATACATAGTACTTTAGACTACTCCTATAGGTGCTATGTTAATTAAAAAAAATATATATTTGCATATGTATGTGTGTGTGTATATAATGTATATATATCTCTATATAAGCCACTGGGTAGCTTATAAACAAATATGTGTGTAAATATTTATATTTATCTCTATATTAATATTACATATACATTATATATAAATATATTGAATATATATAATTACTATACATATACTACATATACACTAATTATTACTGAGATATTCAGCATTACTTCATGAATACTCAGAAAGTTTCCATATGATGGGCACTAAAGTTACAATATTCTGTGTTTAACATCATATGTGTAACAAAAGATTTCAATGATAAATGAATTCAAATACTCTCAAAACACTCAAAAACATTTTTAAGGTAGAAGAACAGGGCTGGCATAATTTTTCTGTAGGGAAGTATATAACAAATGTTGCAGGGTCTGAAGACCATACAACCATGTGGCATCTATTCTACCTCTGCCAGTGTAGAGGCTAAGTGGCCACGGACAATATGCAAACATTTGGGCCTGGCCTCTTTATTTGGATATCAGTTTGACATGGCATTTGAATTAAAATGAACACTAAAATGTAAATCCCATACAATTTTCACTGATCAAAATGTATTATTCTCTTTTTGACTTTTTTCAGCAACTTAAAATGCAAAAAGCAGTCTTACCTCATAGGCTGATACAAAAAGAGGTGGGAAGCTGGATTTGGCCCCTTTGGAATTGCTAATCCCTGTTGTAGAGCATACATAGGAGTTGCAGGAGATAGTTCTTAGATAAAGAATAACATAGGCTTAAGCTCATTCTTCTTTTGATATCACCTGAATTCAAGAAAGGAATAGTGGCGGCAGTGCAGACCTGGGAGATTAATCTGAGTGTCACGTTTTATCAAGGAAGAATTGCACTTTGCATTTTAAAGAAAAACTTCAACTATCTGCCATTAAACAGAAAGTGTCAAGAAATCATCTTATTAGTGGAGGTTTATTTCTTAGGTCTCATTCTGCTTGTTTCTGGTTAGTCTTCCAGATTTTAGAATAACAGATAATAAAAGCCAATTCATAGAGTGGAATGGATTCAAAAAATAAGCTGAGAAAAGTTCTATAAAGGCAAGACAAAAAATATAATTTCAAATGGAACTGAGTATTGTTGATTCACTTCTTTCAAAAGTTTCTGAATATATATATATATATATATATATATATATATATATATATATATATAAAGATCCAACCTTTTTTTCAACTAATCCTACTAACAGATTATAGTGCATATTTTGTTTATTTTCCTGTCATTTGATTTTATTCTATTAAAATGAGAAAAATAAAAGCACAACAGAAACAAAATCTCACATTCCTAGTAAGTGAAAAAGGTGATGGGAAAAATCCAAATTCAGTAAAATATTTCACCTGTCAAGACTTCTGCATATTGTGTATGTGTGTGAGATAAGTAATAGTCAACATACGAATTATGCTAATATGAAAACAAAGTCAAAAGCCTCTCTTCAATCTTTGATTTATTTATTTTAGAAATTTTGGATTTTGTCCCAAGTAATACATCTTTATTTTATCCTATTTGTTTATTCATTCTGTACACATCCAACTTGAATCGTTTCATATTTTCTGTATAAATCCTACACCTTCGCAGCATATTTGTATGTTCAACTCTCATTCATCTTTACTAGAAATTAATGTGGCCCCAGTGATATATTGTACCCCACTACACGCTCATTTGCAGTTTTCATTTCTCTACTCATCGCCTACCTGTATCTTCAGGTTCTGTCTACAAATTTTCCATGGTATAATACTCAGATCTTGTGGTTTCAAGTGCACTGATGACTGCCATCTGGCTTGCCCAAATCTCCCCTGAGCTTCTGATGTATGTATATATCCAGCTCTAGTTGTACTTACAAACAGAGCCATTGAAGTCAAGTCTTATAAATCAATTTTGAAATAAAAATCAATTTAAAAATGGGTGAAGAATTTGAAAAACCATTTCTCCAAGGAAGATACACAATGGACAATGTGCCCATGAAAAAGATGTTCAGCTCATCAGTCATTGGGGAAAACTAAATTAAAACCACAAAAAAATACCACTTCACATCCACCAGATGAGTGTAATCCAAAGGACAGACAACACAAGTGCTGGGAAGGCCGTGGCAGGATTGGAGCTGTCACTCGTGGCTGGTGGAGTTACAAGATGGCACAGCCACCTTGGAAAACAGTTTGGCCGCACTTCAGAATGTTAACTATAGAGTTATCTAAGGATTCATCAATTTCACTCTTAGTTATATGCCCAAGAAAACTGAAAACGTGTCCACATTAACAAAATGTACACAAATGATCATAGTAGCATTGTTCATACTAGCCAAAAAGTTGAAACAACACAAATCTCCATCAAACAATGGATAAAAAAAGCATGATGTACCCAGTCTGGTGATGCAAGCTACAGCATGGGTGAGCCTGAAAACACTAAGCCAGGGAAAAGAAGTCAGTCACAGAAAACACATATATATGATTTCATTTGTGTGAAATGTCCAAAATAGGCAAATCTATAGGGACAAAGAGTAATTAGACAAATTTCTAGAGACAATAGCCTAGGAGAATGACTGCTAACCAATACTGGGTTTCTTTTAGGGACAATGAAAATGTTCTTAACTTACAGATTGTGATGATATTGCATCAATTTTGAATATCCCAAATCCTATGAATTGTAAAAAAATGCCAATGATTTATTTTGAAATTTAGTTTTTTTGAATGTATAGACTTTCAGGGCTTTTTTTTCAGTAAAAAGTTATACAATTATAGATTTCTTAATGATTGAAGCATCAAGTCAAAATTCAAGCATTTTATAGATCCAGGTAAACATGCACATATTTGTGATATTTTCCCTTAATTTTAATTTTCATGTATTTTTAACCTGATTTCAAACAAATAAGTGCAGTTTTTTATTGTGCTGGTTGATCAGTACATCTTAAATAGCACATCCAAATACTGTGCTTCCCAAAAGTAGTTTAGACACAGGTATTTTAATAGTCTGTCATCATTCATTTAAATTATTACAGACTTTCACAGTAATTTTCAGAGACTCATGAAGAATGAGGTTTATGGTATTTTGAACATTAGTCAAGGAAAATAAACTTTAAATTCTTCTATTTGAAAATTACATGTAATTGAAAAACTTCACTTTTTGTTCCTATTTATTTCCTATGCTTGCAATATAACTGTAGGGGTTTCTGTTTTTATGCTCACTGTAATAGTTATTAGTTGACTACCATACACAAAAAGTACAACTTCTTGATTCAGATAATAAAAGAAAAATAAAGGTAGTGTTAATATATGTGTTCCCCTTTGGATTAATACTTTGGAAAATAACTACAGTTTATTATTTTGAGACTTAAGAAAATATGTAGTTTTCAAATGATTTCTAATAATATAAATAACACTGTGCTATTTATAAGACCATACCTACATTCAGAAAATAAATAGAACTCACAGCCAAATAATGCCCTTGTGGTCTGTATTGCCACAAATGTCTTACCTCCGTCTTGGCAGGCTGATGAGGGGTTGTTTATGACACCTCTTGCTAAGGCTAAAGAGCTTGTGTACAATTTTCTGCGCCTTTAGGAAGAGTTGTTTCATGCTGTTCTCCAGTTGTTCATAGCGGCGCTGAAAATTAGAATCCATTGTCCACAAGTGCATTATGGTAGATGTGTTGAGGAAATAATTCATGGGTAGCCTTTTCATAAAGAACTTGAATTCATCTGAAAAAATGTTAAAATTCAACACTTTAATTATAAAATAAGTGTTTTCCCTTATCCCCATAGCACATTAAAAATGTTAATTAAAAAAAAGAATCTAATTTTGTGTGTAGCAAATTAATAACAAGTTGGGATTTTATTTTTTTTGATGTTTTAAGAATTGTTTTTTTTTGTTCCTCTTAAAACAGAACATACATTGAAGAAGATAATTATAATAATTTGCACTAAGCACAATTGTTTGGGCAGGAAACTTAAGTTGAACTTCATTTTTCCATGTTCTCCTGATGATGGTATTTGAATGAACTTTCTCACAAAGGTAGTGGTAGTTAATTTAGCTTTTCTTTTTTGGCATTAGTGTTAATAATCTTTCCAAGTGTTCTATATTAAAGAAGTATTTCCATTAACTCAGTAAAGAAAATAAACATGATCATCATTAAGTGATAATATTAGTGTTGAAATAAAAAGAGAAAACTCTAAAATAGGAAACTATAATACTCAACCCTGTACTATGGTTATTCCCTTTAATCATATTCTAATTTGTCAGAACATATATTTTAAAACATAAATGTATACTCCTATTGGCTTTTGTTTTTGTGTCAATAATTACTATGTCTGATATTGCCTTATTTTCAAATGTCTGATTAACCAAGAGTAGGAATAAAAGTTGATTCTACATTAAAATAAATAATCATCTAAAGGTATATTAATTATCTAAATATAAAAGATAGTTAAGACAAGAGTCAAAATGTGGAAGAACCCAATTGTCCAGCAATACACAAATGGATATACCAAGTGTGTCACATACATAAAACAGGAGATTATTGAGCCATAAAAATGAAGTTGTGATAAATGTTACAACGTGGATGGACCTTGAAAATATATTAAGTGAAATGAGCCAGACAAAAAGGACAAATATTTTATGATTCCGCTTACATGGAATACTTTAGAATAACCAAGTTCATTGAAACAAAAAGTAGAATTTAAGAGGAGATGGAGAGAACAGGAACTGATTGTATAATAGCTACAAAATTTGGTTTGTGATGATGAAAACTTTTTAGAAAAAAGATAGTAGTGATGGTCTGCACAACAGCGTGAATTTAACTATACAGTTAAAATGGAAAATTTTATGTTATATATATTACACACAACAAAAATTTTTCTAAGAAATTTTTTAAAAAGCAGTATAACCTTTTCCCCCCTCTTTTTTCTTCCAAAATAAATATTATGAACAAGGATTCAAAATATAAACCTTCTATTGCTTTTAGTACCTCTTTAAAACACTTATTTTGTTAAGAATATCATGTTGTATCTAATATTCCCATTTAGTACATGGCTGGGTTTCCTCCACATATAGACAGCAATACACCACAAGATTTGGAAAATGTTTCAATGGCTGAGGAAGTATTATTTGACAAGTGTGACAATCCACATCTTAGTTACTGTTCTACCATAAAAAAAGTTATATGGAAGGCATTAAACCTCAGCTTCTCTGTGCCTTAATTCCCTGTTTTGTAAATGACATAGAAAGTTCCAAATGATAATCTCATAAAATTATATGATGTCATGAACAGTTATTTTAAATTACCATTTAGTTAGCTTTAAATATCCAATCCCAAACAGTTATTTTCAAATGTCTTGTTATGTCTATTATTACTTAATTGAATTTGGACAAAGTCTGTCAATAACTGTTCTTGTATGTAGGCACTGTCTCTACTGTAGTGTTTTAAAAACTCCAAGGTATCGTTAACATTTCTTAAACTATGTCATTCACATGGGAAAAGGTAAATTGCAATGAATACATATACATATTTAGAGCAATCAATTTATATTGATTTTATGTATTATAGTTATTTCAACATTCAGATCCAGACTATTTCATCAATGCTAGAAAATGCAACCTTTTAACAACTGACAAAGAAATTACATTTATGATCATTAAGGCTGTTTTTTCTTATAAAGCAAATAAATACAGAGTCCTGGCATCTTTTGGACATTGAAAGCATGGATTTGAACTAGAAGAAAAAGGAAAATTAAAACAAAACAAGGGACTTTTAATAGCAAAAATTTATGGAGAAGGATTTTTGAGGCTTTATCTATTTGATATACTTCAAATAATTTGTTTTGAATAAGCAAGGAAAAATAAGAGATGCACTTTGAAATTCCAGTTTCACAGTATCCCCACATTTTGTTCAGTCCCATATGTGTCTTTTCAGAAATTCCTTCTTTTCAAAGAAGAATTGATGCATGGAAATTGGAAAGCATCCCTTGAATTATTCACGGAGCAGATGCCACTACTTTGAAAACTAATCATTCATTTCATTGTTATCTTTTTCTTGAACACTTTTGATAAGCCTTTATTCTTTCACAGGTATCCATATTTTAATTATTTTCATCATTTTTCATAAAAATCTGAAACTTACTAAATCAGTACATTTTATTCAATTTAAAGTATATTTTAAAATATAATTTATTTACTTTTACCAAAGCATACATGTCTAATAGTGTAAGTCAGCTGAAAACCATCACCATGTAATTTCTAAGAACACAGTTTAACATGACACTTGAATAATTACTTCATTATGAAGTCATTAAGAGTCACCACCGACAGTCACCCAAAACATTTACTGGACACCTGTTTTGCACAGAACATACAGATGTTTCAATCTGTGAGAGTGAGAAAGGATAAAACTTTCATCTTATTTTTAAAAATGACAAATGACATGAAATATTTTCTAATGCTAAAATAACATCTCCAGTATCTAAAAGTTATTCTCCTTAGAAGTCAATAGAATCTCCAGAACTTTTCCTGTAGATATGTTTAGTTTTTAGCAATAAATAAAATTCATATTTATAGAATATGGAAATGACATTTGAATGATACATTAGAATTATTATATAAATGCATGATTTACAGAAATAAAAAGAGAAAATAAATGACTAGGTGATGCCCGATAACATTTTATCTTACAATAATTACCCAAACCATATAGAAGGTAAAGTACTATTGCATTTCAAATGGCAAGTAAACAATGATTTAGCTATACATTTTGGGGGAATGAGTTTATAAAAGAAAACAAATTAATGTCATATAAAAATAACCTAGAAAAACTAAATTTAGTATCTAGATCATTAGATACTAATCTGTAAATACCTGTTTGTTAAGTATGTATCAACTGATTACTTTTGCTCAGCATAGTTTTGATGACTATAGAGAAACAAAATAACAGCAATAATAATAATGGCAATAAACTTTATGCTGGCAGGAATTTATAGTCAGTCAGCTTTCTTAACAAAACTAATTCACATGAAGCAAAGGATACAAGTGGAAAGACATGATATTAAAGAAATCTGTGGAGGCAAAGAGAATTAGGCTAGGTGACAACTTTCCAATAAATTATAGATGACTAGCAAGGCACCATGTTAATTCTCTAGATTATTATTACTTCTCCATTACAAATGAAGTATTTTTTAAAATAGCTGAAGAAGGTCTGTTGCTTTTCTTTCCCCTTCCCCTGAAGGAACCCATATTTAACTTGATACTTGATAAGCAAATTTTGGAATAAATTCTTCCTCCCTCTTTATTTCTCTTTCCCTCTCTGTTTACAGGTTGTTGCTTCAGCAGGAACTCTTTTAAGTGCTTTAAATATTAATTCACACCCCTCCAACCCCCAATTATCTTTCATGTAAATTTTACTGGAGCAGTTATGTATGTGGAATGCAGATGATCTTTAGTTTCATTATTCTAATATCAGCAAAGTTTTATTAAAACTACCACATTTACGTATTGATTGTATGTATTTATGCTCTTTATTCTCATGCTTCACAGCTGCATTAATTAGATAAGAGGGGAGAACTGAAAATTTCAGGGTATAAAGAATCAATTGTAAACAAGTACATTCTCATTTGTGTTTCTGCCTGTATTGAGAAGCATAAAAAACACTGACTGAGTTGATTATGTATTCTCAAATACTCAGAATCTCTGCTCAAAACCGACTTAGAATATATTTTCAAAGATGTTCTAAGCATTTTCTAGACCTTTGAGAACAAAATAATTTGCTTTCTCAGAAGTGTAGAAAAGTAATCATGCATTTTAAATTATTATTTAGGAAGGATTTATTGAGTTACTAATCCATTAAAAAAATCCAAAACAGAAGATGCGTCCATTAGAAAGTAGGACTAAATGGTAGGAAGGACTGAGGGAGGAAACTGGTGCTTTTATGTTTTGTATTAATTGATGTGTATGTTATCTGATGAAAGTATAAATAAATACTGTGAACCAATGTAAAACTATAGCCAAAAATTACTGTTGAATTGCCAATATACAATGTGCATATTTTTCAGACATTTAAATAAAATAGTATTATTTAATTACTTGTTAATATACAATTAAAAATCTGAATCAACAAACATATTGGCATAAAGTATCTTTTCACTAGGATAACAATTTATAATAACCAAACACTGTATATACCTAGAAAAATATGTAAAGAACAATGGACACAGGGAATCTTAAAATGAAAGGAGGTAATAGACAAAAAAAATGTGTGTCAGGTATACATGAAGAATCCATGCAAACATTTGTTTTTAAAAAGAAAGGTTAATCATTTCAGATTTGGAATACTCCCAGTCTAATGCCTTCCAACTATCTCTCCTGCTTATGTTTGTGAACATAGGATATTCTGAAATAATACATGTTGATAACCAGTCTAGTAACCACATTTTCTGTAACCAATAAGCTAATAAACCAAATATTACCTCCCTATACTGAATGCAGTACTGTGGCCTTATTCATACATGAACACAAAGCAAGTGTTTTTATGGCTGGATTTTTATTTATTAACTTTTTTGTTTAGTCTACAGTAGGTTTATGCTTATAGTAGGTACAACCCCCAAAGCTGACACAGAAACATTAAACTGTGTCTACTAGTAACTTTTAAAATTCAAACAGAACACCCTATAATAAAGCTGTCTTGTTTCTTGAGAAGCACATTTTCCTAGAAGATAGTATGGATTATTTTGTTTTTCTCATTTTCAAAGGCAAAGATTTGATTCACGATAAATTGCAAATCTTGACACTACAGAAATGCTGGCTTTCTGTAGGTAAGATACAAAATTGAGAAACAAATGGGAATGCAGTGGGGAGAATGGCTGATGGGAAGAAAAGTTGAGACAGAAAATTCAGGAAATCAGTGTCCTGAATTGCAGAAAGGGTCCAAGGGCTGAAATGAAAATCTGACTCTTGAGGGAGGACAACTGATAGACAAATTTTGACCCACTCTATAATCCTGGCTAGAATTGGTAGATTTTTACTTTACAAAGTTTTTTTTTCTTTGTCTCAAACATGTCTAAGGGACTATTTGAATGATTTGTATCAGTTTAGACTTTTCTCAACTTCTACAGTAAATCACTGATACAACTTTGGCCACATATCAATGCAAGTCTATTCAAACCATTCTATAAACCATGGGTACAGAGTTTACAGTGAAATTGACAAAATACTATAATGCTCCATAAAGTAAATGGCAAGCCTGATCAATAGCTTGTGAACTGGATGATTTTATGAGACTACAAAGTGATGGATACGCAAGGGCATAAAGAAAAAAAAAGGATCCCAGTTCCTTAGTAGCTGCCTAGAAATAAGTTGTGCTTTTCCTGTTTTCCTTTTCTCTGAATGATACATCATATTTTTATATTATGATATCTCAATATGGTGAGCCAATTCATCTGTCCTTCATCGGGTCAC
Organism: Phataginus tricuspis; assembly: GCA_029783875.1. Lineage (NCBI taxonomy): Eukaryota > Metazoa > Chordata > Mammalia > Pholidota > Manidae > Phataginus > Phataginus tricuspis. The sequence goes on along the minus strand of JAQQAC010002701.1, from coordinate 7,452,806 downwards.
CCTGTTTACAAACCCCCCTTTAAATGTTTGAGAAATTAGCATTATCACTAACTATAGAGACTGCAAGATTCAGGTCCTCACTTTCCCAATGCCTTTGCATTGGTGCATCATGTAATCTGTATAAATCAGGTTTTCCCATCCAGATTATGTATTGTAAACTGTTGATGCAATAACAAAGAGGATGCATAGAGCAAGTCTCTCAGGAGATAGTAGTTCCAGCTATAAAAGTAGTGTTTAGTTCAGTCTAGCATTCGTTGCAGTGATGACCTCACTAAATAAGTCTTAGGCAAGATTTTTGACTTTGTCCTGACCATGTAGCGCAAGAGTATGTTTCTCTAGCTTTCTTCATGATGCTGTATGCTATTTAATATCTCTTAATAAATTCCTAATTGGGTTAGGTTAACTACAGTCTGTTTTCCTTACTTGCAGCAAAGAATTTGGGCTGACAGAAGTACTGGTATTAAAATTAATTTGGCAATAGCCTCCACGGACGATAAGGAGATACATACTTGATTTGATTTCCTGGATTGATTGAGACAAAAGCCTTTTCAAATTCATATGTTATTAAGAGTGGAATTTGACAACAGAAATACCACCTGTGCTCATCTGGAATGAAGAGGTGTTGTAGAAATAGCATTTCGGACTGTGCCTGCATAGAACTGAGTGAAGAACATGAAAAACCCAAAGACGGAGGGTGAGTTGGTCACACAATTAGAGACAGTTTTCTTAAAAACCCCAAAATCCTATACACTTTCTTGTCAAAGAGCAGAATGAATGCTAGAGACTCAGAGTCTGTGCTAAAGGAACCTTTTATCTTTCGCAGCTATAGGGCTTCAAAGCTAACTTAGATCCCAAGATTAAATTTAAATTCCTGCCAGAACTGTTATGTTAACGTTAGAAGATATGCTGATTTGGAAGGCCTGGGAATCTGGGAACTGGAAGGTAGGTATGTGGGAAGACTGGAATTAACTCAGAAGGATACAAACTATTAATACTTGCATTTCTTGACCCCAAGGAACAGCCCCTTCTTCCCTGCCTGATGGACTAACCCTATCTGGCTGTCAATCACTGTAATGATCTTAATCAAAGGAAAAACTTTCCTGGGAAGCTAACATTCATCACGCCCCACTTGCATCACCTATCATGCCCCAAGGGAGCATATTGAAAATAGTCTAAGAGTAATTTTTCAATAGGCTATCAAAATATTGCTAGTTTTTATTGGAGAAAAAACATTAATGCTTTGGTGAAAAGAATGCTGGCACCCCCAGTGAACACTGTGTCGGCTGCTTTCTGTGGGCTGGAGACACGGGTCAGTGTGAAATAAGGTGAGCACTTTGATTTCACTGAAAATACAAACTACCCCTCCATGACTGAGGCCTTCTGGCAGCTACTGACATCCGCCGTACAGTGGACATAGGTACTGTAATACACAACAGTCCAGGGTGCTACTTTTCTAGGTCCAAATCTATAGGAATTTTAGACTTTATTCATCGGATTCAGGGTTCTTAGAGACAAATACAGAACCGATGCCCTAAGGTCCTATTTGACTTGTATAACTGAAAAAAATAAAATTAGATATGACAACACAGACCTGACTTGAGTCATGCTGAGATGAAAGGATTATATCCTATCAAATTCCCAGTCCTGAATCTTTTCAACAACTCAGAACTCCCATAAGACGGCTTACATAGGGCAAATCTTTCCTTTGCATTATGAATTAATTCCTAGGGCTCCATGAATCTGAGTGTGGTCTTATAGAAATAAGATAGAAATTGGGTTTTTCCTGAATCCCCCTCAAATTAGGCTAAGTGAGACCTTTACCCATGCTATATTTATTTTGCTAGTCCCTGACTAAAGAATTAGAACAAAAGAACATTGGTTCCCTAACCTACTATGGAATCAAATCTATTAAGGTACAAGGATAAAGAAGCTTCCCCTTCCCACCAGAAGACTAAATCCAAAGTGATAATTGCTTGTCTTTTATTCTTGACCCAATTGCAGGAATTAAAGTTCCATTTAACACTGAAAATTGTAAGGATAACATTGATATTCCATCTCCAATTAACTCACCATGTTGGATATAGCTTAATCATAGAGCAACTCTAATTAAAATTGCTATTCCAGATGTGGTGTTTTATGGGTGGCACGACTCCTGGCACTAAAGACAGAGCTGCTTCTCTAGTATAAATTATTTTCTCTATCCTTGTAAACAGAGAGTACCGGAGGCAGCTTTCTTTCATATGTCAGGTACAAGAGTTAAGCATTATCATTTTATTCTAGGGTTAAATCCTTTCTCAGCTTCTGGGCTACAGTTTATTTCATAGGAACATAGATCATCTCCTCGTGCCACAGGACATTTTGTTAATGACATCACACCGAAAAGACATGAAAAACGTGAATAGCGCGTATCCTGGCTGCCGGCCCATACCTTAGCTGTGCACAAGGCCTGCAAATAAATCTCATGAAATTCCAAGCATCTGATGCTGACTGAAATCCCTCAGAGTCTTGAGCACATTTGCATATCCTCTCTAAAATGAAGAACTGCTCCTTCAACGCCCTTTAATAACAAAGATACAAATCTGGGAAGTCGCCTCGCCTGAATTATCTAATTACATTACTGACAGTGATGACTTCAGAGATCTGTGTCGGGGTGTCAGATGTGCCAGCTGCAGATTCTTTTGCTCCTAGATGTCCTCAAGAAATCACTCTTGCTATGCGATTTAGAGATTTTTCCTGGCGTAGCCTCCGTGCCAGAATCTCCAGTCCTTCTGCTGAGTCTGTAGCTATCCAGCGCGATGCTTTTAAACAAATTCATTTTGTGCTGCGGTCAGATTCTGTTCTTGTAAGAATGCTGACTGATGCAGCTAACTATAGTAATTATAGTCTAGAGTTTAACAAGAGTATAGCAAATATTTTGTCTGCAGTGTGCCAATCACTGTGCTAGTTAAGTATTAAAACTACATTAATAATTATGGTAGCTATAATAATAGTACATTCTTCATGGAATTCTGTGTAGATTAAATTAGATAATTACCATGAAAACTTAACAAAAACCTTTACGTAATTAATGATAAATAAATGCTAGATGTTATTTGTCTTTTTGTAATTTATTCAGCTGTGCTGAGCCCTTCACATGGATTCTCTCATTTAATCCTCATAATAGGCCCAGGAGACGCGTGACAACATACTCTGAATTTCACTGATGAGGAAATGCGCCCTAGCAAGGTTCAGGATTGTTCAGTGACAGAGTTACTAATCAGAGCACAGAACAAACTGATTCTTAAAAAAGCATGACTCCTGCCTTAATAAGCATAAACTCTTTTGAGAGTCAACAGGAAAATAAAAAATTATTACTCCCTATATTTAACTAGTTCTTCTGCTTGGTAAACTTTTCACAAATGTTATCACATCCAATCTTATAATAACAATGCAGTAGGATGGGCTGGTTTTATTGAGATATGATGGGAAACTAATTTTAATTACAAGATTATTGCACAGAGCCAACTAAGAGAGAAAAATGAGGGAACAATAGACTGAAAGAAATATAAAAGGAGAGCTCATTGTATATTTTCCTGAGTGTCAAGAAGTTTTATTTTTCTTTGTATTTTCCCTTTCCAAATGCCTAAGACTGCACATTACACATATGATGAATTGAGTATATTATTTCTTAAGTGGCTTGAAAATTGACAAGATTCAGAGAAATTGTTGAAGCAAATTTTTAGCAGTACAGAATATTTCATTTGGAAAAGTGGAATATGTGTTTAGACAGAAAAAAATATAAAGCCATAAGTTATCCTTTTGGAACATAAGGCTTAAATAAGATGTGAATTAGTTCTAAGTCTAAATATTACTATGGAAAAAAGGAATTCAAGTTGAAAGCAATACTAGAACATAAAAATACGAAGTTCTTAATGGAAAAGAAACTGGTAAATGAGGCTCACATGATAGAATTACATGTGCAAATTTCAGAGTATTGATAATCAAAATATTCTGCAATGATGTGATCACTGGTTATAGCAAAATTATACACACATATTCTTGATGGCATAAAGATAATTTATATTCAGTTTATTTTGAGTATCAAGCACTTCTAAGCACTTAACTCTCTTAATTCTATATAGTAGTTATTACTATGTCCATTATACAAAAATTATAACTATGATTTAGAGATACTGAATAAACTGCTCCATGTTGGAAGCATAAGTAATACCTATAGAAAAACCTTGAACATACGGTCAGTATCTGCCTATTGGATCAAACTCATTTAAAACCAGGTACCCACTCTTAGACAGAATCCAAGCCGAAGTCATGGTGGTGAGAAGTATGAGAGTTTAGTCCATACCCTTCAAATAACAATACTCAAAGGATATACCCTTTCTCTCGCACCATGAAGAGCACGTCTGGTACCACCCTCCCTTTCAAGCCGACTGTCAATCTTGCAGCAGTTTTTATTCCTTTTCAACAATGAAAATGGAGGCCAAAGACGCTTAGGGATTTCCCAGTCAAAACAGGTGTATGGAAAAGATAAACTATCACTCAACACTAGGGATTTTCACCCCTAGTGTCTTTTATACTGCGCTTCTATACCGTGCTTCCATTTGAAGTGTCCTAAGTATACATGAAAATATAGGACAAATATTATAATACTATTAATTTACTTATTATTTAACTATTAGAAAATATGCCCAAATAGGACAATTTTTAAAACTACATAAATAAAATCACCATTGTTTTGGTGTTTATCATATTAAATTAAATATCTACTTATTAATTCATGTAAAATAATGACAGTTAACCTTTACATATAAGCAACATATTTTATTAGAATAATCGTATTTTCTAAAGCATAAAATATTTTGTGAGAGATTGTCATTATTTCACATTTCTGCAAACCTGTTTAATGTCTGCCTTAAGAGAAAACATCTGATTCTCGTATCTGCTTCTGCATTCAATTTATTGCAATATCACATACTACGTAGCTTCTAGGCATCTCCGCTGTACATTCATAAGAGAATGAAAGTGAAAAAAGAAGCAATGACATTTCAGTATCATTATAACAAGGGGCCTGCTTTGGTGGGCCTCCACAGAGTCATCTGTAACCGGAACCACCATTTCCCCTGATCATGCTTTGAGAATGGGTGCAGTAAAGAATGATATACATAAAAACTGCTATATTCAATGTTTATGTATTGGATAGCAAATGTATATAAGTAGATAATATATAACATGGCTGTATTGTTTTATATGTAAATATAAACAGATAATAATAATAATAGGACAAATACCAGAGTATGAAGCAATGTCACATTCTGTTGTTTATCAAGAGAAGGTAATGTTACATATTTGAAGGAAAAGGAATTCAAGATATTCATTCTCCAAGAATTTAACATGCAGTGTTTCATTTTTTCATTTTTCAGATCACTTAAACATAATAATCAAAAAGCAAAGTATGTGCTAGTTTACATTTAACAGCTGCTGTCTGCTTTCAGTAACCTTGCCCCTTTCTATCTCATGTTGTCTTGGAATTTCATGGGACAGACCGAAAACCTGAGACAGTCATCATTTGATTTTTCTCCCTAAAATGTGCTGCCAAATTTCAAAATTGAGCATCATGTTTATTTGATCAGTGCGGTGGTGAGCTTCTGCGAGCGCAGCTTTGAGAATCACCATTGCTATTCTTACTGGAGAAGCCAGTCATAAAAACTATAAATGATGCCATATGGTCTGAAAGCTTGATGATTTTGTACAGTCCTGGCATTGTGTATAAGAAAAGTGGCCTACTAATAAAATCATGGCAATATTACTTCTTTCTCAGCACAATATTTTCAATAGTAATCTAAGCAATAAAAGTAATAGCAGGTCTAACACCACTGGCAATATTAAATTGAAATAGCAAATTGCAAAGCTGGTAAAATTGTTATCCGAGGGATTAATCTACAGTAGAACCAATATTTCAAGCTCTGAAATAAATGTTCAATAAAGTGATGCTTCACTATTGTGCAAGCATTATGATAGTGATTTACCAAAGATATATTATTTTTAAATTTCTAGCAATCTTTCTTATGCTGGGGCAAAACACAAAGAATAAAATGAAAATACACTTATTTTCATGTTCCAGTGGATTTTAGTTGTTCACAATACATTACTTAACTCATCCTAAAAAAACTAAACTTTCAATTTCTAGGAATGTTTATTTTTATTGGAACCCACAGAAACATTAGATCTTAGCCAGAAATGTTGCTTTTCTGTTCGGACAAATGCAGTCAGTGTAATTGTTCAAGAAAAGTTTAGGAACAATTCTTTATATATTACAAAAAAGAAGTTTTTTTTATAGTATATTAAAGAAAAATAAAAAAGATTACTATATAATTTTTGCTTCTCACAGGACTCTACGAACAAAGAGAAGTCTATCAATATATTTATCTTCAGTATCTATCTATCTATCTATCTATCTATCTATCTATCTATCATCTATCTATCTGTCTATCTATCTATCTATCTATCTGTCTATATATCTATCTATCTGTCTATCTATCTATCTATCTGTCTATCTATCTATCTATCTATCTATCTATCTATCTATCTATCTATCTGTCTGTCTATCTATCTGTCTATCTATCTATCTATCTATCTATCTATCTATCTATCTACCTATCATCTACCTTCCTACCAACCTACCTACTATCATCTCTTACACATTCTGCAATTGTCAGGAGAAGTTACATTTTGCTTCTTTAACAAACCTGCCCTGCTGATCATCAAATATCCCTTTCCTTTCTTCTTCCCACAAGTAGGACATACTTTATGGGATTTCTCCAGGGAAGTTGACCCAAATATCCAACCACTATATCAAGTGAAAAAGCCAGGCATCTGAGAGACGTGGACAAGCTTTTAACCAATTTCAGATATGGTTCCCATTTTGTCTGCAAATCAACAAACTAAACAGATGAGTGATTTGTCTCCCATATTTACTATAAATGGAGTAGGGGGGACAGAAAGCTACAATAAACACTACTATTGTAAAGAGTGTGAATAGCTAACAGAAACAAGTGTAGTGTGTAACCACCCTGAAACTCTCCAAGCAGACGCTGTAAGGGCTCCTTATCCCGGAGGTGGTGGGGAGCATTCCTTGATTAGCCCCTGATTTTACTTCCTGCATGGTTCTTTCATTTAAGATTCTCCTTTGCCAGGAACTTCATGCACAGTTCTTAGATATGTTACATACCCAAATCTTTACATTTTCCTTTTCTGCCTCTCTTCAAGGGGACTGACTACCTTGAAGTTGTCAAGATTTTAAAGGGAGGTCACATTCTTATGTTCTTTTCCTGGACATGTGTTCCTTAAGCTTTCTCTTTCCTAAGTTTTTAAAGCTTGGAGTCAAGAAGCAGTTAGCCCTTTTAAGTCTGGAGCGTTGAAAATTTTAGACTCTGGTCCTTTCGGGCCCCTAAGAGAGCTCCTCTGTTTTTCCAACACATGGTCAAACACAGCCATTCACAGTCAACACCTACCATGAAGGCTTTGCTTTTTAACTTCTTTCTCTAGAGCTATTATTGCATGAGGCAAGCATCCTCCCTTTCAAAGAATTACAGATGACAGCATTACCAGAAGATAACGTGGATTTACAACTGCTGTTACTACGCATTAGTCGAGCACGAGGCCACTATCATTGCTGTTGTTTGTCGCGGACGTATACCTCACCCGAGAGGCACCTTGAGTGGTAGTCAGGGGAAACTGTGGTGGTCAACCCAGACACAGCATAATCTACACAGCCTGTAATTATTCTGGGACTCATTATCAAGCTATTCTTTTGAAAAGAAAAAAAATCCATGACTTTAATGAATAATTCTACTGAAAAAGGTTTAAAATACATATCAAAAAACTGAAAAACAGGCAAAAATAAGAAGTATTGGTAATAAATTCCATAAGCCCATATTTACAATGCTAAAGCCCAAGAAGCTCTAAAAACCAAGCAAGAAATTTTGATTTATTTGACAACCAAGGCTGATTTTACCTAAGTTCTTTAGAAACAAATTATTGCTAAAGCAAAATGAGGTTATTAGACAGTTCAGACAATTTAGAATGTAAGATGCAGTATTTGTGTTATTATCATTCTAAAGGGCAAAATAATATAAATTTAATATTATAAATATATTAAAAATATTATAAATTTATATCAATATAAGATATTATAAATTTGGGAATAACACATATTCCCAAAGGTTTTGCATATATAACTTTGGACTTGTAATTCCTAAATCAAATGGAACAAAGTGATATCACTTGTGACTGCCTGTATGTAATACTTTGGAGCACATTACATCTCCCCATTTTTATTATAACTAGATTTGTGACTTTCCCCATATTCAACATGTTTTTGTTTTTCTTTCTGAATATTGGTGTATGCTGTTGTTGTGAGTGTTGTAGCACCTGGCTTGTAAAGATATTTACTCAGTGTAATTGATTTTCATATAAGCTTGTTGTTAACATCACACTTTGCAAATATACATTTTTGTCCGTCAAAACTCCAATATTTTAGTATTATTTATGGCTTCTAGGAAGGAGTGGAAAAGACATATAAGGAATTAGGTTAAAATACTGATGGAAAAATATTGAACACTGATTCTGTATCTTCCTTGCTGATGAAGATTAATCACATCTCAGAACATCTATGATTGTTTTCCCAGCTCAACGATAGAGATTGAATTTAATCTTTCTTACGGTCCCTGCCTATTGCTTACATAGTATCTAGAAATGTACAGGAAACCACTGTAGAGATGAAAGAAAATAGACTTACTGGAAAAAGGACTATTAAACAAGCTGTGTGAGTTAAATGATAAAACAACATCTGAGTAATAAAAAATCAAGAGAAATTGAAGAACTATACAGGAGGCTATATATTTGCTTATCGTCTTTGCAGGAATAAGTATATACAAAGCTGAGCAGATATCAGTAGAATTAGATCATGCCTACCTTTCTCGCTTTCTTTAGTGTCAGCATAATATTTCAAATGTCTCAGCAAACTCTTCCCTTCAGATCTTTAATAAGTAGATTGGCCAGGTGCAGCACTGGCAGGAGGCTCTTCATGTGTTTAAGTTTGAAAATGAGGCAATTATATTTCAAAGTTCTGATTGGCTACATTTTAATTTCAGAACCACGAGATGAAGTGATTTAGCTGGTAGCTTTCTGGAGTAACCTCGAACATTTGCACCTGTTCATTTTATTAAAACAGAAACACCTTGCCAGGGGTGAGAAGAGGATATTGGTCATGGACGCCATGACAGCTGGGTCCCTCTGCTCTTACCACTGATTACATTTCTTGACAGTCACAAGGGAAGTTAATTACTAGTAGGCAATTAACACCCTCACAAAATGATAAAGAAAACATAATTATATTGAGAACTCCCAGAGACTGTTTGTAATCTTAAATGTGATATTCCCAGGTCTCCGAATAGCTATGGCAACCCAGGCCTTGACATTCTTTACTGTCTACACCCCTCAACCTAGACCCTCACACGAAGGGGTAAATACGAATACTCTGGTTCCTTATTTTAAATTATTTAAAAGAATCCTGAATTCTCATCATCTAATTAAGAATTCCCTATGGAACTGCTCAGTGACAAGATAAAATATGCTTTGCATATAAAGTGAATCGTTTTTCTAGCAAAATTGATCTGCTCTCAGAAAGACTCAAGATTGCTTATCCAATGTTAGTTTGTGATCTTGGCGAATTAAATTCTGCCTTCTCCATTATAGGACAGCAGCTTGATGAGCGGACTTTGGAGCCAGGCCATTCAGGCTTTACTTCTCGTGTGTCCTTCAGAAACCATACGACGTTGCAGAAGCTTCTTTACCATATCTTCGACCCATTTTCTTTTTCTGTAGAGTGAAGTAATGTTTGTCTACTTTGGGTTCGTAATACTCATAGTTAATTTTATCCTGAATGGGAACATGAAACATTCTGGTTCAGAGAGATTTCTTAGGAAATATCTTATGGTAAATAATCATGTGTTGGTCCCCTTTGCCCCAGTCCTTAACCTTTGCAGTGACATGATTAAGGGGATAAAATGCTTTTGTCTCCACAAGTAGCTGAAAACCCTCCTAGACCAGAGGCCAGGAAAAACGACTTTTCTCTGCTTATAGAGGAAGGAGGCAGCTGCCTCCTTTCCTCCCTGAAACCATCTCCTTGGAAACTGATGGCACTGAATCTGAACTTGAATATTTTGGTATCAGATAGAATCTCTCCAGGAATAAGACAGCCCCATGTATTTCAAGTTTGCCATTATTGCCTCGCAACCTAGAGCTCTACAGATTCTGGATCCTCATTTCCTCCTTAAAATGTATAGACCCAGGGTGGTCGTCGTCGTTATCTTCCTGGCACTTTGAGGCTTAAGCAAGGAACCGGGTGTGGTCTATGACTGTCTGGCCCTCTTGGGGTGATAAAAGAAGTTTCATAGCCCTTCAGGTCAGAGAAATTAGCTTCCACAATAGGGACACAAACCTCCAAACACATGTGAACATGTGTTTGGGAGATTAAGAATTTTTGTAGGATGGGTAAGTAATCCAGGGAAGTTATACATTCTTACAAGTAGTGACAGTAGCTACTTGAGAGGATTTGTGAGGTTTAAATGAGTGACTGAAATCACTTAATAAATCCCTTATAACTAACGACTCAATATTACCAAAAAGAATCTAACTTCAAGTGATTTTTCAATGACTCCTGAAGTCAGGGTATTAGCTATGGTATTTAAATATAAGATAAACTTCATTTAACATACCATTATTTATTGCTAAGTCCTCTTTTTTTAACATTTGTATTTTAAAATGATTCAAATGTACAGGAATCTATAAAAATAGTACCAAGAGAATACAGTGTATACCTTTTATCCTTTCTCCTAATGATTATATTTAATATCAATATAGCATAATATTAAAACCAGGACACTGACATTTCTATAATGCGTGTATATAGTTCTATGCTATTTTATCACAAGGGTAGACATATTAATTCCTTCTACAATCAAGATCCAGAACTATTCTCTCCCCGCAAAACTATTCCTTTTTTTCCCCCTTTATAGTGAACAAATCCCTCTTCCTCCAGCATTCCCTAACCCCTGGCAAACATTAACCAATTTTTTAAATCTCTATAGTTTTGTCATTTTGAAAATAATACACAAATGGAATTAGACAATATGTAATCTACTGAGACTGTTTTTTTCATGCAGCATAATGCGTTTGAGATTATTGTGTGTACCAATGCAACTGTGCATTCCTTGTTACAAATGAGTAGAAGAATTCCGTAATCGGAACCATTCACATAATGAGGGACATTATAGTTGTTTAGAGATTTTGTCTAATACAAAGGAAATAAATTATTTACATTTGATGAAATCACTGATTATATGGGTAGGCTTGAGTCTGCCATTTTATTTTTAGTTTCTTTTCTGTGCCATGTTTTAATTCATTTTATTTTTTCTGACTCTTAGTACATTGCATGAACATTTCTTAGAATTTAATCTGATTTATCTGTAGTCTGATAATGTATTTTTGTACAGGTCTTTTAAAGAGTTATGAGAGATATTGCATTACACATACATAACTTCCCAGAGTTTTACTAGTGTGGAGATTTTACCAGTTTGAATAAAGTGTAGAAACCTTACCTCCCATTTAAGTCCTTTTATTCTTCTCCTTCCACAATATAATTGCCTTCAGTTATTTTCTCAACATACATGGAAAACCACATAGACAGTATTATAATTTTTTCTTTGGCTATCAAACATAATTTAGAAAATCAAGAGAAAAAGAAAAGTCTATTACATTTGCATTTATCAATATTTTACTATTTCAGTTGTTTTTCCCTCTTGATGGTCTAATTCCTTCTTTTATTATATCTTCTCTGTTTAGGACACTTCCACTAGCCATCACTTTAGGACTATTGGTGACAAACTGCTTTAATTTTCCTTCATCTGAGAATTGAAGGATATTTTTCCTGGATATTCAATCAATCCTGTTAACATTTCTTTTCAATCAATATTTAAAAGATGCTATGTTCATTCAGGATGGTGGCATGAGAGGTGATACAGAAAACACCTCCCAAAACCACAAATAGTACAAAACTATACTTAATTAATACAACTAACCCTAAAACAGCAAGAAGAAAGAAGGCTGAACCAGACTGCATTCAGACCTCACAAACAGAGCAGACCTCAGGAAATGGGGTAACATATGAAAGCCTTAGTCCAGTGGGACACAGGCCCTTCCCCCCACCCCCCCCAGCTCACTGGCAGGAGGAAGAGAAACAGAGTGGGGGAGGGACTGCTGAACACCTCAACCTGGAGATGTGCTTTGTGAGCAGAAACATATAGTGTGTGGTGCTCTGGACACTGGGGAGCTCGGACGGGTGGAGGGCCTGGGAAACTGACATTCCAGTCATTGGTGGAGGACAGGATCCACACCTGGCCACTCTGTGTCAGAGGAAGGGTGGGTGGTGTGAGAGGAATCCTAGCAGGGAAAGGGCTGCTGAAGGGGTGGGGTTTGCATGGAGCTTGCTGCACAGGAGAAGGGAGAGCTGTACAAGGTTGTCTGGGCACACTCTGCCCAGCTGGTTGGGAACTTTGAGGAGCTTCAGGCGCTCCATACCCCTGGCTGCCTATTCAGCTCTGAAGCCCCCACTGTGACACACAGCCTGCCAAGCCTTTCTACTGGCCTGCAGGCACCTGATCGCAAACCCGCCGTCACTGCACAGACATCAGGCCAGCCAGAGGGAGGCCCCGCCTACAACAGCTAGATACGCAAAGTACAGAGGCATACACCTGTGTGCTTGGCCCACTGGCTCTGACATTTGAGAAAGACACTGCAGATGGGAATCAGGAAACAGATCTTTCTTCGCCCCAGGCACCAGGTCCACTCCCTATGAGCCCCAACCTCACATTAGGGGCTGAGCAGCTCCAGAGACTGGAGTTTCTGTGTAGTAATGGGCACCACACAGAAATATTAAATGTCAATAGAACATAGTTCAGACAAAAATCTCACAAACCCCAGAAAAAGGGCCAAATGAAACCAAACTCACCAATCTTCCTGAAAGAGAGTTCAAAATAAATATTATAAACATGTCTATGGAGGTACAGAAAAATATTCAAGAGCTCAGGAATGAATTTAACTCAGAGATTCAATCATTCAGAAATTCCATATCTGAAATGAAAGATACAATGGAGGGATTTAAAAGCAGATTAGATGTAGTAGAAGAGATGGTAAATGGAATAGAAATTAGAGAGGAGGAATACAAAGAAGCTGAGGCACAGAGAGAAAAAAGAATCTCTAAGAATGAAAGAATATTGAAAGAAAAGTGTGACCAATCCAAGCAGAACAATATTTGCATTATAGGGGTTCCAGAAGAAGAGGAGAGAGAAAAAGGGATAGAAAGTGTTATTGAGGAGGTAATTGCTGAAAACTTCACCAATCTGGGGAAGGAGATAGTCTCTCAGGCCATGGAGGTGCACAGGTCTCCCAACTGAAGGGACCCAAGGAAGACAATATCAAGACATATAGCAATTAAAATGACAAAGATCAAGGATAAAGACAGACTTTTAAAAGCAGCTAGAGAGAGAAAATAGATCACATACAAAGGAAAACTCATAAGACTATCTTCAGATGTCACAACAGAAACCTTACAGACCAGAAGAGAGTGGCATGATATATTTAATGAAATGAAGCAGAAGGGCCTTGAACCAAGAGTATTCTACCAGGCAGGGTTATCATTTAAATTTGAAGGAGGGATTAAACAATTTTCAGATGAGCAAAAGCTGAGAGAATTTACCTCCCATAAACCACCTCTACAGTGCATTTTGGATGGACTCCTATAGATGGAAGTATTCCTAAGGCTAAACAGATGTCACCCAAGAGCTAGACAAAAAATACAGAATATCACTCACAACATACAAAGAATGGAGGAGGAAGAAAAAGGAAGAAAAAAAAAGAAGCTTTATGTTGTGTTTCTAATAGCATACGAAGTGAGCTAAATTAGACTGTTAGATAGTAATGGAATTACCCTTGAACCGGTGGTAACCACGAATCTAAAGCCTGCAATACCAATAAGTACACACCTATCGATAATCACCCTAAATGTAAATGGTCGGAATGCACCAATCAAAAGAAAGAGAGTTACAGAATAGATAAAAATACAAGACCCATCTATATGCTGCCTACAAGAGACTCACTTCAAACCCAAAGACATACACAGACTGAAAGTAAAGGGATGGATATAAATAATTCATGTAATTAATAGTAAGAAAAAAGCAGGAGGTGCAGTCCTTGTATCAGATAAAATAGACTTCAAAACAAAGAAAGTCACAAGAGACAAAGAAGGACATTACATAATGATAAAGGGGTCAATCAAACAAGAGGATGTAACTATTAGAAATATCTATGCACCCAACACAGGATCACCTACATATGTAAAACAAATACTAACAGAATTAATGGGGAAAACAGAATGCAATGCATTCATTCTATGAGACTTCAACACACCACTCACTCCAAAGGACAGATCAACCAGATAGAAAATAAATAAAGAGACAGAGGCACTGAACACCATATTAGAACAGATGGACCTAATGGACATCTACAAAACACTCCATCCAAAAGCAACAGGATACACATTCTTCTCAAGTGCACATGGAACATTTTCAAGAATAGATCATATACTCGGCCACACAAAGAACCTCAGTAAATTAAAAAATATTGAAATTGTACCAACCAGCTACACAGATTACAAAGATATGAAACTAGAAATAAATAACACAAAGAAAATGAAAATGCCCACAAACATATGGAGGCTTAATAACATGTTTCTAAATGATCAATGGATCAATGACCAAATAAAAACAGAGATCAAGCAATATATGGAGACAAATGACAACAATAAATCAGCACTGCAAAATCTGGGGGACACAGCGAAGGCCATGCTAAGAGGGAAATATTTTGCAATACGGGCCTACCTCAGGAAAGAAGAACAATCCAAAATGAACAGTCTAAACTCACAATCAATGAAACTAGAAAAGGAAGAACAAATGAGGCCTAAAGTCAGAAGAAGGAGGGACATAATTAAGAGTAAAGCAGAAATAAATAAAATTGAGAAGAATAAAACAATAGAAAGAATCAATGAAAGCCAGAGCTGGTCCTTTGAGAAAATATACAAAACAGATAAACCCTTAGCCAGACTTATCAAGAAAAAAAGAGAGTCTACTCACATAAACAGAATCATAAATGCAAAAGGAAAAATCACTATGGACACCACAGAAATACAAAGAATTATGAGAGAATACTATGAAAAATTATATGGTAACAAACTGGATAACCTAGAAGATATGGACAATTTTCTAGAAAAATACAACCTTCCAAGGCTGACGCAGGAAGAAACAGAAAATCTGAGTAGACCAATTACCAGCAAATAAATTTAATTGGTAATCAAAAAGCTACCTAAAACAAAACTCCTGGACCAGATGGTTTCATGGCTGAATTTTATCGAACATTTAGTGAAGACCTAATACCCATCCTCCTTTAAGTTTTCCAGAAGTAGAAGGGGAGGGAATACTCCAAAACTCATTCTACGAGACCAACATCACTCTAATACCAAAACCAGGCAAAGACACGAGAAAAAAAGAAAATTACAGACCAATATCCCTGATGAACAAAGATGCAAAAATACTCAACAAAATATTAGCAAACCAAATTAAAAAATACATCAAAAAGATCATCCATCATGATCAAGTGTGATTCATCCCAGGGATGCAAGGATGATACAACATTTAAAAATCCATAAACATCATCCACTACATCAACAAAAAAAAGGACAAAAATGACATGATCATCTCTATAGATGCTGAAAAAGCATTTGACAATATTCAATACCCATTCATGATAAAAACTCTCAACAAAATGGATATAGAGGGCAAGTACCTCAACATAATAAAGGGCATATATGACAAACCTACAGAAAACATTGTACGTAACAGCGAGAAACTGAAAGCTTTTCCTTTAAGATTGGAAACAAGACATGAAAGCCTACTCTCCCCATTTTTATTCAACATAGTACTGGAGGTCCTAGCCACTGCAATGAGACAACACAAAGAATCCAGATTGGTAAGGAAGAAGTCAAACTGTCCCTGTTTGCAAATGACATGATAGTGTACATAAAAAACCCTAAAGAATCCACACTCAAACTACTAGATCTAATATCTTATTTCAGCAAAGTTGCAGAATACAAAATTAATACACAGAAATCTGTTTCATTCCTATACACTAACGGTGAACTAGCAGAAAGAGAAATCAGGAAAACAATTCCATTCACATGTGCATCATAAAGAATAAATTACCAAAGGAATAAACCTAACCAAGGAAGTAAAAGACCTATACCCTGAAAACTACAAGACACTCCTAAGAGAAATTAAAGAAGACACTAATAAATGGAAATTCATCCCATGCTTTTGGCTAGGAAGAATTAATATTGTCAAAATAGCTATCCTGCCTAAAGCAATCTACATATTCAATGCAATCCCTATCAAAATACCTACAGCATTCTTCAATGAACTAGAGCAAATCGTTCTAAAATTCATACGGAACGACGAAAGACCCCGAATAGCCAAAACCATCCTGAGAAGGAAGAATACAGCAGGGGGAATTACACTCCCTGACTTCAACTTCTACTACAAAGCCACAGTAATCAAGACAACTTGGTACTGGCACAAGAACAGACCCACAGACCAGTGGATCAGACTAGAGAGCCCAGATATAAACCCAAACATATATGGTCAATTAATATACGATAAAGGAGCCATGAATATACAATGGGGAAATGACAGCCTCTTCAGCAGCTGGTGTTGGAAAAACTGGACAGCTTCATATAAGAGAATGAAACTGGATTACTGTCTAAGCCCATATACAAAAGTAAACTCAAAATGGATCAAAGACCTGAATGTAAGTCATGAAATGATAGAACTCTTAAAAATATATATAGGCAAAAATCTCTTGGACACAAACATGAGCAACTTCTTCATGAACATATCTCCCTGGGCAAGGAAAACAAAAGCAAAAATGAACAAATGGGACTATATCAAACTAAAAACCTTTTGTACAGCAAAGGAGACCATCAGTAGAACAAAACCACATCCTACAGTATAGGAGAATATATTTATAAATGATATAACTGATAAGAGTTTGACATCACGCACCACAACAAACAAAATGCAAATAAGCCCATTAAAAAATGGGCAGAGGAGCTGAACAGACACTTCTCCAAAGAAGAACTTCAGATGGCCAATAGGCACATGAAAAGATGCTCCACATCGCTAATCATCAGAGAAATGCAAATTAAATCCACAATGAGATATCACCTCACACCAGTGAGGTTGGCCAACACACAAAAAACAAACAACAACAAATGTTGGCGAGGATGTGGAGAAAAGGGAACCCTCCTACACTGCTGGTGGGAATGTAAACTAGTTCAACCACTCTGGAAAGCAGTATGGAGGTTCCTCAAAAAACTAAAACTAGAAATACCATTCTACCCAGAAATTCCACTCCTAGAAATTTACCTTAAGAATGCAGCAGCCTAGTTTGAAAAAGACATATGTACTCCTATATTTATCGCAGCACTATTTACAATAGCCAAGAAATGGAAGCAACCTAAGTGTCCATCAGTAGATGAATGGATAAAGAAGAAGTGGTACATATACACAATGGAATATTATTTAGCCATAAGAAGAAAACAAATCCTACCATTTGCAACAACATGGATGGAGCTAGAAGGTATTAGGCGGAGAATGATTGTACATTAACAATACCAAAATAAAAATAAATTAATTAATTAAAATAAAATAAAAGATGTTATGTTACTTCCCCTGGCCTCCATAGTTTTAGTAGAAGTCATTCAAATCATTTCCCCCTAAAGGTGATGTATTATTTTTCTCACTGTTTCCAAGATTTTTTCTTTGTCTCTAGTTTTCAGAAGTTTGATTCTTATGGGTCTTGGTGTATTTCTTTGTGGATATTCTGTTTGAGATTCTTTCAACTTCTTCAACTTGTGGGTTTATATGTTTTGCCAAACTCAGGGACTTTTCAGCAATGATGTCTTTGAATAATTTTCACTCTGCTTCTTTCTACTTCTCTTGCAGGACTCCAATGACAAGAAAGTTACACCTTTTGTTAGAGTATCACAGGTCACTGGAGCTCTGTTCTTTTTTTCTTTTGTCTCTGTTGCTCAAATTGAGTAGTTTATATTGTTTTATCTTCCAGTCCATTGATCCTCTTCTCTGTCTTCTACATTCTGTTACTGAACCAATTTATTGAGTGTTGTGTTTTGTTTTGTTATAATTTTTCACTGCTAAAATGTCCATGTAGTCTTCTTTATAACTTTTGTTTCTTTTCTGAGTGTATAACAACAAATTTTTTATTGCTAAACAAGAGGCCTCATCATTACTCTCAGTTTCTGGGAGGTTGCCTCTGTAATGCCTGATAGAAATGTATTTGTTTTCCTGAGTCTTTGGGTTATATCAAGTAGTCTACAATGTTATTTAGGGATGGGAAAGGCTACCCCAGATAACACTTAAGATGGGGAATTACCATCTAATGGGGGAAGACCAGCAATATGAAATAGTGTGGAGGGTTTGGGCCACACAGTATTAGTTCATCCAGAAATTGAGAGAAACTACATAGGGAATCATTTAATCAATTATGTCAACGTGATAGAGGCCCCCATCAAAAACGCGTTGGCACAGAAGCTCAGATACGTTTTTCTGGTCAGCAATACACCATGCATATTGTCACAATCCATGGGAGATGATAGCAGAATCTCCAGGCTTGGGGATTCCTCAGACTATGCCCTGTGCACTTTCCTCCTGCCTGACTAATCTGAATTCTTTCTTCAAGTAAAGTGTAACCATTAGTCTAAGAGCTTTCAGTGACATCTGTGCAGGCTTCTAGTGAGTTGTCAAAGCAGAGGGTAGTTTTGGGAAATTCACAGACTTGCAATTGGTGTCAGAAATGAAGAACTGTGAGAACTATTACTCCTACCTTAGCTGTTGGCCTAATTTATCACACAGACTTTGTATTGTTTCATTTGTTTCAGGCATGTTCACAATCACTCATTGAAACATATTTGTGATGCTTGAATTAAAAACCCTGTCAGATAAATATGTATCGTCTTGTTGTTGGTATCTATTAATGATCTTTTCTCAATCAAATTGAGACCTTACAGGTATTTTATAGGAAAAGTAGTCTGAATTGAAACTTTAGCCTTTTGGGTATTATGTTAGGAACCAGCAGGCCTTACTGAAATGTGTTTTAGCAGATCACTTCTGACACTGCTCAAACAGGGAAGGAGGGCATCCCTTGGCTGATGCCAGGTTAGGGTGAAAGTCCAAGCTCCAATCTTGCCCCATACTGAACCCCCTGGAGGGAAGGACTTCTCATTATTGCTGGAATGGGTAGGAGCTCAGTTTTCTCGTGATATTCTGCTGATAGAATCCTGGTAGGAGGGGATGGATGTCTTATTTCTGCTCTCTTCATATCCTCCCCTGATACTGCAGGGACTTGGACATTGTCCCTTGGTGGCAAAAGTCCTGACTGTCCCCCAGGAACCTCAGACAGCATGGATTGGGGTGACCATTACCGCCAGTGGGAATGAACGTACACGCTCCCCTGTTGATCTTTGTCGACACCGTCTCAGGGGTTTAGAGCACCTCATTAGAGCCTGGCGAGGGCAGGAATATGGGTTCCCGACTTGGCCTTTGTGCACAGGGGTGAGTTAGGACTGTCTTTTTTTCTAAAGGCATTTGGCTGGACTGGGCACTTATTGTCTGAAATTGTCCCTTTCCAGGTGCCCCCTTTCCTGATCCTCTGCCTCAGGAGAGCAGTCTTTTCCTGGGGCTTCCTCTGTCTGTTGCTTTGGTATTTCAGGTTCCTGGAGTTTCTGACATTCAGTTACTGCTACACAAGGTCACAAAAAAGAAGAAAACAACAATAGTACAGGACCCATGGCTGTGCTGTTCCTCATGTCCTGTGGACCCCGGCTTGTCTGACGTCCTCTACACATCATTTAGAGTCTAATGTTTGTTTTGTATATAATGCTCAGAGTTGGAGGTGAGTTCTGAGTTTTAGCTAAAAACATTAAAGGTACTGCTAAGTCCTTTTATATTTTTCTTCATTAACAATCACAAACACACACTTAGAGAAAAAAGAAACTGAATCTCTGAGATAAAGCCTTATTTGTAAATTCCACATTGGTAGAAAGTAGACTGAGATGCACAGCGATCCGTCCACCTGAGTCTAGGCAGTTGCAAGTGAAGACATGACAACGGGCCAAATGAATAGAAATAATGTACACATCACTGCCTCTTACATTTCCCTTACTATCTTGAATTTTTATAGTATGCCATTTGTTAGATTATAATACTCAGATCTAAAGATATGGACCAAAAAATTGTAGCTTTAAAATACATATGTGAGTAACAGAATTGGAGCTGTCAGTGAGAGTCACATATATATTTGACCTACCAGTGAATGGAATACCCTTTAAAAACATATTTAGAAGTAAAATTATTCCAAATACATTTGTGGAACACCATACACCTACCCTTTTCCCAGACTCAAGCCAAAAAAATAAAAATAAAATTGCAAGTTTAAGGCACTGTAATGAAGGTTGCGTCTCCACAAAGTGTATAATGGAATCCTTGTGGAGGCCAGCAGCTCAGTGGTTATCAGAGGTTCTTCTGCCTCCACAGCATTCGCCCTGCTCTCTTCTCTATAAACACTCCGGGATGCCTTTCAACAACACGCACCACGTTTATCTCACATTTTAAATCTTTAGTGCCCCCCACTTCCACAAATAAAATAGATAACTAAAACTGGTGTACTTAATAAAACATGAATAGGCAGACTTTCACATTCTATTATTAGTACAATTTCTCTAAACTTAAAAATGGTGCTTGGTGAGGAAACATGGTAATAGAAGAAGACATACATTTAAAAAAAGTCAAATTCTCTTCATTTCGGTTTCAGTGTGTCTGGAGAACCAAGACTATGTATTTTTGAAGGACTCCTGAGACAAGTGCAGGGTCTGAACAGGTTCAGCTTTAAAACATATCAATTTCTTCATTTTGCAGATAATCGACTAGTGTTATATGGTGTGCCCTATAATTCACACAGTTGGTGAAAAGCACAGATGGTGTTAGGACTCGGGTTCCACTGTTCTTCATCCAAAAGCTTGTCAAACTCCAGGGCGAAGTCTTGATAGTATGAAAAATATGTGCACCACCCCACACAAGTGACCTCACATTTCTATTGGAGAGCTTGCAAATTCTTGTCTTTCAAAATTCAGAATTTTATTTTAATTATGAAAGAAAGTGAAGTATAAGAATTATGAAACATGTGAGAAAAAGTTATTTTCTTCAACTAAGATATTATATTGAGCTTACTGAGATAAAAAAGAATTACACAACCAGCTTTCTGCTCAATGTGGTGTGATCGCTGTATATATAAAATAACTCGGTCATCATTAAAAATACATCTTGCTCTCCACAAAGCCATTCTCTTCACTGAAAGGAAATAGGATGGAATGCTACAATCTTTCAAGTATTATCTTTAGTGGAAATAATTTTTAAATGCAAATAGGAAATGTTTTAAAGCATTATGAACTAGTGATCTGTAAGCAAAAAGATAATGGAAATACTTTTAAGTTCAATCGGATTGGAAATCAGAGCTAAAATACTTAACTGCAAATATAAAACAGGCATGCTAATACATAGGATGCATCTTTACTGACTTGACAGTGAGAATTTATTAATCATAAATCATTCAGTTCCAACAAGGAATCATATTTCCCAACAGTAGTGGTTTTCTTCCCAAACTTTGCTACACATAGCATCATCTGGGGTCTTATAAAAACCCAGAATTCAGGTTGCAGCCCATAACTTTGAAATCAAAATATCTAGGCATGGAAAGCAGGCATCTGTATTTTTAATAATCCCCATGAGTTGCAACTTAAGCAAAGCTTAGAATGCAATATATCTTTACAATTTTGTGGAATGAATTATTTAAGGATAAAAAAGCAGATTCGCAGATAGAAGTACATGTAACATTTTAGTTAAATCAAAGGTTCCAATCAATGTTTTATCAAATTTCAAGATTTTTTTAAATGTTTTTTTGCTCAAAATTACTTAATTTTTCACTAATTTAGTTACAGCAATTGTTGTTACAAACCTGTTCTGAAATAGAAGTGTGGTTCTGAATTCCCTTATTATCTGACCTGCTATTCAAAACTTTGCAGGAAATATTTATAAACCACTGTTTTAGATAACATGCTTAAAAAGAGGCTTCAGCATGTAAAAACCATTTTAAAGTGAATTTTAAATGAAAACAATCCTTAAATTGCTGAGCTTCATATTTGATTTCTCATAATAGTTTTAGAACAAATCAGCCTTTTGCTCTTTCTAAAAAATCTATAGTGTTGATTCGTGTATTGAAGCACTAAAAAACATTAGAAGTGATGTTATTTAAACAAGAAACATTAAAGCAGTATTCCTTAAACATAATTGAGTTAAAAAAATAAATAGTTATTCCATTTGGTATGTGTTCTTTGTATCAGCATGTACCAGAATGTTGCATTTGATATCAATCTGCAGAAAGCCTGTTCTTGACCGTTCCAATTAAAATTAGCATTAGTTTTAATAAAAGAAAGAGATGACATTCAATCAGAGGAACTATGAATTTGCTGGAGGTTTTGTAGGACCCTCAAACACACTGACCTGAAAAGAAGTGAAAGGTGAAATGGAATCAGTAGTGGATTTTCTACAAGAAAATATATATATATTTTTAATTTAGATAGCTTATGAAAAACAAGTGCTTGTTTCTAGAAGTCAGTGTGAGTAAAAGAGGCTGAGTTTTGGCTCACACGAGAAAGAATGGCCAAAGGCCAAGATTTTAAATGTTTGCCATTGTAATTATGTATTAAGTATAATTTGTCATTTTATATTTTGCTGAAGTTTTAAAAATTTTTATTTTCATCTGGTGAAATGATATAGCAACTTTTAAGCCCTTCAAAAAATATCTGCTTTACTTGGAAGTCAGTTTGTACAGAAAGATGAGTGAATACAGCCTGAATGCTCTTGTTTGAATGTGCTTTATTTTTAAGTTGTTTTAAATTTGTGTATCCCTTTACCTTCTCTGGAAACTGAGTGGGCTGGTTCAGGATGGTTAATGGATTTCCTTTCATGAAAGCTACCAATGGGGAGGAGGGAGAAAGGTTACAGCAAATAAATTTGGGAACACACAAAAGTAATTTGAAAAAGAGGAAAAAACATACCTCAGACGAGGCAGAAGGTGATATGTGAGGCCCAAGCAGGAATTTCTGCAGGTTGGTCTCAGGAGAGATAAAGTTGTTTCAAAGGATGTTATGCAGTTTGCCTGATGCTTTTACTCTCTCAAGTATCTGAGTTTTTTTTAAGATTTTTTTTTTAAGGCCCTAACTATAAAGAGAGTTATCCATCTTATTTACTATTTTGGTAATTGTGAGTCCCCAAAAGATATCCACATACAAATCCTTGGAATCTATAAATGTTATTTTAATTGGAAAAAGAAAACAGAACAACGAAAATGTCTTTGCAGACATGATTAAGTCAAAGATCTTGACCGTGACCAACGTGGCCACCTTCAGGTCCCTCTTAGCTTAACTAAACTTCAGGCAGGTTTCTTCTTGAATATAAGCCCCTGGTATGGTCTGAATGTTTGCTTTCTCATCACATTCATATGTTGAAATCCTAACCCCCAAGGTGATGCTATCAGCGGTGAGGTCGCTGCTGTAACAAATATCTAAAAATAAGGAAACATGACCTCACCAGACACCGAATCTGCTGGCGCCTTGATCTCAGACTTCTTAGCCTCCAGAACTATGAGAAATAAATTCTGTTGTTTATAAGCACCCAGTCTATGGTATATTTCTGTTCGTGCAGCCCAAGTGAACTAAGACAGCCCCTGCTCTCTCTCTTTGCTTAGAGCAAACTTGCAATTGTAAATTCTTTTTCTGACCCTTTCAGGTGTAAATCTTATCCTAGCCTCTGGACAGTTTTACAACTCAGGAGTGTCTTTCTCAAGGACCTCGGAGCCATCCCTTTGAAATACAATCATCGAGAAAGTTACAGCCCCTGTCTCTCATTCTCTGTGAGAGGGTAAGAGCCTAACTATAAGTACCAATTAGCGAACACAGGCGGCCTATTGGCATTGATTAACCTTCCCCCACCCCCCGACTTGTCCTATAGCACTTTCCCACCAGCTCACCCCAGTGTTTAAAAATTCCCCTGCCTTTTGTTAAAGCAAAATTGAGGTCTATCTCTCTCTTCTCTTGTACTGGACTTGAATAAAATCTTACTTGTCTTTTTAACTTGTCTGGAGTAATTTTTTTCTTTAATAACATGAGACAATTAACCTGTATTATTGATAAGGGTTCTAAATGCCATCATCAGTGACATTCTAACAGGGAAGGAGAAAGAGATTGCACACACGGAAGAGGACTGGGGGACTGTGACCACAAAAGCAACAACTGGAGCAATGCAGCCATCCGTCAGGAAAGGTTGGCAGCAAGCAGACACTGGCAGAGGGGAGGAGGGGTTTCTCCCTTCCAGGATCCGGAGGGACTGTGGTCCTGCTCACACCGCGATTTTGTACCTCGGGTCCCCAGAACTGTGAGAGAATTAATTTCACTTGCTGCAAGCCACCAAGTTTGTGGTAATTTGTTTCAGCAGCTCCAGGGCATTAATAGATGATCAGAAAACAGTTTTATTGAAATATATCATCTTAAAATTATAATTAAACTATTGTAAATACGTTAATTCCACTCGCAACGTTTTAGATTTAGATGACCCTTTGATTAAAGCAATGACATAAGACGAACATGTTGCCAACTGTGTACCATGTTCATAACGAAAAGTAGACCAGTAAATGAAAACAATCTTATTACTTAGTTTGAGCAGAAAATGTGGGGTGTTTTTTTTTTTAATGCTATTGTTAAAATGATAGAATTGGGATAAGCCACTTAAGCACCTGTGTATAAGAAGAATGCAGTTTAAATAGATTAAGCCAGCTAGAGCCCTGAAGGTACTAATGAAATTCACCAATTTAGGATAAACAGTTTCAGTACGGATTTCTGATAAGAAAACAGCTGCTCATCTAGAAGTAGTAGGAGCTAAAGTCTGAAGGCCATGAGAGTTGTCTGTTCTGGAAGATATATGCAAGGAACAGATGGTTAGCATAAATAATTCAAAATAGCTCTCAAGTCACTTCTTTGGATAAAAAACAATATGTGGAACTATATTTACAAGGTTACTTGAAACTTCAGGCATACAAACTAATTCTATTGCCTTTTCATGCTTGCTTTCAAATGCAGTTTAAGAACAAAACAAAATTTTAATCATTTAAGTGTTATTCTTCTTAAATCAATAGAAGCAACAGCCTCACATATATCACACAAAAGCATTATGGGCATTATATGCATAACCACAATTAAATATTGAGAAGTCTCCAATATGAATTTTGTTTAGGCTAAAGTGATGTCCATTTATTTCACATATAGATTCAGTTACAGCCAGGAAGGAATATCAACACTGAGAATAATCAAAAATAATTTAAAAACTTACTTTTGTATGACATTTTATACTTCACATATATTTTTCCTTCATACCACATCTCATTTTATTTTACATATAAAAATCTGAAATCATTCCCTTACTTAAGAAAATATAATACCAACACTGCAGTTTTACAAAGTAAAGCTTTTATATATCCCTTGTTAATTTGATTTTTTCTTCATTTTCTTGAAAAAATAGTTTAAAGATTGACAAATTTCTTTCCTTTTACTTCAAATTTTCCTAAGATTTACATGTATGAAAAATCTGTTTTCTCCTCTTTCATAGAAAGATATGCCTGTGTTCATCCATGACCACAAACCCTTATAATATAATTCATAATCCCCTTTCTCTTGGTTATTAACAATATCCCTCTCATTGTTTCATTTCCTTTAGGTGAGAAAATAGGCCCTGTGACTTTTCCAATCAAATAACATTTACCAGACCTGAATTCTCCTCAATGCACCACTCTAAGGTTCTTCTACTTTTCATAAAGTTCTTGAAAAAATGTATTGGTTATTTCTACTTCCTTGCCACTCAATTATTCTTAAGCTCATGTTCAGCTACACAGCACTAATAACTTTGTATTTTACATATGTTCTCAGTTCAAAACATTTCGTATCAAGTAATTATTGTTGACAGTTGCCAAGAAGATATAAGCATGATTTTCTGCCCTAGATCCTACGGTCTCTCTCACCTCCTCGAGGGCCTCTCCTGTACCATTCTCTAACCAAGACTTTTAAGTGTTAAGAGTTTCTAACTCTAAAGTAGGCGTCACTATTACTCCAACCCTGGCTTCCAAGTTTCAATCCTGCTGCCTTGATCAGTAGATTCTGTTCCTTCAAGACCACTAAAATTCCGCTCACTTAGCAGCAGCACCTTGCCCTCTGCTGTCAGTGTGCCAGCGTTAGTCAGGTACGCGACCACGTGAAGCATACAGATTTAGCCTTCTTATGTGCTATAAATCAAGCAGTCAAATTGCTTGCCCAATACCAGATAACTATTCACCTACTATGAGATTTAGTCATTTTCTGGATATTTCATATGAGTGTTGATAAGGCCTTGGGCCTATATTATACATCTTTCCTCTCAAAATGTATTTGTATTCCATAGTCAACAGTTTTAATAATAGTTTCCTGAACCAGAAATCCAACAGAGATGCACACGTCTAGGTATTGATATTAAGATATTAAAATGGATAAACATAATCAAGTGCTCAGGTTAATAACTTCAGTTTTTACTGCTGTATGTTCTCAAGTGGTTGGCCCCATGTTTGCTGTTTCTTTTGTTTGTTTATTTCTGTTCTGGAGATGTCTAAAGCCTTAGGAGAATTTTCAGGAAGAACTTTACACTTTGTATTTCTGAATCAATAATCAAATTTTAGTTATCAGTCTTCCTAGAGCCATACTTGACTCATGTAAAAGAGGCCATCCTGTGAGCAGAGGCTAACTATAATCACTGGGAAAGTGTTGCATGCACTCTGAATTCTGCAGCTTCTCCTTCAAAGAAACACAAGCAGAGTTAGGCACAAACTGGACTCGTTGTTATAATAAACAGAGCTGTAAATTATATGCTATTGGGTAGACATCACTTTGCTCTTAATATATATTTGTATTCTCTCTCATTCCATTATCCATGGGGGTGCCATGAAGTTGAGAACAATCCTGAAATGCTATTTTATCCACCACAAAACCGGAGGCCACAGAAGAGGAGAGCAATTGCCCCGGGCCTGGCAAAACGGACCATTTCATGCCAGTCTCAGCCCTTTGACTAGCAAATTGTTCAGGTTTTCCACATGACCCAAATCAGAAATATATGTCTCCAATCCATTCCATTACTTTTTCTGTAACATTTTGGGGAAAAAAAAAAGAACTTTTTGTCTCTTAGGCTAAGCTGGTAAGATAAAATTCTGATGAAGCTGGTAGCCATCTTTGTCATAAACTGGGGGAAAACTGGTTAAGACGAAAGTCAAAACAAAGAAAACAGGAGATAATTAAAGAGACAAATTCATGATAATTGCAATCTGCTCTTCTGTGCAAGGCACATTTCGTTGAAAATGAAAATCTGGCCGTATTCCTTGTCTATTTATTTTTTCCTGAGACTATTACTTCACTAAGTACAAATGCAATATATACTTAAAAAAAGACTTTCACCATGTAACGAATTGCTAAATTGCCTGTCTCATTTCTATCATTTCCCATTTTATAATCTTGCCATCCCCAATCATTTCGAGTTTCCCTGGCTAATGCATGTTTCTTCTTGCAGGTGTAACTGAAGTGTTCACTCCTAGAGTTACTCCTCACTGCTTCTCATCAACACAACAAGCTTTACTTTTCTTCCTTGCACCAATACCACCCAGAGCCTACCTCTATATTGACATCAGCTGTTAAAATCCATCCTCCCAGGCAGACTGAGTTCTTCAAGGACACAGTCTTCATCATTTCATCTCTTCTGCCTTTTCAGGACCTATTCCTCAGTAAATAGCCATTGCCTGTGAGTCATGCCAAAGTCTCCTGGTGCCTTCTGCCTGGTTCCAAACACTATTCATCCTGGGGTAATTCTAGTATTGCAATGAATTTAGAATTTAATTGAAATACAATATACAGAACCTAAAACTCAGACACCATAGGGTTCATATTTTAGTCTCTACTCATAGACAGTGGAGTGTGCAGTGGTGGACAAGTATTGAAATTCCTCCATAGGCATGCACACTTTCAGGAAACATTTATTTTTATATATGGATCTTAGCAAATTAGATAGATCTCCTGAGACATTGACATAGTTTCCAAATCCTAAATATTTAAAGATTTTGATCAAGTAGTCATCTGACCAGGGAAGAAAAGAGTGATTAACTGTGAGGTCAATTTGTCCAGCACACAATACCACTTAAAAAGACATGAGTTGGTCCATTATTCTTAGGTACTATGATAGTAAGCATGGTACAAGCGGCTGTAGTTTTTACAGGTCATTTTCCTATAGGCTTAATTCCTTAATTAAATTCTTAATTCCAACAAGTTACTGGGTTGACTCACATTCACTCTCCTTCAATTCTGTACCAGGATGAGCTCTGTAAAATTTTATTACTCAAATTTATGTGTTGTTCTCTCCCACCAAAAGTATTATTATTAGACATCCCAGACTTTATTGTTGATGTGAGATGAAGTTATTACTGCCATGTTGTTCAAGGATATAATACTTTTTAAGTGCAGTGTAATTCATTAAAGAAAATGTGTACTTATTCAAAAATGTTTTTTTTTTTAATCTGTGCTTGAGTCTTTAAAGAAACATGGGGTGGAGTTAGGATGAAAAGAGAACAAAGAACATTTTTAAAAGACACACATTACAAATATATTTCTCTTTTCCTTTTTTTTTTTTAAATCTATTTCTTAGAACTTCAACTAACTAGATTCCTCTACAGCTCTCCACCCTCCTGGGAAGCATTTTCACATCCTAGAATGTTATCATCAAAGCTGGCTTGGAATTTAAAAAGGCTGAAAAGTTCAAGCATTGTTTTAAAGATTGTTGAACAAGTGTAATATCTCCTAGGAGACTTTATTGATGGTAAATACCTTGTATTTCATCTTAGAACTTCAAAATACAAGTATTCATTGTAGAAAATATGAAATAAGGAAAAAAATTATCAAGAGTGGAAACTAAGGACATATTGGCATTTTATCTGTTGCTGTTCTTTTTGCACAATTTAAAATATGTTTCAAACTGAAACACTGGTGAACATTTTTAACAGTAATAATATCTAAAAAGAAGTAGCATAATATATTGTAAATTGTCATTTATAATATGTACTAAGTTTGAGGGTATTTAAGTACAATTGTTAATTATATTATGTGATAGGAACCTTTTTTCCTTATTTAAACCATTAAAATGCTTGAGTAGACCGCTATCACTTTGTTAATGATTTGAAATAAAATGTGAATTAATTAAACTGATATTGAATAAAGCTAATCAGATTTTGCCTTGATAAAAGAGACCTCATCAAAACTTAGTCAGGAAAAGCTTTTTAGATAAGTAAGTCCATACTGATTTTTATCATTCTGTACAGAGTAGGTTATGCCTGGATTGTCTGGAAAACAAACTTTCAGAGGAAAATGGGAAATACATATTGAACAGGATAATGCAGAAATATGAAGCCATGAAATGGAAAGAAAGGTTGAGTAACAAGGACTAATTAGTCTGTAAAAAGGAGACCATGGTAATAAATTGTTTCACTTCAAATACTTTAAAACCTGAAAGGAAAAGAGACTAGGATTCCTTATATAGAGCTCCAGAGGTCAGAACTGGTATGAGTGGGTAGAAATCCAGGAGAAAAACAGTGGTGGAATTTAATGGGAAAAACAATGCAATGCTATCTAAAACTGAAGTGGCTGCCTTCAGAGAGCATGAGTAATCCGATCCCTTTAGGAAGCTCTTACATTAATGCTCAGAATGTTATATAGGAGGAATTCAAATGTTGAATGGGTAG
>JAQQAC010002701.1:7250455-7422649 GCA_029783875.1 Phataginus tricuspis | reverse complement strand
GTGGGGAAACAACAGATGGTAAAACTGTTGCTTCCGGTAATTAGAGAGAGATCGTGCGCCCAATAAACTCATAGTGCCGGGGAAGATGTCAGAAAACAGAATGTTAGTTCTGTTGCTAATGATTGTTTCCGGCAAAGCATGGCAAGGTACCACCCTGAGTGGTGATTACACATTCATCCACCTGGAGGCTGCCCTGACAGCCCAAGCCCTGGAGGGAGGGCACGTACTAAAGACCCGTCAGCCAACTTAGAGCAGGCAAACGGTGAGAGGAAAAATGCCCTGCAAGGCCATTCTCCAAAATCTTTGTGCATTTTTGTAGCACTACCTAGACTTCATGTCAGATATCCCGCCTCAAGCTCACAAGAGAATCTGTGAGTTTGAAAGCAGACATAAAGAGAACAATAGAGAAATAATGAGTCTGGTAGAGATGAAAGAGACAACTCCCAATATTAAAAAAACTGATTTAGCTCAATGGCCAATTAAAAGTCAGTCTCGTAGCAAGGATAGAATCTAGTGCCTGGCCTTCACCTTTTTCGTCCGGACCTTGGAATAATTTGCCTTGGGGAGCTGCTGAACAAAACGTGTAGTGCCGAGCAGGTACTCTCAAGACAAGGCACAAGGAGGGGCGTTTAATAAAATCCTGTGATTCAAATGAGAGAGGGAGGAGGAGAAACAGGTGGAAAAAAAAAGAAAAGAGAAATAGCAAATATGTAAAACATGTCTACAGAAAACTGTGGGTGCGGCTATTGGCCCATGGAATTGACTGAACTCAGCTAAAAGACCAGCACCAAATTTTTAAGTGAGCTGCATTGCCAGAGAAACCAAGGCCACATTAAAAAGTATGTGAACTTTAAGGTTTAAAACGACCTTTGATTCCCAATCTTTGGGCAAAACAAAGCTGAAAAAAACTGTTCCTCAGGCACATTCTCTAATTCTCACCTGAAATATGGCAAAGAAGGATCATGGAATAAATAGAAAGATCACGAGTTGGAATTTGGTGACAGTAGATAAGAGAGCAACTCCCAGGGAGAAAAAAGTCAAGGTATAGTCTTGATTATTCTTTATTACTGCAGCATTACTAGCCTGTCCTGAATGATAAGTCATCTCAAACTGGCCTCATAGTGAAGGAAATTCATCAGTTCATGTAACCGAAACTCTAGAGGCAAGGTGAGCTTGAAGTATGAGTCAGCAGCTCGTGGATGCAACCAAAGGAACACAGTCTCTATGGTGCATGACTAAAGCGGTTCCTGCGGTTGTAAGTTGGTTCTCTGAAGCTCTTATGACTATGTTCTCTCATATGTAAGAAAAATGAAAAGTTCTCCCTATATTTTTTGTGGAAAAATAAATCATTTTTTCTCTCTCCCAGACACTCCTTGGAAATATATTTCTGGGTCTCAAGGACCCATTTTTTCATGTGTGTTGAAAAGACCTTTGTAGCCAGTGGGGTTCATGTGATTTTCTTGCATTGATCAGTTCTGGACCTCAGTATGAGCTTAGCCCCATATACTGTGCTATACTAAGATTGGGAAAGGGGGTTTCTCAAGGAAAATTTGGGGTACTTTAGTGTCAGAGAATGAACACTGAGCAGCAAACAGTATGATTTTATTTAGGATTATAATATGTAAAGTGTACTGTTCTTTAAAAATTAAAGCCTTTATTCAGGTACCCCTATTTTCCCTGGAAAAACATCCTTTTTCTGTAAACTGATAGTTAAATATCATCTGAGGGAGAAACTGTTTTTGAGAAAGAGAATTAAGAATCATCCACCTAAAATTAACAAGATGAAATAGATTTTTTAAATTTGTAAATCAAGTGAACCTAACTTTTATAATGTATTTTGTCATTGTAGCACAAGAAAGTTTATCCATTTTCAGATGAAGAATGAAATAGACAGTGTTCTCAAATAGTAACACTCAGACAGTTTCCATTACAAGGTGTCCTCCAGATGTTATTCTTGGTTCACTAAATGAATACCCTTACATATAATAGGACTGATGATACTGATAAAGATGTCTGTTGACAACATACAGCACACCTTAGATTTCCTATACACCAAGGTATAAAACAAATTTTCCAAAGAGTAAACATACCATGTCAAACCATTTCTAAAAGATTTGTGCTCTATGTAAACTAAGCCCTTAATTTTTTTAGGATGATTTATTACATGTATCTTCATATTCCATGTTATAGGCTAAAGAAGTTTTTTACCCACCCAGAAAAGAATTGAGGATACTTTAGAATACTATATGGAAAAGATATTATATTGCTATCTATTTAGGGGTTCTTTGTTTTTCTTGCAATTTTAGTAAATATTTGCATAATCCAACAAAATAAATTAATCATTTATACATATCTTTAAAACTGTAAGGACTTCCAGTTTGTACTTTAGGCTGGAAACTTTAATTCAGAACTGGTTAAAAGTTGTCTTCAAGTAATTGGCAATACAACTGTTTTTATCTAAATAGATTTAACACATATACCAGTTTTTATTTGGTTACTGCTATTGTGAGGATGCATATGAGTTTCATTTTCTTCCTGCCTTTATTTTTCCCTATATCTTTATCCCACATCCTTTCTTTAATGACAATCAATGTTATATAGATGCCATTACTATATTTATTAAACTTTATTTGTTTCTGAATATGTAAAGGTAGAGAATTAATAGATTTGTTTAATTATAGTTCTTACAACCAAAACTTCCTTATGTTGTAAGATACAAAAAAAAAGGAGATTCATCCTATTTTGAAGTTTTCTGACACTTTTATTTGCATGCTGTAAAAGGTATACTTTCCCGGACCAGAATACTACAGAACATAATGAATCGTACAGAAGCACACATACGAATGGCTTGTCATTCTATGCTACTCTGATATGCCAAGTGAATTTTACACTTGGTAATGACAGAAAACACACACAACAGAAATGTATTTACAAACAAGTTATCCTATCTCAGTAAACCTTGTAATTTGTTTCTCCCTTTATGTGTGGTTGCTGGTATTAACATTCCATATTGTTACTGTGGACACACTTCCACACTTCATGTTGCTATTTGTGATTAAGAAAGAATTTCCTAAATTCATAAACATATTTTGATAAAATAAGAAACACAAACTGATTTTTTTTCTCAGCTTTAATAAAATATCTTTTAGATATGTTGGTTATTTGCATTTCAAAAAACAATTTCAAGTTAAGTAGAATTAAATACTTGAAAGTAATCTAGTGAATATTCTGAATCATCAGGAAAATGAAATAAGCTGGTGTTTATTTCCTTACAATCAAGGTTCTTAGAATAAAGTCTGTCCACTTATAGGAGCCTGTGGGTGGTACAAACGTTATAAAAATCTTTTTCCAATGCAGTATCTGTCTCATTGCTTCTTATTTTTTGTTAATTTCTAAGAGGCCCCTTCAAAAAAAGTTATTTCTCAAAAAAACTTCTTACAAACTATCAAATGTGCTCTTCTATATGTTTCACTTGTTTTGAAAGGACCCCTGCAAAAATAGAATATCTTACTAGTTGTTCAGTTCCCAGTGCGGAAAAGTGAATATGATATTACTAAAGATGTAATGTACTAGAAAAAGTTTGTGTTCATTCTTTAACTATTTATACACTGAAACTGAAAAAAAGATCCTTGCTATGATCTACAATGGATCATCAATTTTACAGCAAAGTAGGGCCACTCCTTAAATATAAATAAGCTAAATACACTAGATACCAATTGGAATAAAGAATTTCATGGTTTTTTTTTTAATATTAGAGTTTCAGAGATATAATGCAAAAAAATTGATTTATCCTACAAATCATTGTTGTTCCAACATTAATACAACTGAACTGGTATGGTTATGAGTCAGGTTTTAAACCTAACATGGGTAGCCCAAATATGAGCTAAGAATTAAAAAGTCTAGTGAGAGAGGAAGAAGATGGTGGAATAGGAGGTCACCATGATAACCACGTCCCACACTATCTGAGGAAGCAACTATGTATAATACAACTACCTCTGAAAGTGACCTGAAGACCACTTTGAGAAGGATAAGGGGGCAGAGTTGTATTCAGAATGTAAGCCTTTCCCCCATCCCAGTTCATAACTGGAAGGGAGAGGAACCGAATGGGGAGGGAATATGTGATCATGAAGATGACATACCTGGCCCTGAGGATCTGCTCCGAGAACACAAGGCCCCATTGCATTGGACTTCGAAGACTGGTGGGGCTGGACGCCAGGGCGTGTTGAAGGGCGTGAGGGGACTGAGGCTCTGGTCACTTGTGGAGGACTGACATGATCTGCCTTACACAGAGGCACAGTTTGAAAATTTTTCTAGCCCCGAGAAGTGTGCCAGAGAGGTGGGGGTCTGAGGGAGCTCTCTCTTGAGGAGAAGGGACAGAGGACCACAGCAGCCCTCACAAAGTCTAACGGGTCAGAAGCTTGTGGGAGCCAGTTCTGAAACTCCCCATCTGCCCCCCAGTTCAGTTCCAGCATTCCCCTGCAGACATAGCCCACCCAGTGCTCTCTGTCCAGTGGTAGTTGGTAACTGTAAGCAGAGAGGCAGAAGAAAGCCCCACCCACAATGCATCCAAGAAGAAACACCAGAAGTCACACAAAGGGCACACAGAGGCTAACAGTGGGGATCCTCAATTACTGATAGACAGGAAGGAGGTGGCCCCACATTCAGCCCCTCAACAACAGATGTGGCTCGACTGCACCAGAGAACCAGGCTCTGGTGAGCAGGGGGTTTTGCACTTCTGGGCACCAGAGGACACCTGTTTCATAAAACCACAGCTTTCAAGACCAGGAGGCATTGCTGATCTTTCTAACACAAAGGAAAAAACACAGAGAACTAGAGAAAATGAGAAGGATGCTCCCTGAAATGGGGAAAATAATGGACAATCTCAGGGAGGACTTCAACAAAGAGAGAAAATATGAAAAAGAACCAGTCAGAGCTGAAAAATATAATAACCAAAATGAAAAGTACAATAGATAGAATGAAAAATATGCTAGAGAATACAGAGGAACAGATCAGTGACTTGGAAGACGGGGTAGTAGAAAGTAACCAAGATGAGGCACAGAGGGAAAAATAATTTCTAAAATTGAGAAGATGCTAAGAGAACACTGTAATAACTCCAAATAAAACAGCATTCACATAATATAGGTCCCAGAAGGAGAAGAGAGGGAGAAGGAGTTAGAAAATATATTTGAAGAAATAATAGCCCAAAACTTACCCAATTTGAGGAAGGGAACAGACATCTAGGTTCTGGAAGCTCAGGGAGCCCTTAACAAGATGAACTCAAACGGTCCACACCAAGACACATCATAATTAAAATGGCAAGGTTTAAAGATAGAGAATCTTAAAAGCAGCAAGGGAAAGGCAGACTCTGTAAGGCTCTCAACAGATTTTTTAGCAGAAACTTTACAGGCCAGAGGAAGTGACATGAAATAGTCAAAGAGTTGAAAGGGAAAAATCTACAACTAAGAATTCTTTATCCAGCAAGGTTATAATTCAGAACTGAAGGAGAGATTAAATGTTTTCATGATAAATAAAGGTTAAAATAATTCTTTACCACTAAACCAGTCTTACTGGATATGATAAAGGTACTTCTTTAGATGGAAATTTTCTTAGATTTAAGTACTTTTCATCTGTGAAAACAAACCTAGAGTAATGGTAGTAATGCAATCACATACAAAGCATATATTTATATATATATATATACACAAGAGACTAAATTCAGACTTAAAGACACATATAGACTGAAAGTAAAGAGATGGAAAAAGATATTTCATGCAATTAAAAAGGAGAAAAAAGCAGGAGTAGCAATAGTTATATCAAACAAAACAGACTTCAAAACAAGGAAAGTAACAAGTGACAAAGAAGGACATTGCATAACGATAAAGTGATCAGTCCAACGAGAAGATATAACAATTGTTAATATCAATGAACCCAACATAGGAGCACCTAAACATATAAAATAAATACTAACAGACTTAAAGGGAGAAAGAGACAGTAACACAGTCATATTAGGGGATCTTAACACCCCACTTACATCAATGGACAGATATACAGACAGAAAATAAATAAGGAAACAGAGGCATTGAACAACACATTAGACAAGATTAACTTAACAAATATATATATATACACAACATTCCACTCCAAATCAGCAGAATACACATTTTTCTCAGATGGACTTGGAATGATCTCCAGAATAGATCATGTATTAGCTCACAATATAAGTCTCAATAAATTTAAGACTGAAATTATATCAAGCATCTTTTGGACCACAAAAGTATGAGACTAAAAATCAATCACAATAAAAAAAATGGAAAAAACTTCAGTGCATGGAAGCTAAACATGTTTCTAAATAATCAATAGATCAATGAACACATCACAAGGAAATCAAACAATATATGGAGACACATATAAACAAAATCAAAAACAAAAAAGGAGAAATAACAGCTGACACCACAGAAATTCAAGGAATTACAAGAGAATTCTATGAAAAATGATATGCCATAAATTGGACAACCTAGAAGAAATGGATAAGTTCCTAAAAATATAAACTCTTCCAAGACTGATCCAGGAAGAAACACAAAATATGAGCAGACCAATTACTAGTAACAAAATTGAATTGATAATCAAAAAACTCCCAAAAAACAAAAGTCCACGACAAAATGGCCTCTGGGGAAATTCTACCAAACATTTAAAGAGTTAGTACCTATTGTTAAAGTTTTCCAAAGAATAGAAGAGGAAGGAATACTTCCAAACTCATTCTACAAGGCCAGCATTACTCTACAAATGCTAAACAAAAACACACAAAAAAAAGAAAATTGAAGATTAATATCCCTGATGAATATAGAAGCAAAATTCTTCAACAAAGTACTAGCAAACTGAGTTAAAAAATACATCAAAAGGAAAATTTATCACAACCAAGTGGGATTTATTCCAGGGATGCAAGGATGGTACAATACATACAAATCAATGTGATGCATCAAATTAACAAAAGGAAGAATAAAAACCATATAATCATCTTAATAGACACTGAAAAAGTATTTGACAAAATTCAATATCCATTCATGCTAAAACCTCTCAACAAAATAGGTATAGAGGGAACATACCTCAACATAATAAAGGCCATATATGACAAAACCACAGATTACTCAATGGTGAAAAACTGAAAGTATTTCCTCTAAAATCAGGAACAATATAGACATGCCACTCTCACAATGTATTTTATTCAACATAGTACCAAAAGTCCTAGCCACAGCAATTAGACAAGAAAAATAAATAAAAGGCATCCAAGTTGGTAAGGAAGAAGTAAAACTGTCACTATTTCCAGATGACATGATACTATGATAGTATATATAGAAAACCCTGAAGACTCCACCAAAAACCTACTAAAGCTATAAATGTATTCCTATGATACTATATATAGAAAACCCTAAAGACTCCACCAAAAACCTACTAGAGCTATAAATGTATTCAGTAATATTTCAGGATATAAAGTCAATACACACAATTCTGTTGCATTTCTATATACTAATAATGAACCAGAAGAGAGAGATCAAGAAAACAATTCCATTTACAATTTCCTCAAAAAGAATAAAATACCTAGTAATAAACCTAACAAAATAGGTGAAAAACCTGTACTCTACAAAACATAAAACACTGATGAAAGAAAGTGAAGACACAAGTAATTGGAAAGATACTCCATGATCATGGACTGGAAGGATTAATTTTGTGAAAATGTCCATCCTACCCAAAGCAATTAAAGATTCAGTGCAGTCCCTATCAAAATACTAATGGCATTTTTCAGTGAACTAGAGCAATAATCCTAAAATTTATATGGAACCACAAAAGACGCCAACAAGCCAAAGCTATGTTGAGAAAGAAGAACAAAGTTTGGGTATCACCCAGATTCAAGATTCCTGCAAAACTACAATGATTAAAACAGATGGTACTAGCATAAGAATAGGTAAATGGAACAGAATGGAGAGCCCAGAAATAAACCCGAACCAATAGGTCAATTAATCTATGACACAGGAGGCAAGAATATACAATGGGGAAAAGACAGTCTCTTCAATAAATGATGCTGGGAAAACTGGAGAGATATATGCAAGAGAATTAAACTTGATTACTGCCTAAACCCATACACAAAAGTAAACACAAAATGGATTAAAGACCTAAATGTAAGACATGAAACAATAAAAGTCTTAGAAAAAATTATAGGCAGGAATCTTTTGAATATCAGGATGAGAAATTTTTTTCTGGATATGTCTCACCAGGTAAGGGAAACAAAAGCAAAAGTACACAAGTAGGACTGCATCACACTGAGAAGCTTCTGCGCAGCAAAGGAAACCATCAGCCAAAAGAAAAGGCAATCTATTATGGGTGAATATATTTGCAAATGATATAGCTGATAAGGGCCTAATATCCAATATATTTAAGGAATTAATACAATTCAATATAAAAAAAAAGTAACACAATTAAACAGCAGAGGAACTGAATAGACATTTTTCCAAAGAAGAAATACAGATGGCCAACAGACACATTAAAAGATGTTCCACTTCACTAATCATCAGGGAAATGCAATGGAGATATCACCAGTCAGATGGCTAATATCCAAAAGATAAGAAATAACAAGTGCTGATGAGGATGTGGAAAAAAGGGAGCCCTCCTACATTGTTGGTGGAAATTTAAATTGGTCCAGCCACTGTGGAAAGCAGTATGGAGGTTCCTAAAAAATCTAAAAATGGAAATACCATACACCCCAGGAACTCCACTCCTGGGAATTTACCTGAAGAAAACAATATCACTAATTTAAAAAGATACAGCCCTCATATGTTTATTGCCACATTATTTACAATAGCTAAGATACATAAGCAACTAAAGTATCCATCAACAGATGAATAGATAAAGAAGATGTGGTACATATACAAAATGGAATATTATTCAGCCATAAAAATAAATCTTGCCATTTGTAACAACATGGATGGACCTAGAGGTTATTATGATAAATGAAATAAGCCATACAGAGAGATAAATACAATTTCATTTATATGTAGAATCTAAATAAAACAATGTATGACAATGCAGACTCATAGACACAGAGAAGAGACTGATGGTTATCATGGGGAAGGGAGTGTGGGTCGGTAAAATAGGTGAAGGAAATAAAAAGGCACAAAATTCTATTCTCAATTATAATGTAAATTGATTATAGGGATGACAATACAGCATAGAAAATATAATCAATAACACTATAAAATCTTTCTGTGTTGACAGGTAGTAATTATACCTATTAGGTTGAACATTTAATAATGTAGATAATTGTTTAATCACTACATTGTATCGCTGAAACCAATATAATATTGTATACAACTATACTTCAATAAAAATATATTAAAATGTAAAAAAAATGTTTAAAAAGTCTGCCTTTTATTAACACTAGCTTTTAACTAGTTGTTCAAAATCTCTTTCCACTGAGTATACCTGATTAATTTTTGAGCAATTCACTATAAATGTAGGCATATAACATAGTAGGCTTTACAAACTTAAAATCATTCAGTTTTTCTGGGATTATATCCTTCTTATTATTTAGATGCCAAAATTCTTATTTTTTGTACTTTTAATAAATTTTAATATAAGTACAGTAAAATGCACATAGTATAAGTATACACTCAGAGAATATTAAAAAACCAAAGGTACCGTTGTTGTCAGCCTCTGGGTCAAGAAACCATGAATTTTTAGCACCATGAAGATCCTAGGCCCTCATCCATCACATCAGCTCTTGCCTCAGCAAAGGTACCATTATTTTAACATGAATAACACAGATGAACTATTTCTGTTTTTATATTTACTACATATAGATTCACATAGTATATATACCTTTGAGTCTTGCTTATTTGTTCAATGTGTATTTGAGAGATTTATCCATATCATTTTGGGTAGATGATTCATTCCTTTAGCTTTGTATAACTCCATTGTATAAATATACAACGAGTTATTTTCTCTCTTTGTAGATAAACATTTTAGTAGTGTCTACTTTCAGAGTATTAAGAATAATGTTACTATGAACTTTTTGTACATTTTGTTGCAAATATGTACATATTTCTTTTCGGTTTCTCCATAAGAATGAGACTGCTGTATCATAGCATATGATATAGCATATATATATATATATATATATATATATATATATATTTTTTTTGATATACAGTGGCAAATATTTTTTCCAAAGAGGAATCCCACATCCACCATTATTATGTGAGATGCCCAGTTGTTCTAAATTCTCACTTCACTTGTTATTTTCTCTCTCTTTTCCTCCTTTACTTTTTTTTTTTTCCTTCTTCTTATTTTAGCCCTTCTGGTAGGTATGCAGTGGTATTATATAGTGGCTTTATGGATTTATTTTTTCTGATGACTAATGCTACTGAACATTTTGTCATATAATTCTTATCCATCTGGAGTTCCTCTTTTTTCAAGATGTTGAAATATTCTGACCGGGTCTTTTTTGCTTTGTCTGTGTTTTTCTTATATTTTCCATAAGAATTCTGTTTGACAAATGTAATGCAAATATGTCTTCCTCTCTTTAGATT
Source organism: Phataginus tricuspis (assembly GCA_029783875.1). Lineage (NCBI taxonomy): Eukaryota > Metazoa > Chordata > Mammalia > Pholidota > Manidae > Phataginus > Phataginus tricuspis. Next base: position 7,412,069 of record JAQQAC010002701.1, on the reverse strand, counting down.
GATTTCTTGTTTTCTTAAGGGTGTCTTTTGATGATAGAAGTTTTAAATTTATCTTTTTTTTTATTATTATTGCTTGGGGTCTGTTCGTAACATCTTTTGTTTATTCAGGAAGATTTATGTGTTCTTGTAAAGATTTTATATTTAAAACATCTTTTTATATTTGGATCAGCAATCAATCAAATTATTTTTTGATGTAATGTGAAGTAAGAGCCAAGATTAATTTTTTTTACATGTAGGTATCCGATGGACCCAGCACCAATTGTTGAAAATACTATTTTTTTCCCCTGCACTACAGGGCCACCTTAGACATAAATCAGGAGACTGCATGTACATGTCTCTTTCTGGACCCTCTTCTCTTCGATTGGTAAGTATGTCTATTCTTAATTTCCCAATATTTATGAGCTTTAAATATCTAACTTTCCAAATTTATTCTATTTAAGACTGTCTTGGATATTCTAGGTCTGTTGTATTTCTGTGTAAATTCTAGGATCAGCTTGCTGATTTCTGGGTGGGAAGAAACAATGTGATTTTCCTATTAGAAATGTGTACAATAGATTATTTGGGGAATACTTGAAATCTTTACATTTTGATTCTTTAAATCCAAGAACATGGTATGACCCTCTACTTAGGTATCCCTTATATTTTTTCCCAATTATGTTTTGTGTTTTTCAGTATAGAGATACATCTTTATAAAATACATTTTCTTAGATTTATTTCAAATGTTTGATATTTTTGTGTTCCTCTTGGCAACTGGTGTCAACTTTTAAAATTTTATTTTCACTTTGTTTCAGATATATAGCGGTGCAAACTATTTTGTATATTGATCTCTTATGATACAAACTTGCTAAATTCACTTATCTTTTAAATTTTCTATGTATACAATCATATTATCTCTCAATCTGATGGTTTTATTCTTCCTTTCCAACACTTGTTATTTCTTTTTTCTTGCATAACTGCAGTAAGAACCTTCAGTGTAGTTTTCAGTAGAGGTAGTGAGAATGGATATCACTGTCTCATTTCTTCTCTGAGGGGGAAAGCTTTAAAATTTTCACCATTATATTTGAAATGCTTGATAAAATATAGACGGTTACATGTTTTCCAAGATTGCTTAAAGATTTTTTTTAAAAGTCATGTATGTTTATCTTGTTCCTGAATTTACTGAGATATTCTAATGATTTAATTCTGTTTTCCATTTGTGATGAAAACAGATAGATCCTTTTAAAATTAAATTAATCTTGAATAAATCTCATTAGTCTAAATAGACTATTTTTATATATTGCTCCCAGTAATTGATAATATTTTGTTAGAATTTTTGCTTTGCTGATCATAAGAAAGACTATGTACAATTCTCTTACTCTATGACTGAAAGCAGTTCCTTTGGGGAAAGCATCTCAATAACATATACATTTTTAACATAATTAATTTAGATTTTGATCTCTTTTTCTGTCAAGTTTGGTAAATTTACTTTTGGAGAAAATGTAACTGTTTCATCTTCATTGTCAAATTTATTGATGTAAAGTTCTTCATAATATCCTCATATAATTTTCATAATTTCTGTAGTATCTCTAGTGATGCATCCTTTCACATTCTTGATATTGTGATTTTCTATATTTTTCAATTTATTATTTATTACTCATAGGAATTATTATGTTTATTAATCTTTTCAGAGAGCCAACATTTGACTCTGTGGATGTTTTTTATCTAACAAATGCTTCCAGTTGCATTTATTTCTTCTGTCATCTTTGTTCCTTCTCTTTAATTTAGAGGAAAGTTATTACTTTTTAAAATGTTAATAGTAAAACTTAAATAATTGACTTCCAGCCTTTTTTCTTTCTACAGTATGCCTTGAATCTATAAATTTCTGCCAAGCAATTCTTTCCTGAATTACACATTTGACTTTTCCTATTTTCATTATTGTGCAGTCAACATATTTTCACTTTTTTATAACTTCTTTGACAAACTTTTGACTCAACTTTCTCTCTTCCATGGATTATTTAGAAGCCTGGCCTTTAACTTTTTGGCAGATGAAGTTTGCCCATTTCTCTTCCGGTTGTTGATTTCAATTTCACTCCATTGTGATCAGAAAATATATTCTAGTTGATTTCAATCTTTTGGAATTTGTTCAGGCTAACTTTATCATCAAATATATAGTGAAATTTGGTAAATATTCCATGAACACTGGAAAAATATGAATTCTGTCTTTTTTTGGTTCATGTTCTATATATTTTATTTAGTCAAGTCTGCTAGTTTCCTTTTCAATACATCTTCACTTATATTCAATTTGGTTGTTACCATTTCTTAAAATAAGTGTGTTAAAATCTTGCACTACTGTTCTGTATGTGTCTTTTGTTTCTTTTATTTTTGTCAAATTTTTCTTCATGGATCTGGGGCTCTGGAATTGGATATTGGCCAAGAGGGCCAGAACATTCCTCACAGCTTGACTAAATTTTCAACAGGTTTCTTTCTGACTATAGGCCCCTGACCTCCCTTTCCTTCAGAAAACCTGCAATTATAAATTCTGTGTACCTTAAGATGTGAATCTCCTACAAATCAGAGTTGTCTTTCTCAAGGATCTGGGAGTCATCCCTTTGAAATGCGATCATCAAAGTGAAAGGAAATAGCACACCTATCACCCAGTCTCTGTGGAAAGGATACTAATTACAATAAAGGACAAGTAGCAAGCATATGCCCTAATCACATTGACCACTTTTTCTATTAATGTCCTGTAGTACTTCATGAGCTAATCCCAGCGCTTTAAAAATCCTCTTGCCTTTTGTTTCAGAGGAGATGATTTCAATCTTTCTTCCTCTTGAGTCCCTCTTTATTTAAAAAAAATTTTTTTTGCTATTATTAATATACAATTACATGAGCAACATTATGGTTACTAGACTCCCCCTATTATCAACTCCCCACCACATACCCCCATGGCAGTCACTGCCCATCCACTACTTGTCTTCTCTGTGTTATACTGCCTTCTCCGTATCCCCCTACCCCATCCCTACCCCCGCTACATTACGTGTGCTAATTGTAATAGCCCTTTTTCCCCCTTATCACTGCCTTCCCACCCATCTTCTCCAGTCCCTTTCCCTTTGGTAACTGTTAGTCCATTCTTGGGTTCTGTGAATCTGCTGCTGTTTTCTTCCTTCAGTTTTTTCTTTGTTCTTATACTCCACATATGAGTGAAATCATTTGGAACTCACTCATATGTTGAGTCTCTCTCTTTATTGCAATAGTCTGGAATGGAGTCTTATTTGCCTATTTAATGGGTGTGGTGCAATTTTATTTTTCAGTTCATATAAGTTAATAATTATGTTATATATTCTTGTTGAATGTACTATTTTATTATTACAAAATTTTTTATTGCAATTAATGCACATTGCTTTAAAATTTATTCTAGTATTTTTTGGTTAGTGTTTACATTACATATTTTTTCTGTGTTTTAATCTCAACTCATTTATGTCCTTGCCATATCTCTAGTAAACAGCAAATAGCCTTTTATTATTATTATTATTACTATTATTATTCTTTTTAACAGTCCTGCTTATTTGCCTTTTATTTAGAATATTTAATGCAGTAAGGAAAATAGAGCATTTAACATAATAACCATTATAATGAGATTTTATCTGACTCAACACAATTTATTGAAAGACAGTCTGAACCTTTCCCTTTACACTGCATTTATTTATATGACCCAGATAATTTCTCCCATTTTCTACTTCATTGTTTTCTTTTGGTATAATCAAATAATTATTTTACTTCTTTCTTTTAATTAAGGTTTTTTCCTTATTTTAGTAGTTATCCCAGAGATATCTTTGATTTATTTTACTCTAAAACAAATTGTCTTTTAATACATTCCCAACAATGCCAGTATTGCAATGTAGATAATATTAATCCTTTCCATTCACTATGCATTACTACACTATTGTCATATATTAAAATGCTACATGTATTTATTTCTAAATAACATTATAATTACTATTTTGTACAGTTGATAGTCACTTGTATTTACTTACGTATTTTGCTGTTTCTAGTATTCTTCTTCCCCTTTGGATTTGCATGGATCTATGTAGCACGTCTTTGCTGAACCTCTCTGTATTTTCAACTTCAGTTTTGAAAATATTGTAGAGTGGTATATGATTCTAGATCAGTAGTTATTTTCTTTTAGAAATTTAAATATATCAAACTCTGTTCTTATTTTGATAAGACAGGCTTTTTGTTACTCCATTAAAAATATTTTCTTTTTCTAATATATTGCAGAGTATTTTCTGGCTTTTCTTCCAAGAGTTTTATTATGATGTGCCTATCTTGGTTTTCTTAGCTTTGCATTTGCTGTGCTTTTTGAATCTATAGGTTGAATTGCTATGTTTTCAGTTTTAAAACATTTGTAACTATTATGTATTTGCATATTGTTTATGCCATTTTCCCCTCCATTCCTCCTATGCCTCAAATTTAAAAATGTTAGACTTTTATGCATTTCTCACATGCCTTTTATGCAGGCACCCAGTATTTTCTGTTGCTTTCCTTATTGCTTCCATTTCTGTCTATTCTATTAACTTGTCTTCGTGTTCACATACCCTGTCATCCACTGTGCCAAAACATCTATTAAAACCAAACGTTGAATTATTGATTTCAGATGCTGCATTTTTATGTTTTAGAATGTCCTTTATTCCAGTTTTATAGATTCTAAATCTCTGGTGAATGTTTCAATATCACCATGTATTTTATCCTGCCTTTCCTTTATTTTTTTGAATATTTTAATGATAATTACCTGAAAATATTTCCTACTAATTTAAATACCTGGATCATCTTACATCGATTGTCTGGTCTCTTTTACCTTTAAAATTAGCCATGAGGTGTTGTTGGCTCATGTAGGTTATAAATGAGGGTTTTATGTTCACCATTTATAAAAAGAACTGCAGAGGTTCTGGAAATGTTTTTACTATCCCAACAGTCACCTTTTTCATATTTAACAGACACACAGTATAGGGAGTTGATGTTTGTAGAATGATCAGCTGAAGATCAACTCCCTCGGATCAGGACTTGAGCTATGTCAGTGCTGGGTTATAACTACATAATGCCCACCAACCTCCGGGTCTCCTTTTTCCTTAGAGTGTGATTCTTCTGAACTTTCCTTTAAGGACCTGGTGAGCATTTGCTACTTCAGACTTGTAACACTACACGTGAATAAATTCTATCAGTCAGGGGCTTTTAGTTTATCTCTTTAGTCATCTGTCACAGGTAGATTCAAAATAAGGGAAATGCCTTAAAGAGGAGACTGGTTGTATATTTAAAACCATGTGAACCTTCAATCTACCATGAATGCAAAATTTCCTATGGTTTCTGTGTCCTGGAAAAGTAGCATTTTTCAGGGGCTAATCCTTGATTCTCAGCTTCTAATTCTTCCTGGAATTGATAAATGTGTCCTAGGAAATAGCAGTTGTAAAACTCACTGTCAATTCAGCATTCTTTCTAGGGTTTTCCATCTCTGCCTGGGTTTTTATTCAAGCCCCTCCCTATAGCAAGCAAGTGTTTATTTCTTAAGCACCTGAAAATTAGCGGTAAACGGAATTCTGCTTTCAAAGACTTGAATAGTTCTTTAACATCCAGAGTTACCTCAAATTCAGCAAATCTCTTGTGGTAAAAATTAATTTCTTTAGGTCGACGGACTCTGGAATGTGTCACCTCCAGACCATTAAAAGCTTTGTGAAAGGGAGGAAGGGAGGAAGGATGCCGTGAATCCCCCAGCTTACATCTGTCAGGTGTTTTGGTCCATTTAGTTTTTGTTGCCTTTATGATCTATTACACCTCTAACAATACTATTTAAAAAAGTATCCATCTTTTTAGTTACTATCAATAGAATTTTGGCCTACTTCAATGTACTACATTCTACATGGAAAGAAAAGCCCAAATGTTCATTTGGTGATTTTTAAAAAATAACCCTCTCAAAGCAATATAAAAGGGGTAGCATTCCTGTGTGAGTTCCACAGATACAGAGCTCAGTGAGTTCCCTGGTTAACTAACCTACCATACATTGTGATAGCAGGTGGATTTTTTTTTTATTTATTTAACCATAAGGAAACTACCATATATTGGAATTTATCTAAAAGTGCTGCATTTCATAATTATTTTTAAACATCAGATGGTTCTACAAGAATAGAAAAATGTGAGATGTCAAATGCATTATTTTTGAGTAATCTATTGGGAAAACTAGAAAGAATTTGAGATTATAAATATATTAGGTTTTCCAACAGCATCAAGGAAATAAATATCTTTGATTTTAGACATTTTTTCCCTGCTCATATTAATAGAAATATTACTAAAATTGAGGAGGAATATTTGTTATGCACTATTTTGATCAAAATATAAATTAAGAAAACCTAAATCTGTTAATGCTTCCTAGATCTATTTACCTACCCTTTTATTCTGTAATTTGGTGATTGTATTCCATAAAAGATGATGTTTTATTGAAACCATGAATTGTGTCTTATCTCATATTATCTGTGGCCTTATCATATATGACCTTTATTTTGTTGAGATGTTTTTCTTCTATGCCTAATTTGTTAAGTGCTTTTTATCATGAATAAATATTGAATTTTGTCATTTTTTAAAGTTGTTTAGTTAAATGTATCACCAGAAGAATTATAACACTCAAGCATATAAATATGATTATCTTGGCAGGTAAAACTTCTTGCCTTTTTCAAAGTCATGTCCAAAACTTTTGACTAAATGCTACATAATTGTAGTCACCACACTCCAGAGATTATTGTTATTCTTTTATCAAAAATTATTATATGTGGCTTTATCAATATTTTTAACCTTAGGTTGAGACATCCTTAAACTTTGTTTAAGTTGAGTGTTTTATGAAATAAAGGCTATTACAAGTTAGGGAGTCAGCAAAAAAAATATTGAAAACATATATATGCACTGATAAAAATTCAGAAAAAAAAGAAAACAAAACCCACAGACACTATTCAATCAAAATTGATCTAGGTTTGATATAAAAAATATATAGTTAAGTAAGGGCACACATTCAAGAAATTCACGTAAATGTAAAAAAGGTATAGAACACCCACTTTCCACATTTTGTCTTACAAGTGAAACTCAGCAGCAACTAGAGATGCCCAGTGAGGTGTCAGAGGTAACAGATGATAAAGTCTTGTATGGAGAAAGACAGGAATATCTTTGTTAAATGACTAATATACCAGCTCAAAAGCAGGCTAGGCTCAGTGCCCATAGCACATACCTGTACACAAAGCAGCATAATGCTCTCAGTAAAATACTGAATAACCAGCAATAAAAGTAATATACATGTTCATTTGAAAGAATAATAATCAAAAGTAAGAGGTCTTCCAAAAATGTATTAATTTTTCCCCAAAGGGCAAAAGAATCTTTTCAACATACAATTTTGTTGGCAATGTTTAAAAGTATTCCATTAAAATATAAGTCTTACCTGATTCCTCAAAGTCGCTGTTGTAGGCTTTCCAGGTTTCAGTTATTCGAAGAAGATTCTCTTCCATGGCTTGAATATCCATGGAGGGGCAGTTGCATTCTGGAAACTTGGGACCACATTGACACCAGCAATCATTGTCCTTGCAGATGAACTCTCCCTCTGAATTGCAAGCAATGTAGCTCAAAGCTGCTTGTACAAAACGCTCCTGAAGATAGTCTGGAAGGAGTACTTGCAGCCCTTAAAGAATAAATGTAGCAAATACATTTACTTTAATAAATAAAAAGATGCATATTTATAATATTCAAAAAAGGTCAAAATTTAGTATATTAAGTTATGGATTTATGCATATCTTAAAACTATCATTAGAAAATTACCTAAGCAGACAAAATTTCAAATACTTATAATGTTTTCAACATATGCTGACTTCATATACTGTTCAAGAATCCCAGAAATTGCAGAGGCGTTTAATCCCTCAGAGGATCTGATTTTGTTTTTTAAATTTATTAGATTGGCTCTTTGACTTAATTCATCAGAAATTTGATAATTTTTGCACAACATACATAGAGCTTATTTCCTATACCATTGGAAAGAGATAGTACACATGCATTTATCAACACTTGATTTCAAATAGTTCCCAATATTTTATTTTACTTTCAGACTACCAGTGCACATCTAATAGGTATGAGAATGCAGTGAGTTCTGGCGTTGGTCAAAGAACTTTGGAAGGTTGCTGGGAATGCTTACCTCATGCCTTTAACAACACGTAATTTATATAACTCTATTGTTCAGGAGTGACTGCTAAAACTGACTACAGGGAAGCAGATGGAATGGTTCAGTTGTTTCACACATCATTTCCTTGCCATGTATTGTGACAGCCCTAGTGATACAGTTCATTACTTTTCTACATGGAAGCTTATTGAAGTTTCTGTCTCTTAAGAAAAATATCAAAACTGAAAATAAATTGATAAGATTAATATTTGGGAATATCTACCTGTTTATATTTATTATGATATTTCAATTAAAAATATAGATTCAATTTAAGGATTTTTTGCTGCATAGGGCAATTGGATAAAAAGGCTTAAATATTCAAACTAATCAGTAGATAAAAATAAACATAAAAGTAAGGGAAATTTGGCTAGTGTCTTTCTGATATGTACTAAAACATTGGATTTTTACAACATATATGTTTCCTTCAAACAAAAAATATCATTTTTTTGACTCAACCATTATGAGGTTGATTTAATAAAATCATGAATTAGCATTTGGGAAAATAATCTACTTTGCAAATACATTGACAATTATACCCATCTCGTTCTTTCATATTAACTGTCTCAAATTGATCAGGAAAAGTACTCTCAGCATTTAAACACTCACTTTATTATTCACATTTATTTCACTCCAAAGAAATAACATTTATTGAATGCCTTCCATTTGGAAAACAACTGCTTGGTAAAATACAGATGTGAGAATGACTGAGACATATATTTGCCCTAAAATTGCTTGCAATATATTTAGGAAAAATAAAAGAAGTAACTATATAATAATATTATATAATAGTACTTAATAACTACTCTATTTGGGATACATATAATTTACTAGGTATAATCAGCTAAGCAATTAGGTTCATAAAATTAATAAAACTTTACATGAAAAAGATTCATGAAAAGTGGAACATTATTTGAAATATGGATAGTTTTCAACATGAACAGATAGTTTTTTTTATGGCAATGGATTATATAGTAACACATCAAACACAAATGAACCTTGGAATGTATCTTTTAAAATAGCAAGTAGTAATATTGTTTCAATGCAAATGGACTGTAAGAATGCAGTGCGTGAATTGTGTAGAAAAATAAATTTAGAGTAATGTCATTTGGGTTTCTATATGAGGGTGAAGTGTATAGAATTAATTCATTTGTATGTAAATGACTTTTGGCCATGCAGGATATTCTTAGTGGTACTTATTAGCAGCAGAAGATACAAAGAAAAAAGATTAGTTTAGACAGAAGACTAAAAAATGTCTAAGTTCGGGAAATGATGATGGCAATTTAGTTGATAGGAGAAGAGGAATGAGAATCAACTGGCGGTACTTTTTTGATGTAATACAGGTGGAATGTTCAAATGACTTGGAGTAAAATGATGAAGCAAGAAATATTCTTAAATGTCTAGACCTGTGGGTCATCAAATTAGTGTATACTTTAAAAATATCTAGTGATTTCTTCTGAAAATATCCCTAGTGAGTGTTAAAACAAACTAAATAAGCCAAAGTATTTGCTAATAAGACTCAAGAAAAAGCACATATTTATTAAAATATCTTAGGTAACTGTAAATGTGTGGGCCAGATATAAGGAACCTGCAGATTTATCTCAACCTTAATTTAAGAGAGAGAGAGAAATTCAGAGAACTCACGTAAAAATATCATAAATCATGTGATTTCATTAAAACTTTCCACCTGTAAAGATAGTGTTTTGCAGAAATGGGGAAGGCTGAAGAAGTAATTTGGGGAAAAATGATTTGTGGCAAGAAATGATGAGTTCAGCTTTAGATATGTAAGTATTTCTGCAAGAGTCATTTCTCTATCTGCCTCTCTATCCCTAAAAGAAAGAAACCGACATGCTATAAAGCCACACTAAAAATAACAAAGATTTTTGGGAAGAGGTCTAGGGGACAGAGCACTCAAAACATTGTGATTCTGTAACTAGACCACTAACATAAACAACTGTTACCTAAAGAGATAACTTGGACTTCATTGTAGACAACTCAGAGTGACTGATGGTTGTCCTGGGGATTTTTTTTTTTTTAATGTACAGAAACAATAGAGTAAAAATGCTGATAGGACTCTAATTAGATAAGTTCTATTGGTACTGAGACAAGCTTAAGGAAGCTGAGTTCTGGCCCTGTGGGGTACCATGAAAGTAGGCCTGTGAGTCAGGGCAAATGCTACAAGCCGAGAAACAGAGTCAAATGTGAATGAGTCCAGTAGTAAAGAACTAGATTATTTTTTTAATCAACCTTCTCACTAGAAACCACTAGAAAATCTGAAAAAAAAAATACTAAAAATAATCTACCTGAAGGGATCTGAAAGCCAATAAAAGTGAGAATTTCTGGACCTCACCTAGTAAGAAGAGAATTCCTTAGGGAGCTAGCCAAACACTGGGCATAGCTTTTGTCTCACAGTTCTGCCCAGTTAAGAAAGCAAAAATTTAAATGTTGAACTAACCATGACAAAGGCAGTAAATTTCTCAGGATTGGTTGAATCCAGAAGGGCTATATATCCAACAATTAATGAACAAAAAAACAAACAACTAACCTTCACTAGGTTTAAAACATACTTCCAAGTGACTCAGTTAGAAATGGATTAAGGTACTACTGAAAATGAAAGTAAATCTCTGGAAGAAGAAAACATCATAAAGAAGTATTTGTCTAATGTTCACGCAGAGCATCAAAATTAAATAAAAATATAATGAGTATATAAGAAAACAAAGAAAGACATCAAGTCTGTCATGCACGAACAATAAATTAACTTCAATCACCGGATCAAAAAGTAAATGACAAAACAATTTTGACAGAGACCTGGAAACTGTAAATGATAATCAAATGGATATGTTGCAAATAAAAATATATTCAATGGAGTTAAGAAGTAATGAGAGTATTTAACAGCAGACTAGCCACAACTAAAGACATAATTAGCAACTGGAATATAGCAGAAAAGTATAATAAACACAGAATAAAAAAAGGCAGAAAGATATAAAATACAGAAGACAGAATAAGAGACATATAAGTCATGACTGAAAGGTCTAATATATATTTAATTGGAAATAGGGAATGAAGGGAGAGAAGAAAATAAGCAGTATTTTGTGAATAAATAAATAAATAATTTACAAAATTGGTGAGAGACATCAAGGAAATTGTCCTCTGCATCATACAAATGAATGTTTTAGCAAGACGAACAGCTCGGTGAAGATGACTCGCTGACCACTCCTCAGCAATGCTGCTCTGCAAGGACCACCTAAATCATGTGAAGAACTAAGGACTCAGTTGGACACGATAAAGTTGTCATCTAACATTTTCATTATACATTAACTAAACCAAAAGTAAGTCATCTGTTGCATTACAAATATCTGTATTTTAAAAGAAAATATTACATCACATTTCCATAGTAACGGTGGAATTAATCCTGGGAATTTAGCATCTGGTATCATCTCTTTAAAACAATACATGTGCACGGTATGCAAGTGTGTGTTTGTGTGCATGTATGTGCCATCCTTGGAGTCATCATTTCATTCCACTATCCCTACATATTTTTGATCTAAATTAAATTTTTGTTCTACACATACATATTTTATCAATAGATAAAATAGTTTTATAAAGCTATATCATTAGATTTTTATTATAAACAAAAAAGATGCCAAGTGATCCAATCAGTAACATTCACATTAACTATTCTATCTGATAACAACCCAGTTCTATGTCAATTTTGTTGAAATAAAACATTAGGAACTAACTGGGAATTTCATTTCTGGGAATTTTACCAAAAAATTACTACCAATGCCTCATAAATGATTTTTAATAACTCCTTTTACCTTGCACTCAGGGGAACCTTCTTGAATATGTTAAATGAATAAGGGCTTGAAAAAACTGGAACATTATTAATTTTAATATGTATTTGTTGTACTAGCTAATGAGTTACTTTTTGTTATATGTATCAAATATATTTTCATCAATAATTTGGAGGTGCTGATATGGCTATTTCAATTTTGGAAAAATGTCTGCTTGTAACCAAGTAGCAAAACCAATTGTAAGTCAAACAAGCAGGTAAATCCAGCTCACTTCCTGTCAGGGAACACTATTTCATTTGTCTTCAGTTAAAATGAATGTGTTGTGTGCATCTCTTGACACCTCATTTCTGAATGTTTATCTTAATGTAGATAATTGAGTCATGAGTTTTTGTTCTGAATTTGTTCTAATGCTGTTACCTCAATAATTCTTACCTATTCCTTCCTTGCTCTGATAAAATTCTACTTCAGGAGCAATCCATTTTCTTCCAAAAAAGTGGAGGTTTGGAAGAAGGTCAATATTGAAAAACTATCATAATTTCAGAGTCCTCTCAATAGTATATTTGAATTCAGAAGATCTCCCAAAGGGCCAGAAACTGATCTTATTACCTCACCTTGGGATTAAAAACAAAACACAATGCACAAAAAAACTATATCCTAATCTATATCGATATCATCCATAAAACTAACCATCTCTCCACATCTATATCATATTATTATCCATATCTATATTCATCTATCAAACCAACCATTATCTATAACAATATCTATATCTACATCCATCCATCAAACCAGCTAATCAACTATCTATCTATCTATCTATCTATCTATCTATCTATCTATCTATCTATCATCTATCTACCTAAATAACTATGAAACAAAGACATTTGTGTACCTTAATAAAAGATTCTTCAGAGACACTTATTTTTCCAATTGCCACATATAGTGACCCAGAATCCTTTATGCCCTTCAAAGGAATCTGTCATGGTAATATTGATCCAGACCTGAATGCTTTACATTCTTTTTTAAATGGAGAAGCCCTACTATTAAGGGTGAGGCTGAAAAGGTAAAGATGATACTTGGACTATAAGTGCAGATGAAATTTAAGAAAGAGTACATAGTTGATATTGATTCCCTAATATTATATTTGGAAAGGTCTTTGTATCTCAGGGATACAATAAAGTTGCAATAGACAATTGAAAATAGAGGCCTGATAAACAGAAAAAGATGAAGAGATGCAGGCTTCTTCTGTATTACTCATATAAATTGGAAAGAGTAGACATAATAGGCCAAAAACTGTTGCTTCATTTATTCCTTGTATTTATTTTTTTCTAGACAGAAGACTGAAGTTTTGTTTTCATAATATAATATCCTTAAAACTGAATATAATGATTCACAAATGGTACAAATCAATAGTATATCTGAATTCCTGTTAGTAAATGCATTTTAATAACAAAGCAATAGAAATAAACATATATTTAATATAAAATATAATTGTCCTTTTGATGAAAGTTAATGCTCCAACGGAAAATCAATCAATATATTTAAAGATAAGAGCAGTAGAGAATTATAAATAATAGTGGTAGACTGCGTTTTTATTTAATTAGAGAATGCATTTCGATAGCTTACATTTAAAATTGATGATGATAAATTAGATAGCATTTAAAACTTAAAAATTTTAAGTACTTTCTAATTTTTATACAAGTCAAAATCAATGACATTCACTTATTATTTAGAATAAATTTACATAACCCATAGCTGTTATATTTTTCAAGATTGAAAAGTTGAGAAAAATGGTAGAATTTCTGAAGCATTTAAGTATTTTTATGTAAAACTGAATAATATAAATACAGCTTTAACTTATACAATTGAAAGGTAGACTAGAGAAGTACAACTCAAAATTACCCCTTTGATCAGTCAGCTTAATTTAGACAATTGTCATCCCAAAACTTTCCTGAACTTGTTCAACTAGTACATGTTTAAGTATGTGTATACATAACCTTTACGTGCCTGTATGAATAAGTACACATACCCATAACCATTTGGCGATAGCATGTCTTTGTTAAAAATTGTTTTAAAAAGTCATCTATTGAAGTATTCACAAAATATAGTAATAAAAACAATGGTAAACTTCTTACCATGATCACATAATCTATCTGTATAATGGAAATAATACAAATATATTTTGTTAATATATTCTCAAATACATTTCTATCTAACAGAAGAAAAATGCAGCACTTAAAATGCCAGTTCACACTGCAGTATGCATAAATATCGTTATGATTTTTACCAGAATCTATAAAGAAAAAGTCAAAACTCAGGTAGACTTATGGAAAAAAACTGCCCATTATTAAGACAATGATTACTGTATGGAAATAAAATATTACCATGATAAATTTTCAGTTGCTAGAGATTACTTCATTTAAGAAGTAAGTTCAATTTTGACATTTTCTTCATCTGATCTAGAATGCTTACATCAGTTAAACATGAAGAAATTCACCTTTGATGAGAATTTTAACAGCCTACTACTGCACATATGGCTTATTTTAAGAAGAGGAGAAGGAAAGAAATCACAACTGGGTAACTGTCATCCAGGCTCATAGAGAATTAATGAAATGTTACCTACATACCTTGTAACTGAATCTTATTCTCAGGACTCTGAACCAGAACTGAACTGACAGAATCTAGGTTGTCATAGTTACTGCAGCCAAGAGGACCGGTCCGTGTTTCTGTTACCTGACAAACAAAACATCAACTTTGTTATGTAAATCAGACTTCACCATGTTTTCTCGGTTCAGTGCAGTTGTCATACGCTGATATTATACGTTTGACAGTAAACATCACTGAAAGTCCTAGGATCTGATACACACCAACAATACACACTCCTAAGCACAAAGAGGACGAACAACTCCCTTTGTATTTAACTCCATTTTCTTTTCCCTTTGGCCAGGCATAAATCTTTTGGGGAAGTAATGGAAGGCTTCTTTGGTCAAAAGCATCACTCATGTAAGATCACTAGCTTTATCAAAGATGTAGCAAGGGTATGCTCTTTAAGGGAGAGAACAAGTTTTGTCTCACGCGAGAAAATTGTTTTTTGCTTGTTCACTTTTCCTCCATAAATCAGAACCATCTGCCAGGCTACCATCTGATTTTATTATTTTATTTATCTGCTTAAAAATCTAAAGCTTTTCCCTCTTTTATGGTGTCATCAAAGTCTAAACTCTCTGGCTTCTGTCTTTCCATCTCAGTTCTCCCCAACAAGCAGGTTATCTTGCTATTCAGCTGGACATTCTTAATTCTATGCCTCTGCTTATATAACATCCTCCACCCCCACCCTACTTTTCTCCCCTTGGATTAATTTCTTTTGTTTTCCATATTAAGCTCCTTTCCAAACACCAAAATATGCCTAAGCTCACTCCTTCATCAACTTCAAGTTTTTGTTCAAACGTCACTCCCTTAGACTGCTTGAGAATGTTCTCTATCTTAAATGAATACATATCCCCACACTTCCGTCTACCAACTATTTCCTTTCCTCCTTACGTTGTTCTATGTTTTCAACAATAGTTACCAGCTTTTAACATGCTGTTTAATTTATTGATTTATCATAATTATTGTTGACACCTCTGCTTAGAATGCAAGTTCCACAAGTGCAGGGAACATCGTTTATTTTCCTCCCTGAAGTATCCACAGCTCTTATTAGGTTCTTGTGTAAAATCCATGAGTATTGGTTAGAGAATTAGATGGGAACAGTGTGAGGGGGACACCAAACCAAGGAAGACATTAAGGCCATTACTGAGATGATGAAGGACTGAACGAGGCAGTGGAGATAAAATTTATCTGAAGAAGATGGATTATGAACAACAATCTGGTAGGGCTATGAAACCCTGAAAATGCACATGGTGGAGAGAGGGAAGGCAACTTAAGTTTCAAGAATAAGTCATAACATTAAAATGTGGAGCAAAGAAGCTCCACTGGGAGAGCATGGAAGGAAACTTGGTTTTAAGCATTTTTGACTCTGAGACAGATAACACTCTCAGTTGGAAACATTCAGTAGAAGAGGTGACAATGCAGATCTATTTCTTAGAAATTATGTCAGTGATGGGATTACTAATTCGAGGGTCAACAATTTATAGATGATAAATAAAAGTCAAGTCAGCAGAGTGAATGTATAATTTGTACCATGACAGCTCTATCATATTTTCTACACAAGACCTTCATAGTAACCAAAACTGACTACAAACACACAGCCACATTTGAGAATGCAGTTGTAGTGTGGGCAAGACACTACTATTCCCCTAACACCACACCGACTTTGTACATCCTCCTCCCACTGTTCTCCAGTGCTGATACTGAACACCTCTTACTTTGTTCAGAGAAATAGATTCTGAGTTGATAACATATATATGTGTACTTAATACTTAAATATAAGTGATTAATAACAAAAGGTTAAAAGGAGGATTAAAGGCATCAAAGGAAATACTTAGGGTTTAAGGTAATTTAAATCTTCATCTTGTCTTATCATGTCGTTTAGGTACCTCTCTGAACACACTCAAGCACACACATCACAATAATATAAACAAACCACAATATTTTTAATTTTAAGGAAAATTTCTAAATAAAATTGGCTGAAAGCATATACTCATTGATATGAGATGTTGGAAATAGAAAGGAAGTCTCCTAACATTTAACTCTTGAAAGTGGATAAATAGTATTTTTTCATCTCAGTAAAGACAGTCATGTTAATTTACTTATATTTAGTTACTGTGTTCTTGAGAATACATGCAGGAAAGTTAAATAATAGGCTTTCACATTCAGAGAAGGTTTGAATATCTTTATCTCTATATTTCTAGATTGCCTTAATTTCTCACCTTTACAATATACAATAATAAAAATCTAGAATATCTTATTTATAGTTTTATTTTATTCTTTATCACTGAGTGGACTAATCATGTCTGATTTAATATAAAAATACATAGGCTCCAGCAAAGTCAATTATGCAAATATGTTTTTTAATATTATATTTAAGAATCCTATGTGGAGGATTCAAGATGGTGGTGTGAGAAGTGACAGAGAACTCCTCTCAAAACCACAGAGAGTGTGAAAATATAGTTAATACAACTAACCCTAAAACAGCAACAGGAAAAAAGGTGGCACCAGACTGCATACAGACCTCACGAACAGAGCAGACCTCACAAAACAGGGTAACGTAGGAAAGCCTTGATCCAGTGGAACCCAAGTCCTTCCCTCACACCAGCTCACCAGGCAGAGGAAGAGAAACAGAGCAGGGGAGGGGGTAGAATGAATCTAAAGCCTACAATGTATCTAAAGCTTACAATGACAATAAGTACATACCTATCGATAATCACCCTAAAAGTAAATTGACTGAATGCACCAATCAAAAGACATAGAGTCATTGAATGGATAAGAAAGCAAGACCCATCTATGTGCTACCTACAAGAGACTCACTTTAAACCCAAAGACATACACAGACTAAAAGTAACGGGATGGAAAAAGATATTCGATGCAACTAATAGGGAGAAAAAAGCAAGAGTTGCAGTACTTGTATCACACAAAATAGACTTCAAAACAACGAAAATCACAAGAGACAAAGAAGGACACTACATAATGATAAAAGGGTCAATCCAACAAGAAGATATAACCATTATAAATATATATGCACCCAACACAGGAGCACCTACATATGTGAAACAAATACTAACAGAATTAAAAGGGGAAATAGACTAAAACACATTCATTCTAGGAGACTTCAACATTCCACTCACTCCAAAGAACAGATCAGCCAGACAGAAAACAAATAAATAGACAGAGACACTGAACAATGTATTAGAACAGATGGACCTAACGCACATCTACAGAACACTCCATCCAAAAGCAGCAGGATACACATTCTTCTCAAGTGCACATGAAACATTTTGAAGAAAATATCATATACTAGGCCACCAAAAGAACCTCAGTAAATTCAAAAAGATTGAAATTGTACCAACCAGCTTCTCAGATCACAGAGGTATGAAACTAGAAATAAATTAATCAAAGAAAATGAAAAAAAGGCTTAATAACATGCTCCTAAATAATCAATGGATCAATGACCAAATAAAAACAGAGATCAAGCAATATAGGGAGACAAATGACAACAATAGTTAAACACCACAAAATCTGCGGGACGCAGCAAAGGCTGTGCAAAGAGTGAAATATATTGCAATACAGGCCTACCTCAGGAAAGAAGAACAATCCCAAATGAATAGTCTAAGCTAACAATTAATGAAACTAGAAAAGGAACAACAAATGAGGCCCAAAGTCAGTAGAAGGAGGGACATAATAAAGATTAAAGCAGAAATAAATTAAATTGAGAAGAATAAAACAATAGAATCAATGAAAGCAAGACCAGGTTCTTAGAGAAAATAAACAAAATAGATAAACCCTTAGCCAGACTTATCAAAAAAAAAAAAAGAGGGTCTACACACATAACAGAATCAGAAATGAAAAAAGAAAAATCACAATGGACACCACAGAAATACAAAGAATTATGAGAGAATATTATGAAAAATTACATGCTAACAAACTGGATAACCTAGAAGAAATGGACAACTTTCTAGAAAAATACAACCATCCAAGGCTGACCCAGGAAGAAACAGAAAATCTGAATAGACCAATTACCAACAAAGAAATTGAATTGGTAATCAAAAACTACCTAAGAACAAAACACCTGTACCTGATGGTTTCACTGCTGAATTTTATAAAACATTTGGTGAAGACCTAATACGCATCCTCTTTAAAGTTTTCCAAAAGTATAAGAGGACGGAATAGTCCCAAACTCATTCTACGAGGCCAACAACACTCAAATACCAAAACCAGGCAAAGACACCAGAAAAAAAGAAAATTACAGACCAATATCCCGGATGAACAAAGATGCAAAAATACTCAACAGAATATTAGCAAACCGAATTTGAAAACACATCAAAAAGATCATCCACACGATCAAGTGGGATTCATCCCAGGGATGCAAGGATGGTACAAAATTTGAAAATCCAGCAACGTCATCCACCACATCAACAAAAACAAGGACAAAACCACACGAGCATCTCCATAGATGCTGAAAAAGCATTTGACAAAATTCAACATCCATTCATGGTAAAAACTCTCAACAAAATGGGTATAGAGGGTAAGTACCTCAACATAATGGCCATACATGACAAACCAACAGCCAACATTATACTTAACAGCGAGAAGCAGAGAGCTTTAAGATTGGTAACAAGGCAAGGATGCACACTCTCCCCACTTTTATTCAGCATAGTTCTAGATGTCCTAGCCATGGCAATCAGACAACACAAAGAAATAAAAGGCATCCACATTGGTAAGGAACTAGTTAAACTGTCCATGTTTGCAGATTACATAATATTGTACATAAAAACCCTAAAAAATCCCCCCCAAAATATTAGATCTAATATCTGAATTCAGGAAAGTTGCGGGATACAAAATTATACACAGAAATCTGTGCATTTCTATACACTAACGGTGAACTAGCAGAGAGAGAAATCAGGAAAACAATTCCATTCACAACTGCATCCAAAAGAATAAAATACCTAGGAATAAACCTAACCAAGGAAGTGAAAGACTTATACTGTGAAAACTACAAGACACTCAGGAAAGAAATTAAAGAAGATACCAATAAATGGAAACACATCCTTTGCTCATGGACAGGAAAAATTGATTTTGTCAAAATAGCCATCCTGCCTAAAGCAATCTACAGATTCAATGCAATCACTATCAAAATACCAAAAACTTTCTTCAATGAACTAGAGCAAATAGTTCTAAAATTCATATGGAACCACAAAAGACCCTGAATAGCCAAAGCAATGCTGGGAAAGAAGAATAAAGCAGGTAGAATTATGCTCCCTGATTTCATGCTTTACTACAGAGCCACAGTAATTAAGACAATTTGGTACTGGCACAAGAACAGACCCATGGACCAATGTAACACACTAGAGAGCCCAGATTATAAACCCAAGCATATATCGTCAATTAATATACGATAAAGGAGCCATGCATATACAATGGTGAAATGACAGTCTCTTCAACAGCTGGTGTTGGCAAAACTGGACAGCTACACATAAGACAATGAAGCTGGAATACTGTGTAACCCCATACACAAAAGTAAACTCAAAATGGATCAAACACCTGAATGTAAGTCATGAAGCCATAAAACTCTTAGAAAAAACATAGGCAAAAATCTCTTAGACATAAATATGAGCAATTTCTTTATGAACATATCTTCCCCAGGCAATGGAAACAAAGCAAAAATGAACAAGTGGGACTATATCAAACTAAAAAGGTTCTGTACAGCAAAGGACACCATCAATTGATCAAAAGGCATCCTACAGTATGGTAGAATATACTCATAAATGACATCTGATAAGATGTTGACATCTAAATTATATAAAGAGCTAACGCACCTCAACAAACAAAAAGCAAATAAGCCAATTAAAAAATAGGCAGAGGAGCTGAACAGACACTTCACAAAAAAGAAATTCAGATGGCCAAGAGGCACATGAAAAGATGCTCCTCATCGCTATCATCAGAGAAACGCAAATTAAAACCACAATGAGCTATCACCTCACACTAGTTAGGGTGGCCAACATCCAAAAGACAAACAACAACAAATGTTGGCGAGGATGTGGAGAAAGGGGAACCCTCCTACACTGCTGGTGGGAATGTAAACTAGTTGAACTATTGTGAAAAGCAGCATGGAGGTTCCTCAGAAAACTCCAAATAGAAATACCATTTGACCCAGGAATTCCACTCCAGGAATTTACCCTAAGAATGCAGCATCCCAGTTTGAAAAAGACATATGCACCACTATGTTTATCGTAGCGCTATTTACAATAGCCAAGAAATGGAAGCAACCTAAGTGTCCATCAGTAGATGAATGGATAAAGAAGTGATATATATACACAATGGAATATTATTCAGCCATAAGAAGAAAACAAATCCTACCATTTGCAACAACATGGATGGAGCTAGAGGGTATTATGCTCAGTCAAATAAGCAGGCAGAGAAAGACAAGTATCAAATGATTTCACTCATTTGTGGAGTATAAGAACAAAGCAAAAACTGAAGGAACAAAACAGCAGCAGACTCACAGAACCCAAGAACGGACTAACAGTTACCAAAGGGAAAGGGACTGGGGAAGATGGGTGGGAAGGGGGGCATGGTAGGAAAAGGGGACTTATGATTAGCACACATAATGTAGTGGGGGGGCATACAGGGAAGGCAGTACAACACAGAGAAGACAAGTAGTGATTCTATAGCATCTTACTATGCTGATGGACAGTGACTGTAATGGGGTATGTGGGGGGGACTTGATAATAGGGGGAGTCTAGGAACTATAAAATTGCTCATGTAATTGTACATTAATAACAGCAAAATAAAAAAAATTAAAAAAAGAATCCTACATGTTTTATGAGTGGCAGCTCTAATAAATATTTCAATGGTTATTTTTTCAATACTACCAAAAGGAACAAAAATGAAAAGAAAATAATACTGGCCAACTTATTTTACAAAGTTATTCTACAAATATTTCTATAGAGATGCTAACTCTACCAAAAATGAGTTGTTGTTCTTATGCTATAAATACCTTGAGCTTTTGCTCATCAGCTGATAGATGAGTTTCTGATTTAGGGGCCTCCACATATGATGTCAGAAAGGAAGAGTAATTCTATTGCTTAACATAAAAATGATTAAGACTGACAATAATCCAGTACTAATAGCATTCAGTGTTTTGATATATTACATATAGAATGAGAAAAAGGTTTCTATTTATTTATTTTATTTATCTCTTGGAATATATATATATATTAATAAATATTAATATATTAAAATAATACTGTTACTTTATCTCAGTGTAGAAGATAAATTTTTATTTATTTTATTTACCTGTTGAAAGCATGTACTGCAGTCCTTAGAATACAAAAATGATGTCCTCTCTGAGGTGTTACACTGGTTTGTGGCTGTAGCTGAATACGTAAGACAAATATGTGCTTTAGGGACTGGGAGGCTGAAGGATAGCGTAGACCATGCAGACATGGGAGACAGGACTTAACCAGCTGGGGAATGTAAACTGAGCCCTTTCCAAAATCTATTAAGACAAACTTGTCTTCAAATATAACCAATGTGTTTCTTGATGTCTATAATTGGCAGCTTATGTGACATGTATTTTAAACATATTGTTAAACATTAGAGAACTTACAGAAGCATAGAACATAGAAAAAAGGCATGTGTTTTCAGGTTTTTCTATATTGTTTCTGTATTATTTCATTAGAGTAATGCCTTTTATTTTTCTAATTTTAGAGTGTAAAAGAAAAATAAATAAGCCTCCTAATTCAAAGAGATGTCTTGTAAGTAATTATTTTAATACATAGTATACTTTCAAATTTATGTAGATTGAGATAAAAAAGGGTATAGATAATTCACTTGGAAATAAGCATTCTATTTTCTATCAAAATTACTACAGTCTTACTCTTCTAAAAATGATAGGCTACAGAAGGGCACCGGAGTTATGACATTCATTCAATAAGAGCTGCTAAAAAAAGACTGAGTAAAGCCAAAAAGAAAAAATATTAAAACGATGATAAAAAGCATGACAAAGAAGTGCAAACAAACAAAAACATACTACATTCTAAATGGAAATAGTACTATAAAGGGACCTTAATCTTTAAATAAAGACATTATATATTTAAAATATTTCCAATCAAAATCATAATAATGTTATGTGTTTGAAGAAAATAGACTCAAACGAGCATCCTTGGTCACCAGCCTAACTCCACTACTTACAAGAGAGGAATGCACTTAAGCTTCAAGTTCTTATTGGGTGAAATGGTTAAATGTTTCTTAGACCACAGCATGGTTGTGAAGCAAAAATGAGATAGCCCATGAAATGTGCTTACTGTGGGCCACAGTAATTATTTCAAGGTAAATGTAAAGCATGTGGAAATGGTTACTATTAAAAAGCAAAGGCACAATAATAATTCTAGTGTTAACTTATTGCCATCACCCATACACCACCTTTCAATCAAAATTGTAAGATCATAATACTTGTTCTGAAATCAATGCTGGACGTTAACATTTTTCTTTGTAGTCAGAGAAAGCGTGCTTGCATTTTGAATTACACAAAATCAAACTCACCCTTGAATGAGACTGTGAACATATTTTGTACAAGGTCACAGCAATATGCAATTAGAGCACACTGTGATAAGAGTCATTCACAAGACTAAACCAGAAATACTGGCATAGGAAAAATAGGAAGTTATTTACATAGACTAGAAAAGAATAAGAGTAACTACAACAAAAACAGAAAATGTTGCCTAATCTCCAGTATAGAAGATAATGGAGTCATTCTAAAAAGATATGATTGTATGAGAAAATCTTTATCCATGGTAAGTGAAAAAGTAGAAGAAAATATGCACTTTGTAAAATTATACATAAACACACCTTCCATATAGTTCTGAGAACCTGCTATTGGTCTAATTTTTTTCCAAAATGAAGCAAAATATTAGTTTACCATTTTGACTGAACTGATTATTATTTATTAATAATTCAATAAAATTGCATGATCAAATGAGTAGTATATATCTTATTGCAAATCTATAAATGGGCATTTTTTAGAACTTTTAATATTCCAAGGAACTTTATCTTAAATCAAGAGGAATATTTTTTTTTAACCTCGGAAGCTACAAAAAAAAGACAGAAATACATCAGTTCTCCAATACAATGTCTTGTCATCTGTGAAATATTGATCATATGATTTAAAAAATGGAATGGCAGTATTCTTGTTTGTGCCAATCTATCATTTATAATGACAAAATTAACAAATGTTTATGTTGGAAATTCAAGCAATGAAGTAAATTACTAGCCCAGAGGAACAACTGCTTTTTCTCCTATTATTACACATTTTCCCTCATCCTTTCACCAGACATGAAAATGGTTGAGACTATGAAGAACAGCTGTTTAGGACCATCCTTTATTCATGCACCAAATTTCCATGTGTTTACATTTCTACAGCATTTTTCTCTTTAAAAAAATTCTATTTGTTTCGAAGTTATATTAGGGCATATTGAAGTGGTTTTTGAATAATTTTATATCACCTTCGTTTTTGCATATGAAACAATACAATATTGCTAAGTACAATGTAGCTCATTTATAAATAGTTATGCCCAGAGAGAGCCTAGGGCTTCCCTTCTGGGTTCAATTATCTCTTCTGGGGACCTACATCCTTTCCTAGCTAATACAAAAGAAATGTTATGGGGAGATTTTGCCTATTTCATATTGTAGCAAGAAAAATGTATCTACATTGGAAGTTGGGGTGAAGGGAATAGTATAATTTGAAATACAAACAACTCTTCTTAGACCTATAAGAGAAGGGAGGTCGCAGGTCAAAATGCTGCCTCCAAGACGGGAGAGACAGATGATGTGGAGACAGCACTTCCCACTTGCAATCTCTTGTCCCAGAATAACCAAGTGTCCACATGGCCCCCTCCTTTGGCAGAATGCTAGGTGTTCGATGGCCCGTGGCTGGCCAAATCCAGGACCACCTTACCAGTGAACACAAGCTATTGGAATGCAGACCCTTCTGTGAAAGGTGTCACTCCTTGGGGTGCTAGCCACACAAGAGTGATTCCTCTAGCGTGACACTTATATAGTCACAGATCACACACCCTCTTGGGCACCCACGGAGTCTCTCACCTCACCCCTAGTGTACATGTAGTTTTTGTTGCCTTGCCCTATGTCCGCAGTCCCCACCCTGTTCGCAACAGCAGCGCACAACCTCATTCAGCCAGCTGCTCCTGGACTCCCTGCACTTAAGTCCCAATAAACCCTCATGTCTCATGTGACATTTCCTGGTCTTTCCTTCTCTCTGCTGAACACTGTCTCACTGTGACTTGCCCACTTGGGGGTGCAACTGTTCTTGTGACCATACAGATGGGGAACACATGGAATCAGCCTCCCAGAGCAGAAACAACCATGGGAATCAGTGCTGGAATTATAACAAAAAAAGGAAAAAACCTGAACTACAACTGGCATATTGCAGAAGTGCCAGTGTGGAAAAATTGGGGAGTTGAAAACGTCAGGGGAACCCTAAAGGTTCCCCACCCTATTTTGAGATTTACCTCCAGGAGCTCAACCAGGTTCTCATAATAAATATAAAGACAAATCCCCTCTTGCTTACCACCGCAGAGTTGGGGTAAGGGACCTAAGGCATTGTCAATACTTAGGGGCACTCTGTCCTTAGCAAGGCCCTCTGATGCAGGGCAAGGACCTGGGACAAGCATCCACTCAGTTTTCCGAACAAGCTGAGATATAGCCGGTACGACAGGAGGGATTCTATCTAAGGTTAAGATTCCATTTTAAAAGCCAGGAAGTTAAGAGGTGAGATTCCTAACACGTTCTTTGATAACAGACAATAACTCGACCCACCTTAAAACAGGCAAACAGTCTAAAGTGATATATTCCCAGAGAGAAGCCACTATCCTCGGGAGGAACTGGATCGATAAATTTCTTGTGTTAAGGTAATTTTGCAGAATTACCTGAAGGACTGATAATAGAAGAGAAGAGACTTAATGTCTCTCACTGGAGATAAGCATTTTGAGAGCATCTTACAAGTTTATAACCCCTGGTCCTTTGAAAAATCCTTAAAACGGGGAACCCCCAATTTTCAGCATGCCTCTTCTCTGAGGCTGCCTGCACTTTTTCTCTCTTTAAGTGGGTAACTTTAAATAAAACTTTCTCACTGCTCAATTTAATTGTGTTTTATCAGTGATTTTCAAGTGGTAAGCACCTTTGTTTCTTTGCTATTTCATTCTATTTCTAAGTCTTCACTTAGTCTCCACTTTATTTCTGATAAGTAGGGAGGGGCAGCTGCGAGCTCAGACCTGGGACATGCAAGTTCCTTTTGTCTGGGTGACCCGGTCAGGACTGCAGCTGTATGATCATGCTCTTTAGGAGCCTGCCTGAAAATCTCTTTGTCTCTAGGAAGTTCTCAGAACACAATCTCACTCCATCCCGTGCTCCTGGGTGGTAGGGACTTAGTTGCTGTGCAGATTCAAGCAGACACTGGATGCCGGGTGACACTGGCTTCAGGAGTTGGCAGGGGATGTGCCCTTATACCGAGCAGCAGTTCAATGGGCTTCCCTCTGCTCCCTGTGTTTCCTTCCTCTCTGCTTTATTCATGTAAACCTGCCTTTATTCACCTTGACCCAGGCCAGCTCCTCTCTTGGGGTGCACTCAAATAAACCTTTTACTCTGTTTCACTACTGTGACTCTGCCCTTCAATTCTTTGTTGCAGCAGGGACAAGAACTGAGGGGAATAAACCCAACCCCCTCAGTACTCCCTCAGGGGAAACCAGTCAACTGGAACCTAATTTTTGGGGTATTATGAGAGCCTAACTGATCTGGGGGAAGGAAAATACCCAATTCCAGCCTACTGTAGCCAACCTGTTCCATCTAAGATGTAAGAGAGAAAAAACTGAGAAACTTTTGTGAAGTTCACAATCCAGGGGCATAGGCTCATAAAATACAGACCTAATCCCAGGAACGTAGACTGCTTCTCCTCCCTACACTTTATGAGCACATTACTAAAGGTCAGTTTTCAGCGGTTCCTTTTTCCAGTCTATTATACACTATTACACACCTACAGCTATCAAGAAAATATTTACAAGGTATACAAAAAAAGCAAATCACAACCTGAAAAGAGAGGAAACACCAAAACCAGACATGGTAGGGATGTAGGAATTATATTGAGAATTAAAAAAATAAAACTATGGTAAATATGACAAGTGTTCTAATGGATAAAGTGGATGGTATGCAGGAACAGATGGGCAATGTAAGCAGAGAGATGGAAATCTTAAGAAAGAACCAAAAAGAAATGCTAGAGATGAAAACACACTAACAGAAATGAGGGCCTTTGAAGGATTTATTAGGAGTCTGTATAGGGCTGAGGAAAGAATCTCCAAGCTACGAGATCTATCAGTGTACTCATCAAAAATCAAAAGCAAATACAACAAAGGCTGAAAGAAAAAAAACAGAATAGAATATCCAGGGACTGTGGGAAAACCACAAAAGGTGTATTGCACACATACTGGAAATACCAGAAGGAAAAGACAACAAGGAACAGAAGAAATATTTGAAACAATAACGATTGAAAATAGATCCAGGAAGCTCAGAAGCACCATACAGGATAAATGCTACATGAGATATATCATTTTTAAGTTAAAAGCAATCAAAATAAATAAAACATCTTGAAGGAAGCCAGAGGAATGAAGTATCTCACCTATAGAGGAAAAAGGATAAGAATTACATCTGCCTTCTTCTCAGATGCCATTCAAGCATGAAGAGAATGAAGTGTTTAAATTGTTGAGAGAAAAAAGAACACCCATTGATAATTCTATACCCTACAATATTAACCTTCAAAAATGTAGAAACGAAAAAGATTTTCCAAACAAACAAAAATTGAGGGAATTTGTTTTTAGTAGACTTGCCTCATAAGAAGAATTAAAGAAATTACTTATAGAGAATAAAAAATAGTACAGGTCAAGATGAATGGATAAAGAAGATGTGGTACATATACACAGTGGAACACTATTCAGCCATAAGAAAGAAAAACATACTACCATTTGCAACAACATGGATGGATCTGGAGGGTATTATGCTCAGTGAAATAAGCCAGGCAGAGAGAGACATGTACCAAATGATTTCCCTCCTTTGTGGAGCGTAACAACGAAGCAAACATGAAGGAACAAAATAGCAGCAGACTCAGAGACTCCAAGAAGGGACTAGTGGTTACCAAAGGGGAGGGGTGGGGGAGGGTGGGTGGGGAGGGTGGGGGAAGAGGATTGAGGGGTATTATGACTGGTATTATGGTGTGGGGGGTCATGGGGAAGACAGTGTAGCACAGAGAAGGCAAATAGTGACTCTGTGGCATCTTACTACACTGATGGACAGTGACTGCAATGGGGTATGGGGGACTCAATAATATGGGTGAATGTAGTAACTACACTGTTTTTCATGTGAAAACCATAAGAGTGTATATCAATAATACCCTAATAAAAGAAATAGTATAGGTCAGAAACAAAGTCTATATAAAGTAAGAAAGAGTATCAAAGAAGGAATAAGTGAAGGTAAAGTAAGTTTTTTTAACTTTTCTTATTCTGAAATGACCTAATAGATAACAGTTTGTTTGAACTAATAATATCAATAATATGTCAATTATGTATGCTTATGTATATATCTTATGTGTGCATTGTATGTGTGTATATGTATACACACATATACATATATACAGACATAAATTGTTTTATTGTACCTCACTTTATTGCATTTTGCAGATACTTTGTTTTTTATAAATTGAAGGTTTGCGGCAATTCTGAATCAAGCAAGACTATTATTGCCATTTTTTCCAACAGTATTTACTCACTTCTTGTCTCTGTGTCACATTTTAAAATTCTCACAATATTTCAAAATTTTCATTAGTATTATATTTGTTATGGGGATCTTTGATCAGTGATTACAACTTGCTGAAAGATCAGATGATGGTAAGCATTGTTTAGCAATAAAGTATTTTAATTAAGGTATGTAAATTTTTTTAGATATAATGCTATTACACATTTAATAAACTACAGTACAGTGTAAATATAACTCTTATATGCATTGGGAAAACAAAAATTATTTGACTTACCTTATTGTGATATTCACTATTGTAGTGGTTTAGAACAAAACCCACAATATATTTGAGATATGCGTGTATATATGCATGCTCATATATAGTGGAATGAATGATAAGAATGATGTCAGGGACGGGTGGTAAGAATTAGAATTATTTTGTTATTAAAAGGTACTTACACTACCCATAAAGTGGATAGTGTTATTTGAAAGTGGACTTGTATTAGCTAAAAATATATATTATACACTCCAGGGCAGCCACAAGAAAAAGTAAAAACAATAATTATAAGTGATGTGCTAAGAAAGAGAGATAATAGAATCATATAAAATGTCCACTTAAAACCACAAAAGGCAGAAGAGTGGAGGACAAAATAGTAACAGAGACCAAAGTCAACAAATAGAAAACAATAACCAATATGATAGATATTAACTCAACTGTATCAATAATCACTCTGCACAACTAAATGGGTCAATTGAAAGACAGAGATTGTTGGAGTGGTCAAAAAAAAAAAAGACCTAGATACATGTTATCCACAAGAAACCCATTTTACATGTGAATAAGCATAAAGATTAAAAGTAAATGAATGCAGAAAAATAAATAATGTAACACTAATCAAAAAAATGCAGGGGTAGCTGTACTAATTTCAGACAATGCAGACTTCAAACAAGTAAAGTTACCAGGGATAAAGAAGGGCATTACATAATAATAAAAAGGTCAATTTTCCAAGAAGATGTAGCAATCCTTAATATGTATATGCCTAACAACATCAATCTGTGTGAGACAAAAGCTAATAGCATTGCAAAAAGAAAAAGATGAATTGACTAACATAATTGGGGACCCAATACTCTTCTTTTAGAAATGGATAGAACCAACAGGCAGAAATCTACAAACTAATAATAAAATGGCAATAGCAATACTTAAAAAAAACAAAAAATTTTTTTTGCCACTCTCCACTCACCAATGCCTTAATATAGTATAAAGCTAGAAAATGTCAAGTGTTGGTAATAATGTGGAACAGGAATTCTCATACGCATTGTGGCTGGGAGGATAAATTGGTACAAGCACTTTTGAAAATTCTTTGAGAGTATCCTCGTAAGTAGACATAGCCACATGTATAAGCCAGATGTACAGCCATCAAAAAATTCAGCATATGTATCCCACCAGAGGACGTGCAAAGACGTTCATAAGACCATCCTTAATAAACCCAAACAGAAAAATTCAATATGTTAATTGATATGGTAGTCCCTCCTTAACCAAAAAGGATACATCCCAAGACCCCAGTCATTGTCTGGAACCATGTATAGTACTATACTCCACATATATATGTCTTTCCTATGCCTATACATATATGATTAAGTTTAATTTATAAATTAGGCACAGTATGAGATTAACAACAATAATGGATAATAAAATAAAACAATTATAACAAATAATTTAGTGAAAGTTATGTGAATGTGGTCTTTCTCTAAAAACATCTTATTTACTGTACTCATTCTTCTTTTTGTGATGATGTGAGATGATAAAACGTCTCTGGGATGGGATGAAGTGAGGTGAGTAAGTAGGCATGTGACCTAGTGTCAGGTTACTCGCAAATATAATGTTGAGTGAAGTAAGTCACATACATTATGCTTCCATTAATACAAGGCTCAAAGTCAGACAAAAGGAATTTATGGTGTTGTGTATGGGTCTGATGGTGAGGGGGACATAAAGGTAGTTCCTGGGTTCTGGTAATGTTCTATTTCTTTATGTGGATGATGGAGGCTCAAATATTTTCAAATCTGAAAACTATGATTGTGTAATTTTCTGTATATATGTTATATATATATATCAGTAAAATGTTTACCAATAAAAAGTATTTATTTTCCTCATGAATTTTATCAGGACTAGCACCTTGTCCTTATATGTACATCTGTATG
This sequence comes from Phataginus tricuspis, assembly GCA_029783875.1. NCBI lineage: Eukaryota > Metazoa > Chordata > Mammalia > Pholidota > Manidae > Phataginus > Phataginus tricuspis. The sequence continues at coordinate 7,381,418 of JAQQAC010002701.1, read as the reverse complement.
TATGGATATCTATCTATCTATCTATCTATCTATCTATCTATCTATCTATCTTTCTATCCATCAATCATCTATCTAGCTTGGATCTTTGCATTCATATTCTTTCAAAGTGATTATTATACTAATATAATTTTGCAAAAAGAAAGTGTTAAAATCTGACATTGAAAGATTATGAAACAGAAAAGAAATTATTTAGATTATTAATATAAGAATTTATTTAAAAATCAAAATTTTAATCATCTTAATTTACTTTTAATCATCTTAAAATGTCATACTTATTTTGTTTCCTTTCAAGGCCAGAATTATTACTACTCTATAATTGCAGCTACACACATAATAAATCAACCTCCCACGAGGAAATAACTTATAGATTAATCACCATCATTTAGGTTTTATGTTGTAGGTATCTATAATTCCAAAAATATACACTTCTCTCTAATAAAAATAAATTAGTCGTTTCCAGATAAACTCATCTATACGTAACAATAAAAAGCATTATTTCTCAAGAGTAGAAAATTCTTTGAGGGAGTAAATATTCTAAAACTTAGGAGATTAAAACCCTCAAGATATTTTAATATCTTATTCCTTTACCTTACTACAAAATTTTCTTTAAGTTTCATTATGACATGTTTAAAATTACACTCATGTGTTTGCATTATCTTCCTATTGAACTGTAAGCTCCCTATCCATAATAACACACTGTACCTGGCAGGAAAGAGGTCCGTAATTGTGAACTAAATTGGTGGATAAATTTTTATCTTTTGTTAGAAATCTTTATTACAAAGTAATTTAATAAACTTTTTCGAGAACCTCTAAAGAAAATGCAGCAGTGAGAACATATATAAAATTTTAAAGCTATCAGGACTCTTAGAAAGCATTTAGCATCACTATCTCATTACATAAATGAGGTGTCTGGAGCCCAGGGAGGTTACTGAACTAACCTGGTATCATGTAGTGAAATGAGAGGTAGAACTGGGTCTTAACCTACTGACTCATAAATCAAATACCTGTTCCAAATATCACATTGGCTTTCCAAGTTCTATACTTAAGTCTTTGAAACTTTGCTTGTCTTGATCAATCTAATTTATTCTCTCTCTCCAGTGATAAAGTTATAATAAAGCACAATTTAACTGGTCTAGATTGATGTATAAGTCAATTAGAAAGGTGTAGTATATTGAGTCATTCCCATGAACAATAAATATTGCTATGAATGTGCTGGTTAATATAACTTTGATTGAAGGCCAAATAAATTAGCTTTTATTCTGGTATTAATTTATTAATGCTTTGAAATATAACTTTCTAAATATTCTCATGTTACTCTACAGTAAACTTCTAAAAAGTAAAATACAAGTGCTAATTACTTTTTATTATGTCCTAAAAGAGTATGCTTCTTTCTGTTCCTACACATACAATACCTGTTATTATTGTATTGCTTATGACTGAAGCTACCAAACACAAAAAGCTTTAAAAAAGTTGATGCTAATATAACTACATAAATTATATACAGCATAATTGATGCTATAATTATATTGATAATTATGATGTATGATAATAAAACATGATTTTATATATGTAACCATACTTTATATATGTTATAACTGTATATATATCATAATATTTATTATATCATGTATAATTATACATTGCATTATATAGATTAATAATACATATATGTCCTTTGTGATTTTTTAAATGTGAATGTTGAATTAAAAATATTTTTCCATTTATTTTTTTCTTCTGCCTGTCATTAATTCTTATTTCAACATTTTACTATGTACTTAATGACAAATGCAATTCAGTGTAGTTCTATTTTTTTAGCCTACTTCAACATTTCTGGGCCTTCATATTTAACTAAGAAATAAATTTACAAACATTGTTAATTACAAGAGGCATATAAAACCAAAATGTTCATATTGTAATAAATATATTTCAGTAGCAAAGACTTCCTTCATTTTTAAAATTGGTCTATTACTTACAGTAAGTTTTGTGGAAAAAGTATAAATTCACCTGTAAAATTCTGCATGTCTCAGGTGAAAACTGCAAGAGTATATCGATGCTAAATTTTCTTGAATTTCCACACAGTGATATACTTAGTGCATTATACACAATTACTATAATGATTTAAAATATATTTGACACTGTCAGTTGTTTCTGAGCCTGCTCTAACCACTTAATGGAAGTTTAAAATAGTGCTTGATATATAATCAATGCCCAGATGACTCATATCTTCACATGAAAAACACAAACATGAATCAAGCACAAATTCTATCTAAAGGAGCCCCTACCATTGTTGAATTATTTATCTATGCAAATGACTTTATACTGAAAACTGTTTTCCCTAATTTTATTCCCCATAATTTCAATAGATAACACACTTTTAAACATTAGGATCGTTCCTTTATGGAATTTCATTTTTAAAATCTATCTAGACTTCCCTCTACAGGAGTAGCTGTGATACTTGAAATGAGGATAAAAAAGTATGATTAGAAACAATATTGTTATGTATATCCATAAAATATATTCAAAATAAACAATATAACTAGTGATTGTAAAATATGAAGAATGAGAATCACATAGATCAAATAGACTATGTGAAATAAATTTAAAATTTGAGAAGGGTAATACAAATGTAAGGCAAAGCAAATATTTTATTTAGTGACAAAACAGTGTTTGTCTTCTTGGAAGGCAATTGCTTCAGTGCAGTTTTCCCTGGCACTTGCCGCCAAGAATGCAGGCATGGCTACAATGATTGACCTGATTTTTATACCCCATAAAATAATACACATGTACACCACACACAAACACCCACATGTAAACTTGTTGAGAGAGACTATATGCCCTTGAAGCACACCCTAACATGCACAATTATGCACAAGGCTAGAAAAGAGAAGTTTTTTCAGGCTTTTAAAAGGTTTATTCAGGGTGATATGAAATAAGGTAAAATGGACACAATTTAATCACAGCAAGGTTGCCAAATGACATCAGGACTCCTCGTGGTTAATCCATGGTTGCCATGGAACATCAGTGTGTGGCACTTGATTTGTCTTGCAGAAGCCAAATCTATAAGCTCACTCCTACAGATGCTATTTTGATTTATTTTTAAATAACGCAGAGCTTAAAATCACAGCTATTGCAAGAAACTATATAGCCAAAAAGGTTTTCATTAGGTTCCTAACACCACATATATACAACTGACATTTTTCTAAAAGCTGCATTTGTGGTAGCTAGAACTGATGTTGCATAAGTGGTAACCTTGTACTTCATTATAGGGAGTCTAAAGTGATATTGTTACTACATTATAGTTGGCTAAGAGTTTTCTGATGTATTCAGTATTAATAATGAAAAAGTAAAGCTTCACTGCCACAGGGCAGTTGCTTACAATCAAACAGATGGCAACCTGGTTCAGAGCTGTGGCATGCCTTCTGCATTCTGGCCAGTTATTATACAACCATTGAAGTTGTTACCTGGACTGTGGGCCTGAATGCCACTTCCTCTAGACCAGAGAAATTGTATTTTAAGGAACTCAGAAGCCAGAGGTTCCTTTCTGTTACTTTGAATAAAAAATAATTGTAAGCCAAGATAGCACTTGTTACATTTATTTTAGAAGGGAAAGCAAAGAAAAGAAGGAAAACTTTTAAGAATGATGCTAGCTTCTCTATTATGATATGATTTGCAATTTTATAGTCTTTTATTTATTGAAGCCACTTAAAATCACCACACATTTTAAAACCCAATGGCAAAAAAAATATGTGTATATTTCTAAACCCAAGTTCATGATACAGATACTTCTTGTTGGAGTTAATGTAAATCATCATATAAAATAGTGTCTTATAATCATTTTCAACAACAATGCAATGAGCTATCCTGTATAAATGAAAATACAAAACTAGGAGTTATATGAAAGGCTCAATTTCATATAACAAAATCACTGAAGAAATGGGATGAGGACAGTGCCCTGAGCTCATATTGCCTCTCTTGGAAACAGTCATCTCTAGTTGCAAAAGAACATGAGTGGACAATTCCTATGGGTTTTCTTATTCCTTTCCCAAACACTTTCTGTATCTCTAGATTCAACTACTCCAAGCTCTTCCTCTACCCTGATGTGTTCTCTCTCTTCGATGGAATAAGCAAGGAAGCAGTTAGACTGAACACACCACAGGTGGCACAGACTATAACCTGCAACTGGCCAAAGGCCATTGAGTTCACAGAGATCTGCTGCCAGGATGAGTCAGCAGAGTTGCACTAAACAGAGCCACTCACGTCATTAATCCCTGTTGTGTGATTTATTAATATGTTTCTAAATCAATCCAATTTGCCCAATGGGTCCTCTCCTGGAGTCTCAGTCCAGCAGTCATCAGTTGAATTACCAATATTACTTCCTTTTGAAAAAGTACCTAAAAATGTGCAAATACAAATGTCAAGTGCTGGACTAAAAGCACCTACCCCCATATTAGAGGAGGACAGCAGCGAGTCAAAGGTGCTGCCAATCCATCCTGACTCATCGCGCACACAAAGCACCCCCAGGACAATCTGTTGCCATCAGAATGCCAAACGCAAAATGCCCTGCCACATTAGTATATTAAATCTGGGCACTTGGTTAGACACCAGCATCTTTTCGGCTTACAATGTTATTCATTGTTATTTTTCTCCTTTAAGAGTCAGTACATTATATTATAATATTTCCCACAGCTCCCATTCTTTTATTTCTAAATGCTTTTACCAAAAATTTTCTACTACTCCTATGAAATTCCATATTTAATACTACTATTCTGAACTGCTTATTAAAACATTTCTTACTGCTTGTGATTAAAAATATAAAACTTTTTATTACAGCCTTTTGAAGTTTCAGCAGTACTGACTATTTCTGAATGCATTAAGCATATCAAAAGCTTCTGACTTCAGTTATCTTTTTATAATAGGACAACTAATGCCTGTGCACAGACCAGCTAAACTTTCATACTGAAACTGTCATATTCCTCCATTTGTCACCCAATTAAACAAGCACCAGAGAGAACTGATGTGCGTACACACAAAAACTCAACAGACTCAGGCATGATTAGAAAGACAGAGTGGATTTCTTGTTTTAACTGGCCATTATAGAAACAGTTCTGCTCTCCTTTGTTTTTCTTCAAAAAACAAATTGGCTTTGCTTACAGAAAACGTTGGGATAAACCTACATTCTTTAGCGACTGACTATTATTAAAAGGCAGCACTAAAATGACTTCACACCAACAAACAAAAATTATATAGGAGAAAGAGGAATCTTACAGTCCACATGCATTACATATGCATTACTGCAATTATAAGAGTCAGGAGAAAAGCAGTAAATTGACCAAGTATCTCAGCAATATTGTAATCACATGCTGCAGAGCTCTCCTCCCCTACTGTTGTTTTTAGCTGAAGCATAACTTGAAGACTATAATTAAATTCTTTATCATAAAAAAATTAATGGAAGAATAACCAAAATGAAAAGATCAAAAAATTTAGTGATTTTTAAAGTATGTATTTGTGTATTTCCTGGAATGAATTTAGAGCTAAATGATAAAAATCCAATGTGAACTCTCTTTGCAATTCTTTTCTTCCTCTTCTCTTCTGTTTTCCCCAAATCTTAATCAACTTTATGTTATGTTTCTTATTATGGATTACCTCCAGAGTAAGAGTGCCAGGGGGACTTCTGGACCTCCACTGTACCCCAGAGACTTCATGGAACTTTGCTGAAAACATGTGTTTCTCAGAGTGCAGTCCAAAAAGCACCTCACTGGAGCTACGTATAGTTACAAAGCCCCAGATTTATTAACTTTGAAACTCCCGAAAACCCGTCAAGTTGATCAAGAAAGATCTTAGGAAAAAATGATTCTTCGGTGGGAATATAATTTCAAAGTATGTGTTTTCCTTTTTCTATGAATATTACAAGATAAAATCCTTTTAATTCATATCTCTTTCATTTAACATTCTTAGGGGAGAACTTTTTTAAGCAATATATTCTGAAGAATCCAACCTTAACCATTTTATTTTTTCATGAAATGTTTTGTTTTAATCATTTTTGGAAGAGTTTCAAAACAGTTAAAAAATACACTAATCTGCCCTTTAAAATAATTAAAATTTCATCTTTTCTCTGTTCAGCCTTTATTTGATGATACATTTAGTGTATAGGTACTTGCCCAGGTATTCTGTGGGACTTGTTGAAAATGTCTGAGCTATGATATATTGAGGTGTTATTTCAGCTGTTTAGTTGGTTGACCCCTAACCCTGTGTCACTATAAATTTAATTTCATTTATTGACAAACTGTTGTGACTCTCACTAGCAGCCCTTTTTGTCTCTCTGAAAGACGATGACTAATCTACGAAATGTGAGGAAGTCAGATAACAAAGCTGGATAGAATTGTTCCTGAAAATTTCTGAGTGAAAATCTGGAGGACGTTTCTCAAATTTAGAAGACATGGGCTTTAGGAATGAGAACTGAAATTTATTGAGATTGCCCAGGCATAATCTCTACTTGCCTTTCAATTGCCTGGCATAAAATAGGTTAGGTTATTGAAGAATAACATTCACATTTTTAAAAGTGACATATTTCAAATGAAAAATACCCAAATTATGGTTGATTTTATCATTATGCTAATTTTTCAAGGATAGAGGATGAAGCAATGGAGTAGCAGCAAGGGAACCCAAGTGCAGCTGTGAAATTGGTTTCTATTTTCAGTTTTGGCACTTGCTAACTGTAAGTCGGAAGTTCCTTAACCTCCACAGCAACTTCCCCTTCAGGGTAAAAATTCTTTGTATGAATTACCTAGGGAAAAATTAACTATGTGTGTGTGTGTGTATGTATGTGTGTATTTGGTTAAATAGTTAACTATACAAATATGGGTTTTTGTTACAAGAAAAGCAACCAAAGACTCCACAGTGTGACTTTTACATCCAATTTCTGTTAACAATGTGGCAAAGTTCCTAGCTATCAGGAATGCTGCATATTATTCATGCTAATAGATCATGTAGATGAAGAACTACGCATAAGAATTGCGTTTGAAGAGATTCAAGATGGCGGCGTGAGAGGTGACATGGAGAACTCCTCCCAAAACCACAAATACTACAAAAATACAGTTAATTAATACAACTAACCCTAAAGCAGCAAAAAGAAAGAAGGCTGAACAAGACTGCATACAGATCTCACAAACAGAGCAGACCTCAGGACACAGGGTAACATACAAAAGCCTTAATATGGCGGGACCCAGACCCTCCCCCACCCCAGCTCACCGGCAGGAGGAAGAGAAACGGAACAGGGGAGGGGGTGGAAGCCTGGGACTGCTGGACACCCAGCCTGGAGATCTGCTTTGTGAGCAGAAACCCACAGTGTGTGGTGCTCTGGACATTGGGGAGCTTGGACAGGTGGAGGGCCTGGGAGACTAACATTCCAGCCATTGGTGGAGGACAGGATCCACACCCGGCCGCTATGTGACAGAGGAAGAGCAGGTGGTCTGAGAGGATTCCTAGCAGGGAGAGGGCTGCTGAAGGGGCGGGGTTTGCATGGAGCTTGCTGAATGGGTGAAGGGAGAGCTGTAAAAGGTTGTCTGGGTGCGCTCTGCCAGCTAGTTCGCAACTTTGAGGAGCTTCAGGTGCCCCATCCCCATGGCTGCCTACTCACCTCTGAGGCACACCCACTATGAAACACAGCCTGCCAAGCCTGGCGTGCAGGCACCTGCTTGCAAACCAGCAGTAACTGTGATGGAGTCAGGCCAGCCAGAGGGAGGCCCAGCCTACAACAGCTAGAGATGCAAAGAAAAGAGGCTTACATGTGTGTGCTTGGCCCACTGGCTCAGACACTGGAGTCAGGCACCACAGACGGGAATCAGGAAACAGATCTTTCCTCCCCCAGGCACCAGCTCCACTCCCCTATGATCCCCAACCTCACTCTAGGGGCTGAGCAGCTCCACAGACTGGAGTTTCTGTGCACTAGCGGGTACCACACAGAAATATGAAACATCAAAAGAACATGGTTCATACCAAAATCTCACAAATCCCAGAAAAAGGGCCAAATGAAACCGAACTCATCAACCTTCCTGAAAGAGAGTTCAAAATAAAAATTATAAACATGCATATAGAGGTCCAGAAAAATATTCAAGAGCTCAGGAATGAATTTAACTCGGAGATTCAATCATTCAGAAATTCCATATCTGAAATGAAAGATACAATGGAGGGATTTAAAAGCAGATTAGATGTAGTACAAGAGACGGTAAATGGAATAGAGATTAGAGAAGAGGAATACAAAGAAGCTGAGGCACAGAGAGAAAAAAGAATCTCTAAGAATGAAAGAATATTGAGAGAATTGTGTGACCAATCCAAGGGGAATAATATTCACATTATAGGGCTACAATAATAATAAGAAGAAAGAAAAAGGTATATAAAGTGTCATTGAGGAGGTAATTGCTGAAAACTTCCCCAATCTGGGGAAGGAGATAGTCTCTCAGGCCATGGAAGTACACAGATATCCCAACACAAGGGACCCAAGGAAGACAACATCAAGACATATAATAATTAAAATGGCAAAGATCAAAGATAAAGACAGACTTCTAAAAGCAGCTAGAGAGAGAAAATAGATCATATACAAAGGAATACACATAAGGCTATCTTCAGATGTCACAACAGAAAGCTTACAGTCCAGAAGGGGGAGGCATGATATATTTAATACAATGAAGCAGAAGGGCCTTGAACCAAGAATACACTACCCAGCAAGGTCATCATTTAAATTTGATGGAAGGATGAAACAATTTTCAGATAAGCAAAAGCTGAGAAAATTTACCTCCCACAAACCATCTCTACAGTGCATTTTGGAGGGACTCCTAGAGATGGAAGTATTCCTAAGGCTAAATAGATGTGACCCAAAGGCTAGAAAAGAGTACAGAATATGATTCATAACATACAAAGAAAGGAGGAGGATGAAAAAGGAGGAAAAAAAAAAGAAACTTTAGGTTGTGTTTGAAATAGCATATGAAGTGAGTTAAATTAGACTGTTAGATAGTAAGGGAAATACCCTTGAACTTTTGGTACCACAAATCCAAAGCCTGCAATGCCAATAAGTACATACCTATCGATAATCACCCTAAATGTAAGTGATATGAATGAACCAATCAACAGACATAGAGTTACTGAATGGATAAAAAAAACAAGACACATCTATATGCTGCCTACAAGAGACTCACTTCAAACCCAAAGACATACACAGACTGAAAGTAAAGGGATGGAAAAAGATACATCATGCAACTAATAGGGAGAAAAAAGCAGCAGTTGCAGTACTTGTATCAGACAAAATAGACTTCAAAACAAAGAAAGTCACAAGAGACAAAGAAGGACATTACATAATGATAAAAGGGTCGGTCCAACAAGAGGATATTACTATTATAAATATCTATGCACCCAACACAGGAGCACCTACATATGTGAAACAAATACTAACCAAATTAAAGGGGGAAATAGAATTCACAGCATTCATTTTAGGAGACTTCAACACATCACCTACTTCAAAGGACAGATCAACCAGACAGAAAATAAAGAGACAGAGGAACTAAACAACATATTAGAACAGATGGACCTAATGGACATCTACAGAACAATCCTTCCAAAAGCAATATACACATTCTTCTTAAGTGCACATGGAACATTTTCAAGATTAGATCATATACTAGGCCACAAAAATAGCCTCAGTAAATTAAAAAAGATTGCAATTTTACCAACCAGCTTCTCAGATCACAGAGGTATGAAACTAGAAACAAATTACACAAAGAGAACGAAAAGGCCCACAAACACATGGAGGCTTAATAACATGCTCCTAAATAATCAATGGATCAAAGACCAAATAAAAACACAGATCAAGCTATATATGGAGACAAATGACAACAATAATTCAACACCACAAAATCTGTGGGATGCAGCGAAGGCCATGCTAAGAGGGAAATATATTGCTATACAGGCTACCTTAGGAAAGAAGAACAATCCCAAATGAGCAGTCTAAACTCAATGAAACCAGGAAAAGAACCACAAATGAGGTCCAAAGTCAGTAAAAGGAGGGACATAATAAAGATTAAAGCAGAAATAAATTAAATTGAGAAGAATAAAACAATAGAATCAATGAAAGTCAGAGCTGTTTCTTCGAGAACATAAACAAAATAGATAAACCATTAGCCAGACTTATCAAGAAAAAAAGAGAGTCTACACACATAAACAGAATCAGAAATGAGAAAGGAAAAATCACGATGGACACCACAGAAATGCAAAAATTATGAGAGAATACTATGAAAAATTATATGCTAACAAACTGGATAACCTAGAAGAAATGGACAACTTTCTAGAAAAATACAACCTTCCAAGGCCGACCCAGGAAGAAACAGAAATCTGAATAGATCAATTACCAGCAAAGAAATTGAATTGCTAATCAAAAAACTACCTAAGAACAAAATAACTGGACCAGATGGTTTCACTGCTGAATTTTATCAAACATTTAGTAAAGACCTAATACCCATCCTCCTTAAAGTTTTCCAAAAAGTACAAGAGGAGGGAATACTCCCAAACTCATTCTATGAGGCCAACATACATCTAACATCAAAACCAGGCAAAGACACAACAAAAAAAGAAAACTACAGACCAATATCCCTGATGAACATAGATGCAAAAATATCCAACAAAATATTCACCAACTGAATTAAAAGATACATCAAAAAGATCATCCATCATGATCAAGTGGGATTAATCCCAGGGATGCAAGGATGGTACAATATTCTAAATCCATCAATATCATTCACCACATCATCAAAAAGAAGGACAAAAACCACATGATCATCTCCACAGATGCTGAAAAAGCATTCAACAACATTCAACACCCATTCATGATAAAAACTCTCAACAAAATGGGTATAGAGGGCAAGTACCACAACATAATAAAGGTCATATATGACAAAACCACAGCCTACATTATACTTAACAGCGAGAAGCTGAAAGCTTTTTCTTTAAGATTGCGAACAAGACAAGGATGCCCATTCTCCCCACTTCTATTCAACATAGTTCAGGAGGTCCCAGCCATGGCAATCAGACAACAGAAAGAAATAAAAGGCATCCAGATTGGCAAGAAAGAAGTCAAACTGTCCCTGTTTGCAGGTGACATGATATAGTACATAAAAAAACCCTAAAGAATCCACTCCAAAACTACTAGATCTAATATCTGAATTCAACAAAGTTGCAGGATACAATATTAATACACAGAAATCTGTTGCTTTCCTATACACTAATGGTGAACTAGCAGAAAGAGAAATCAGGAAAACAATTCCATTCACAATTTCATCAAAAAGAATAAAATACCTAGGAATAAACCTAACCAAGGAAGTGAAAGACCTTTACCCTGAAAACTACAGGACACTCTTAAGAGAAATTAAAGAGGACACTAATAAATGGAAATTTGTCCCATGCTCTTGGCTAGGAAGAATTAATATTGCCAAAATGGCCATCCTGCCTACAGCAATCAACAGATTCAATGCAATCCCTATGAAAGTACCAACAACATTCTTCCATGAACTAGAGCAAATAGTTCTAAAATTCATCTGGAACCACAAAAGACCCCGAATAGCCAAAGTAATACTGAAAAGGAAGAATAAAGAGGGGGAATTATGCTCCCTACCTTCAAGCTCTACTAAAAAGCCACAGTAATCAAGGCAATTTGGCACTGGCACAAGAACAGACCCATAGATCAACAGAACAGACTAGAGAGCCCAGATATAAACCAAAACATATATGGTGAATTAATATACGATAAAGGAGCCATGGATATACAATGGGGAAATGACAGCCTCTTCAACAGCTGGTGTTGGCAAAACTGGACAGCTACGTGTAAGAGAATGAAACTGGATTATTGTCTAACCCCATACACAAAAGTAAACTCGAAATGGATCAAAGACCTGAATGTAAGTCATAAAATCATAAAACTCTTAGAAAAAAATATAGGCAAAAACCTCTTGGACACAAACATGAGCAACTTCTTCATGAACATATCTCCCCGGGCAAGGGAAACAAAAGCAAAAATGAACAAGTGGGACTATATCAAACTAAAATCTTCTGTACAGCCAAGGATACCATCAGTAGAACAGAAAGACATCCTAAAGTATGGGAGAATATATTCATAAATGACATATCTGATAAGAGGTTGACATCCAAAATATATAAAGAGCTCATGCACCTCAACAAACAAAAAGCAAATAAACCAGTTAAAAAATGGGCAGAGGAGTTGAACAGACACTTTTCCAAAGACGAAATTCAGATGGCCAACAGGCACATGAAAAGATGCTACACATCACTAATCATCAGGGAAATGCAAATTAAAACCACAATGAGATATCACCTCACACCAGTTAGGATGGCCAACATCCAAAAGACAAACAACAACAAATGTTGGCAAGGATGTGGAGAAAAGGGAACCCTCATACACTGCTGGTGGGAATGTAAAGTAGTTCAACCATGTGGAAAGCAGTATGGAGGTTCCTCAAAAAAAGAAATAGAAATACCATTTGACCCAGGAATTCCACTCCTAGGAATTTACACTAAGAATGCAGCAGCCCAGTTTCAAAAAGAGATGCACCCCTATCTTTATTGCAGCATGATTTACAATATCCAAGAAATGGAAGCAACTTAAGTGTTCATCAGTAGATGAATGGATAAAGAAGATGTGGTATATATACACAATGGAATATTATTCAGCCATAAGAATAAAAACAAATCCTACCATTTGCAACAACATGGATGGAGCTAGAGGGTATTATGCTCAGTGAAATAAGCCAGGTGGAGAAAGACAAGTATCAAATGATTTCACTAATCCGCGGAGTATAAGAACAAAGAAAAAAACTGAAGGAACAAAACAGCAGCAGACTCACAGAACCCAAGAATGGACTAACAGTTACCAAAGGGAAAGGATCTGGGGAGGAGGGGTGGGAAGCGGGGGATAAGGGGGAAAAAGGGGCATTGCAATTAGCACACATAATGCAGTGGGGTGGCATGGGGAAGCCAGTATTTATAGAGAAAACAAGTAGTGATTCTATAGTATCTTACTACGCTGATGGACAGTGACTGTAGTAGGGTATGTCGGGCGGACTTGATAATAGGGGGTCTAGTAACCATAATGTTGTTCAAGTGATTGTACATTAATGATACCAAAATAAATAAATAACTAAATAAAAGAATTCCATTTGATACATGTGTTTAATATATACAATTTGCTAAGAAGGATATTCCAAAGATAGATATATATGTATAATTATATGTACAAATACATGTATAATTATATATAAACATATATAAAGTGTATGTATATACTATAATAAATATATATATAATCATATAATGAATTGTATATTGTACAGACTTTCAAATGTAGATAAAATTAATTGTCAGCATTTTGTAAAGAAAATTATGTATTTTGAATCTTAAATAAGTCAAGAATAAAAATATGAGTTACACAGAAATATCCGAGTCATTTCTCATGGTATAATTTTAAGACCTGATAATGTCAACATAAAGATATCAGAGTTATTCTATAGTTCACATCTTTTTAAGGATAGAAATAAAGTGATTAGTTTCTGGTCCTGTCGATTGTACAAAATTATATCATATCAATGTTGTGCTCCATGAATATTTCTAACCTTTAGAATTGGAATAAAGAAACTTGGGCTCTAGTCCTACATCTAGTTCTTCCATTTCCTAGAAGATACCATCCAAAATCACCTATCTCACCTTCCTCACGGACAAAAGTAGGTAATTTATAGAAATGATCTCTAAACTCCTTTGATTAATTCCTCACCCTATTTCAATTCGTGATGGGGGGGTGGCATAGCAAGGGGCAGATCCATTTTCCTTCTCCTTTTTGCTTTGTTTTCTTACTATAGTCTATCTTTTTCTTGTTCCTCCCACTGATCTCATCTACAAAATATTAATTGAAACTCATTTATATTTGTACTTTTGTGAGAAGTAACACATATATTAATATATTTACATTAAAAAGTTATTTCTAGTTCAGCCATCCTATAAGGAGTTATTCCATATAGTTAATATTGTTTACATTTTTTGTACATTTATCTTTAGCCACTTTATAAAATGTTTATATATTTTATTCTCTCTCTTTGCTTACATCATTAACAAAAATTTAGAGTATGAACCCCAGCCCAGATTTCAGTTTAATTAAATTAGCTTTTGTTATTTTGAGGGATTTTCAACCTTGACCACACACTCAAATCATCTGAGGTGCTTTTAAAAAGCTCATTATCCTTAGAAATTTTGACACAATCTGTCTGTTGTGGGAGGCTAGGCACTGGTACTTGCCCAGAGAATTTTAATGTGCTGGTACTGGTGTTGAGAAGCAGTGCTTTCAAATGGTTTTAATAAAATCTGATTGATTTTTTCTATTGCTGGCTTCTCACAAATTTTAATAGCATTGGCTGCTGAGCTTTCGTAACTGCTTTTTCAGCCTGTACTGATATAATCCTATGGGTTTTTTTCTTGATAAATCTACTTAGGTTTCCAATAAACATTTTTAGTTTCTTTTAAGGTTACAAGAGTAAATGTGTGAACTTTTGGCATCTTAAGTTTATGGGAATAACCATTCTAGACGTTCTATCTTGGACAGTACTTGAACTTTTTCATTTATACTATGTTCCCCATAAGACTGCAACATGTAGAGCTCAAACCAATCCATTTCAGCAAATGCTTTCAAGGCAAAAGATTATTTCAGTGCTTCCTCTTAGTATGGTTTCTTTTTTTCACTTTTGTATCAGAATCTCTTTCTTGTCAACTTACGGTTTCATAGAAGAATGTGTGTTTTTTTAAAAATCATTTCATGCATCATTAGTAGTTATTTTCAGTGGGAGATCTGTGTTACTTCTTGTTATATGAAAAGAAGGCTTTGACAGTCCTTATCGTATTGCATTAATTTGCTCTTTCTTTTTAACAGTCTGTTTGCTGTTTTGTTTGCTTGCTTGTTAGTTTTAATGGGAAAATCCAATCCATTCACATTTTGCCTTACATTGATATTCTTGATGTGAGTCCTTTTTTATGTTAAGATCTTAAAAATTTTCCCTTTGTTTTTATTTTCCTTATTTTGGCCTCATTTAATTGACTTATTCAAGTTATTATTTCTTTTTTCCTCCTGAGTTTAGGATATCCTGTTACACCTTTGTGCTGCATTAATATTTAGTTTTTCTTTGTCAATACAAAGGAAACTTCCTTCTTTGCTATTACATAAAAACTATATTCCACAAAAAACATATATATATAATATACTTGCAATATAAAAAAATACATACACATAAATATATAATAACATATGTATATATAACTTATATATATGATTCTCACATACATTCTTATTAGATTCTCCTCCAGTGTTCATGAACCATAATGCAATTATCTCCTAGATGTTACTGTTTGGATTTCACCTGTACCTCATAAATTTTGTGTCACAAACTGAAATGATCTCTTTATATACAAAACCAGTCTTCAATTATGTTGATCAAATTAATTGAATTTAATTATCTACCATATATACCCTATCTCTTAGGCTTAAATCCACTTTCATCTTCTTCAGATTCTTCCTCTATATCTTAGGCTGGTTGTAAATTCTACCTTCCCAAACTTATATGTTTCTTTATTGCTACTGCATTGCTTAAGGTTTTATCTACTCTTCCATTATTTGCTGAAATAGCATTATAAGTTATTTCTATGCCACTAGAATTTTCTAATCCATTAAGCCCACCTATATATTTATGAGTTATAATGTTGATAAATATGTCATTCTAACAACAATAACAATAATAAAATTCTTGACATTATCTGAAGATTGCCACTAACCCCCAACTGGCTTCCTGTTTTCTTCACATATTTTTGTAATCACCTTGAGGGTAGTTCCACAATGAATTATCCAGCAATAAAAAACACTTTGTTTTGACTTATTCTTAGTGGTTTATGTATGTGCTGCTATGTGCTGCAACTGCCTGGTTAGGTTAGCATTGAGCTCAGGTACCAGGCTGTGGGCTCAGGTCTGCTCTACAAGGTGTTCATTTTAGGACCTGGGCTAAAGAGATGGTGACTTTCTAGAGAAAGTTTCTTGCATGACACGGACAGAGGCACAAGAACAAAAGCTGAACCTCAAAGGTACATTTCAAACCCTAATGTATCATATCCATTAACATTCCATTGACCAAAGTTACATGACCAAGGCCAACATTGAAAGGACAGAAAAATGTTTCCAGATATCATCAGAGAAACTACAAACTAATTGCAGATGATATAAAGGCATGAGTGAAAAATTGGGAAAAGTTGTTATCTAAGTAAGACAAGTGTTTGTTATTTCAAATGTGCTGGCAGAGGTACAGCTCATCAAACACCATGAAAAACCATGGTAATATGATATCACACACACACACACACACACACAAGTGAGAATTCTCTAGCAACTAGATTCAAAGTCAAGGAAGATTGGAATCTAAGTGATGGCCTATTCAAATAGCTGTTATGAATAAATTCAATGAGTTACAAGAAATCTCAGAAAGGCAATTCAATGAATCAGTAATAAAATTAATGAACTAAAGAGATAGAAATTCTAAAAAAAAATCCCAACAAAAATTCTGAAACGGAGCAACTGCTGAGATGAAGAATGCATTAGAAAGTGTTGGAATAGAGCAGATTAGATGGAAGATAGGATTCTAGAAACGATTCAGGTGGAAGACAACAGAGAATTAAAATTTCTTAAAAGTAAAGAAACTCTACGAGAGCTATCAGACTCCATTTGGAGAGCCCACATAAGAAAAATACACATACCAGAAGAAAAAAAGAAGGAAAAAGGGGTGTAGAATTTACTTAAGGAAATAATAGCTTGGAATTTTCCAGCTATAGTAAAGATCTAGACATACAGATCCATGAAGTTAACAGATCACCTCACTATCAACACAAAATGATGCTCTCTTTTAATGACACATTTTAATGAAGTTATCAAAATTCAATGATAAAGAAGGAATCTTAAATATGGTCAGGGTAAAAGTGAAAGTGACTGGCAGAGGAACTCCCTTTAGACTCTGAGCAGATTCTCAGCAGAGACTCTACAGGACTGGAGAGTAGAACAACATATTCAAAGTATCTAAAGACAAAAATAGTGAGCCAAGAATACTTTATTCAGCAAAATTATCTTTCCTATATGAAGGAGAAATAAAGGCTTTCCCAGACAGACAAAAGCTGAGGGAGTTCACCACTACTAGACCTGCTTTACAAAATGTTGAAAAAGGAACTCTTCTCCCTGAAACAAAAAGACAAAAATACACAAAACTTTGAGTAAGATAACAAATAAAATCAGGAAATTGTGATTCTATTTTAGAATAGGGAGTTAAACAATTAGAGCATAAAAATTGAAAAACATGTTAAAGATAACTATAGCTACATCACATTGGTAACAAACTCACAGCATAATACAGGATAATTTGGGACAACAAAAATAAGAAAGGAGATAGGGGAAATGATGGAACCATAAGCTATCAGTAGAAGAAGGAGTATTTTATGAGCTGTTTTATGCAAACTCCTGGTATCCACAAAACAAATCTAGCACAAAGAGATGAAACATAAAAGAGAAACTGAGTAACTCATCATAGAAACCTACCAACGTTTTTGGTAGACAGAAACACAAAGAAAAAGAAACAAGGGAGGTACAAAAGAACCATAAAACAAAAGTTAAAATGGCAGTAATAAGTTCCCACATATTAATAATCACCCTAAGTTTAAATAGATTGAACTGACCAGTCAAAAGGAGAGTGGCTGGAAGGATTAAAAAATAAGACTCAACTATGTGCTGTCTTCAGGAGACTCATTTCAGCTTTAAAGACACCGATGAGCTCAAAATGAAAGGGAACAAGATGACACTTCAAGCAAATGGTAACCAACAGAAATCAGGTATAGTCATACTTTTATCAGACAAAATGGATTTCAAGGCAAAAATGGTAACAGAGAAAAAGGTCATTATATAATGACAGAAGTGTCAATATATCAAAAAGATAAAACAATCATAGATATATATATTCCCAACATCCAAGAACCAAAATATATTTTAAGCAAATACTAACATATATTAAGTAAGGAATAGATAACAATACAATAACATGAGATTTCAATACCTCATTAACTGTCCAGATGGAAAATCAACAAGAAAACATGGGAACTGAACTACATTTTAAAACAAATGGAATTAGCAGACATATATAGAACATTCCATACAAGAGCAGCAGAGTATACATTCTTCTCAAGCGCAAATGGAACATTCTCCAGGATAGATCAGATGATAGGCCACAAAACTAATCTTAGTAATTTAGAAGACTGAAATCATTCCAACTCTCTTCTCTGACCACAAAGGAAAGTGAGCAGATCTTTAGATATGTGGAAACACAACAGTACTTCTGAACAACCAATGGATCAAAAAAGAAATCAAAAGGGAAATAAAAATTATCTTGAAATGAAAACAAAAATGCAATATAATATATTTTGTTGCATGTAGCAAAAGCAGTCCTGAGGGGAATATTTTATAGCAATAAATGCATATATTAAGAAATCAGAAAGATGCCAACTAAACAACCTCACTTTACACTAAAAGGAATTAGAAAAAGAGGAATACTTTTTTCTCTTTTTTCAATGTAAAAAGACCCTGTACTTCACTAAACCCTCTCTTACACTAGAAAAAGAGGGAATAATTTCAAACTCGTTCTATGAAGCTAGCATTACTTTGACACCAAAACCAGATAAGAATATCACAAGAAAACAACAGACCAAATATCCTTGATGAATATACATGAAAATTTCTCAACAAAATATTAGCAAACCAAATTCAAGAACATATTAACAAATAAGACACCATGACCAAGTGGGATTTATCCTTGGGATACAAGGATGGTTCAAATGTGCAAATCAGTAAATGTAATTCATCGTATCAGTAAAATGAAGGATAAAAATCACACGAATATCTCAATAGATGCAGAAAAAAACATTTGACAAAATGCAACATCCTTTTGTGATAAAAACTTTTAAGAAATAGGGTTTAGAAGGGTCATACAACAACAGAAGAAGGCCATATATGATAAAACCCACTACTAACATTATATTCAATAGAGGAAAATTGAAAGGGTTTCCTCTGAGAACAGATACAAGACAAAGTTGCCCATTTTCACCACTCCAATTCAATATAGTACTGGAAGTCCTAGCTAAAAAAATTAGGCAAGACAAAGAAATAAAAGGTATCTATACTGGAAAGAAGGAAATGCAATTGCTGCTATTTCCTGATAATATAATCTTATGTACATAAACTCCCAAAGAGTCAATCAAAAAACTGTCGCAACTAATCACTGATTTCAGTCAAGTGGCTGGTTTCAAAATCAACTTTCAGAAATCAGTGGCGTACCTTTACATTAATGATGAAACATCAGAAATAGAAATAAATAAAACTATCCCCTTCACAAAGCATCAAAAACAATAAAACCCTTAGGAATAAATTTAACCCAGGAAGTGAAAGATCTGTACAATGAAAACTATTGAACTTTGCTGAAAGAAATCAAAGAAGACATAAACAAATGGAAAGATAACCAAGTTCATGGGTTGGAAGAATAAATATTGCTAAAATGCCCATACTACCCAAAGCCATCTGTAGATTCAATGCAATCCCTATCAAAATACCAAAGACACTCTTCACAGAAATAGAAGAAACAATCCTAAAATTTGAGTGGAACCACAAAAGACCTCAAATTGCCAGAGAAATCCTGAGAAAAAGAACCAAGATGGAGACATCACACTTCTTGATTTCAAACTATATTACACATCCATAGTAATAAAAGCAGTATTGGTACTGTCACAAAAATAGACACTTAGGCCAGTGGAACAGAACAGAGAGCCATAATTAAATCCCAGTATTTGTAGTCAGCTAATATTCAGGAACAACACCCAGTGTGGGAAAGATAGTATCTTTAAGAAATGGTGTTGGGAACTGAACAGGTACAACAATGAAATTGGACCACTATTTCACACCACTCACAAAATTAACTCAAAATGGATCAAAGATTTACATGAGACCTGATACTATAAGACTCCTAGAAGGAAATATAGAGAAGAAACTCTTTAATATTGGTCTTGGCAATGATTTTTTGGACACGACACCAAAATTACAACAGCAAAAGCAAAAATCAACAAATGGGACTATATCACACTCAAAAGTCTCTGCACAATGAAAGGAACAATTAACACAATGAAAGGGTAATCTATAGAATGAAAATTTTTGCAAACCATGTGTCAGGTAAGGGGTTAATATCCAAAATATACTAACACAGTTTAAAAACAACAATAGCATGAACAACAATATCTGATTAAAAATTCAGCAGAAAAACTAAAAAGACATTTTTCTGAAAAGGACATCAGAGTGGCCAACAGGCACAGGATAAGATGCTCAATATAACTGATCATAAGGAAAATGCCAGTTAAAACTGCATGAGATACCACCTCACACCTGTTAGAATGGCTATGTCAAGAAGAAAAAGAAGAACAGGTGCCAGAGAAGATGGGGTGAAAAGGAAATACTTTTGCACTCTTAGCAGGAATAAAAATTTGTCCAACCACTATGGAAAACAATATGGAGGTTCCTCAAAAAATTAAAAATAGATCTACCATATGATACAGCAATTCCTCCACTGAACATACACCCAAAGGAAATGAAAACAGAATTTTGGCAAGATATATGCACACCCATGTTTACTGCAGCATTATTTACAGGAACCAAGATATGAAAACAACCCAAATGCCAATCAAGGGATGAATGGATAAAATGGATGTGGAATATAAACATAATGGAATATTATTCAGCCATGAGAAAAAAAGATATCCTACATTTGCAATATCATTCATGGATCTTCAGCACATTATGCTAAGAAAACTGTCAGAGAAAGATCAAATATTGTATGATATCACTTACAACTGGAATCTAAAAAAAGTCAAACCTGTTAAAAACAAACAGAGAGTAAAATGGTGGTTTTAATACAAGGGGTTGAGGATGGAGAGATAAGAATGATGGTGTTTAAAGGTACAAATTTGTATTGAATAGCAAATAAGCTACAGAGTACCAATGCATAGTATAATGGATATAGTCAATGATGCTGTACTATAAGGATGTTGTGTGATAAATATTGCAATATAATGGCAATTATATTACAATATATAAGTATATCAAAGCGCCCTGCAGTGCATTTTAAAGTTATAAGCTATAACATGTCAAATTTCTCAAATTAAAAAAAATTGGGAAAACTAAAGGTATTGGGTAATTGGGAAAAAGTTCAATTTATGCAATTATAACGAATAAACACTGCTCTTCAAAAATCAGAATTCTTCACAATTCTTCAGATACACTGATATGCCCCACATTTTCTTAGCATGCCACATTTTTTCACATTTCAAAGCCTTCGTCTTCTTTCTGGATTTCCTTTCCCGGCTACTGCACTGCTATTTATACTTCAAGACCCAGATCAGATATTTCTGAGCATTCTCACCAATTCTCTTAGACAAGAATCAATAAGCGTCCTTGAAGTAAATTTATTTTTGCCCTATTGCTTTCCTCTGTCTAGAAATCTACCTTACCAGACAAAATACCTCAAGGCTAAAATTCACGTCGTTTTCATTTGTAGGCCTATCACATAGCGGAGTTGAGTATATCACAGATAAATATTCGCCAAATAAGCAAATTAATAGGGTAATCTATACACTACCTATCAACTTTACACTGACATAAGGCACTGATCATTTGATCACATTAGCAATTACAGGATCACATATTATATACACATATATTTGCTTTAATTTCTAATTTTATTAATTCAAACAGGATTAAATGTTTTAACTAATCTCATTAAAATAAAAATTTAACAATTATGTGCTTTAAATTTCAATATTAGCAACTGATCTGTATCACAAGCATCAAGAAAAGTGAAATGTTTTAAATTAAGAAAAATTATATGTATAAGTAATAAAGAATATTTAAAAATTTTTATCTCCTTTATAGGTCATAATTTTCTTTGGGCATGATTCCACTTGGAATGAGATTTTTCAAACTTTAACTTGGACCAAAGGTGAACTTGTTTGAGAGTTTGAACTAAATTGCTTTAGCCACTTATGAGTTCTGTGAAGGTGAGAGTACATTTTTCATGCACCTTACTAAAACAGGCTCCAGCCCTTTCTACTTCCATAAGTCAAAAATGACTAATGCTATATATTTTAAACTTGACAGGATTATTACATTTCTCAAAGAAACCTCTAAATTTAAAAGAAAATATCTGATCCTTTTTAAGATGACAAAATTTTCCACTTATGAGTCCAAAAATTGCTAATAGAGGACTGTAGCTTGAAAGTAAATACAATACAATTAAGGTCAACTCAGATATCTGTCTGGATTCAATAGAAAATAGGGTATAGGACAAATGTCAAATCAGTGTAGTATTTCAAGGCAGAAATGTTAGCAAGTTAATGTACTTTAAAGTGCACTTTAAAATGTATAAGTAATTTAACCTCAACCTTTTACAATTCGGCTGGAGGGAAAAGCAGCAATCTGAAATATAAATTCTATGCCCAGCATAGACTCTAGTGAGTTTTGATGACTTCAACTTTGAGCAACTCTTAAGCAGTGAGATGGGGAAAACGTTCATCACCAAATGGCAGAAATAAATTTAGTATTATATATCACATCCAAAAATCCTTTTTAAACTTAGCTAAGTCTTCTTTAATTCCCTAGGCAAAAAATGTTCCAGATTTTAAGCTGAAGGAATAGTATATTAAATGTTTAGAATGTTCAAGAAGAAAAATGCCTATCTTTTTCTAACTTTACATTTATATAATGATATATTTTTACATTTGTTTATACGAGAGCTTACAGGCATGGTTTCGGATCTCTATTCGTTTCCTTTCCAGTTTCCACCAATTTGATAAGCCTGTCTTTCGTAACAATTTAGTCAAGTTGGTGGTGAAATGGCTAAATGGGAAAAGGTCAGAGGCTTGCATCATTCAATTCTGGAGATTATTATCTGTGGAGCACGAGACGTACTAGGAAATAAGAACCCCCTCCATACCTGAGTTATACTATAAAGTCGCTCACCACTGGTGAGCGACTTTATAGTATAACTCAAGGAAGTACTGTAGAGGGTTTCTCTTGAAATAATATTCAGGCTAGATTATAAAGTTAATAAAATGAAGTTAGGGAGAATAACTAGGAAGCTTTACAGCGTTAAGTGCCTGAACTAGGTTCCTCTTAGGAATGGAAAGGAAGGGGTGGAAATCAGAGAAATTGGCAGGACCCATTGACTGATTAGGTATAAGGAATAAATGGAGAACTTAATTTTGTCATTAGGTAGTGATCTTCTCATCTTTTGTAATGCTAAGTCTTAAAGTCAATTTTGCTAAATAACAGTCACAAAAGATATCATGCAAGAATTGATAGAGCCAAAAGGAAATATTGTCAAAACCATAATTCAGTGGAATATTAATATAATTATTTTAGTTATTGATAGCTGAGGCAGATAAAAATAAATAACCATACAACTACCAAGCCTATTTTGGAGGTAATGGACCAGTTTTATGGCATAGACTATGGTGAGGGTTTCTCAGATGTATTCTTTTCTTCAAACTCATCACATTGTATATATTAACTATGTACAGCTTTTTGTATGTCCGCCATACCTCAATAAAGTGGTTTTGAAAAAAGAATACATGTAGAGAATGACACAAATAGTTTATTTATAACCACTTAGAATTTGATAAAATGTGATAAAGAGAGGAAAACATTTTAGGTTACTTGAAAAATTAGAGGGGAACTTGGCTTTGAGTATGGAATGGGAGTACTTATTTAAGAGCTATCAACCTGGTGTTAATGGCTGATAAACTACGAAATACATAAAGCAGACATCCTTCTTTGACATTTCTTATTTGCCAATACTTCTGCTAATAAAAATTCATCTCAAATGGACAATTATTTATGAGCAATAACCTCCCTGTATTCGATTAAACTGACAGTAACTGGTGTTTAGGTCGTTTATTTCCTTATACCACACTTCATACCTACGCTTTTCTACAAAACTAATAATACAGGAGTCAATAAAAGGTGTATTTTAAGATGACCTTTCCTAGGGTTTCCTCATTTTCCTAACCAGTTATAATCATTAAGAGCAGGGGACATCAAACTTTCTCTTACCTCCATTAATCATGGAAAACAAGTGCTTTGTATAAAAGATGAAAGGAAAGTCAAGATAATAATCTCATTATTTATTATTAATGGTAACAAGCTAGGTAAAATTGAATGTGACCACTCATAAAAAATAAAGGATGTCTAAGTTTGGCACCCCTAAAATTATTTTCATAGCCTGAAATTTGGAAAGGAGAATTTTGGAATATCCTACAAACCATTCTTCCCAGCAGTCTTCTGGTGAATATGCAATACAAAAACAAAGCAAATTAGAATGAAGGAAACTGCAGTAGACTCGTAGACACTGAGAAGTGACTCGTGGTTACCATGGGACAGGGGTTTGGGTGTGTGGGTAGGGAAGGTGAGGGGGATAAAGGGGCACAAAAACTCTCAATCATAATATACGTTGGTCACAAAGATAGTAGTACAGGATGGGGAATATAGTCAATGATTCTGTAACATCTTCCTATGTTGACAGATAGTAACTGTGCTAGTTGGGGTGAGGATTTAATAATGTGAGTAACTGTTAAACCACTGTGTTGTAATTTAAAATCAACATAAAACTGTATATCAACAATACTTAAAAAAAAGAGAGAGAGAAAAGAATACATAAATTCACCAGAAAGCCTAGCCTCCATTTCAGGTTCAGTGAGTTTTCACAAATTCTAATAAGTGGATTACTGTCTTCTAGCTTAATTCTAATAAGTAATCTGCCCTTTTCTACAAGTTCATTTTGTTCCCTGGTTAGTAACCAACTTTTTTTGGAAAGGGTTAGGGGATCCTGACTTATTTCTCTTCTCACATTGTTTTTCTCTGTATTACAGCTTGTTCTTGAGTCATGTGTTTATCTGCGTCATCTTGTAGTTGTGATCATGGGCATAATTAATAAAGTTAACATTTATATGACACTTAATATGTGCTAGGCACTGTTCTAAGCACCTTAAATACATGAACTCTTTTAACATAAGTGCTGTTATTTTTTCTCTTTTACAGATAATTAAACTGATAGAAAAGACAGTTAACTTCAGCAAGATCACACAATCAACAATGGTGGAATTGGGACCCCACCCCAGAGTCATGTGGCTCCAGAATCAGAGCTCTTGATTCACTCTCTTTCAGACATTACGTGACATGTTGAAACAACGGGTGTGTACAAACATATAAAGAACAGGAAAATAATAGGACATTTCTCTCTAAAGCATTTAACTCTAATAGGATTGCAATACAAATTGAGAAAATCATGTAATGTCTAACAATGCTGATTATCATGGGTTGAAGGGTAAATGGGCCAATTTCAGAATATGGGTGAAGTACCATGTAAAATTTCTTTTTTTTTGTCATTTAACTTAATATGATATTTTATTAAGTATTCTTAAAATATTATGGAGACAGTAAAAAGTTCAGTGGTTACCAGTGATTAGGGAAAGAGGGAGGGAAGGATGAATACGCAGAGCACAGAGAATTTTTAGGGCAGTGAAAATACTCTGCGTAAAACCATAGTAATGTAAAAATGTCACTATACATTTATTTAAACCTATAGAATATGCAACACCAATAGTGAACCATAAAGTGAACTATGGACTTTGGGTGATTATAACGTATCAGTGCAGGTTCATCAACTGTAACAAATATACCGCTCTAGTGGGAGATGTTCCTAATGGGGGAGACTATGCACATGTGGAGGTAGGGAATGTGTGAGCAATCTGTATTTTCCCCTTAATTGTGTTATAAACCTAAAACTGCTCTAAAAAATAAATTCTTAATTAAAAACAAAACAAAAAAAAACCCTGATGGCTCATAATCCACATACATTCCAATTCCAATGAACAGTTTTTACTTTGCATCCCAGAGTTGTTATCAAATGTTAAGAACACCAATCCAGTTTTCCTTGTATTCAGACACTAGTGGTTAATAAAAAGATAATTTAGAAAGGATTGGATTCCTATTTACTCAATAAATGAGAAAATACCAGTCTCTCCACAAAATGGTTGTCAAGTACACTGGAAGATGAATTCAACAGATTGTCAATCTGTACATAGTTTAGGAAAACAATTTTTCACTTCTAAACACCTTTACTACTGGCAGCTGGTATTTCATAAATTCAACAAAATATAGCCAACAAATATCTGTTGAGCGTCACCCTGTACAAAGCTGCATGTGTTCTATGCTTAACACTGCTGACATTTCAAAGATGAGGAGATTTTGTCAAAGAATTTACATGTTACTTACACTGATGGGATTTCCTAATTTAGCTGTGCTATGTTCATGGAGCTCTGGAGAACAGGGAGTGGAATATACAGAATTATTACAAAAGAAAAGAGCAATTGTGTGTCCTGATTAAAAATAAGCTATTTCCAAAAGAGGGTTTGAGTTTTCTTTCTACCTTCTGGAAGGGCTCTCACTCTTATTCAGGGGGAGAAGAAATATGAGGATGATAAAAGATAAAAGCCTATTGGGATTTCTGTGAAACTTCCAAAGCTGTTTCTGCATCCACACTACAGTTGCAACCACTTACATAATTTTAGCAATCTAAAACTCTGGGGTTGCTGCAGTTTCTGATTGCTACATCATCATCAATTCTGCTCATGCTGAGGTAGGTTTATTTAATTTCAATTAGCATTTCCTGAGCTTCTATCTTGTACTGAGCTCTGGGTGGAGAGATCAGAAGATAAATAAGCTACTCCCTGAAATATAATAAGTGCTCCATCACAATATGTTAAATAATTATAACTAACACTTTATAGCACTTTTACATGCTAGTCATTGTTCTAGAAGCTTTTCAAATATTAACTCATTTGATCCTCACAACAAATCTACTTCATCGCCTTTCTAGAGATGATGAACCTAGGTCAAAAAGTTGAGTGTTTAAATTTATCCAGGTACCATGACTAATGATCAGGGGAGCTGGGGTTCATACTCAGATATCCTGGCTCTAGAATTGATATTGTTAACTATTCAAATGGATGAGTGGCTTAATGAATGAATATATACATTTTTTAAATGACGGAATGAAGAATAGATCTTTGAGACATGAGTAAAATATAATCCATTTAAGATATTATGGGAAGTAAGTCCAATAAGAAAGAAAAATACAAGCAATGAAATTGATACTGTAATCCTAGGAATTTATTAATGGGAATCTTGGTGTGTTGTGAAAACAAAGAAACTGAAAATTAACAAAAAGAACCCCTGGCCAGGATTGTGCATACTTCCCAAGGCCAATATGGTTCTGAAGAGATCTGTAACTGCATGCATTTTAGTCTTGCATTGGGATTTGCCAAAGTAAAAAAATATTCTGATTGTTCGTTAAATTCTTGCCTGTATTCTGATCCTTACTGACCCCACTGTCCCGCTTTGACTCCATCATTATTTTAACCCTGATGATTGTCAAGTATTCTATAACTATAACAGAGAGGACATACAGTTCTGTTAAATAAAAATTGCATTATAACCTGGAAAACTCCTCTGTTATACGGCCATTTGTTATCTTAATTACTTATCCTGCCAAAGGGTTTCAGCCCCAGGCAAGTTCCCTGTGGATTTAGGGAGACTGAAGAATGACAATGGAACATTCTTGGGGTGAAAGGATTTATTACCCAGATTATTCTCCCAGCAATAGGTCGAGCACTAGATTTACATCTGCATCCAACAGTCTGCAGGTCTGTAATCTCCTTCATCTCTGCCTCCATGCAGAACACTGGGCAGAGCTCTTTATATAGTGATTCAGTCTATAATAGATTATTGCTTACGGTGTGGAAGCAGTAGTCTAGCGGTAGGTCAGTTACATCACCAAGCAGTTTAGGTTCAGGTGAGGATCCTGGCCATAGGAACTTCAATTTTCTCCACAACACTTAACAAAAGGCATTCTCTATATTCACAATGGGCATATTTTGTGATGTCATTAATACATGTTTTGTTGGTATTCTTTCTTTCCTTCCTTTTTCTCTTTCCTAAGGGTTGCTTTGCTGAGTTGCTCAAAAAGTTTCTAGATTTTTGTATTACTATATAGACCTATAAAAGTTTTATTTCCCTCCCTTTTGATTGAATGTCTTTTGAACTGCAAAGATTTTAAGATTATTGGAAATAGCTGACACTCTGAAGATAATGGTTTTCTGTGACCAATCAGAAGTTATTCCTCCAGGGACTCCCTCTGAGCAGAAAACCTCTTTATGTGGATTCCAAAAACTATAATTATGAAGGTGATGAATGCTATCCAAGTTCTTTCTTCTGTGGCAATCTGAGTATCTGACATATTTGTTTTATACTTGGCTTTTAGGAAATCTGTCCCAGAGGGATTGGGTGAACATAAATGAAAGCAGCACCCTGCAGTAGGAGAGCATTTTTAAAAATATCTACTACTTTTCTGGAAATATATTTCTTTCCTCAATGATTTAAATCCTCTAATTTTTACACTACTGGAAGTTTGAATGGTATAAAATGTTGAGGTGCTGTCATAGTAGGGTAAAAGTACATTTTGAAAGAGTCTGTTTTTATGTACTATAATACATAAATATTTAGGTCTTATTCTTAAGCTTAGGATCTTTTATTTGTCCTTATAACAGTTATTCAGTACTTTTATACTGGTTATTAATCATTAAATAAGTTATTCTTGAAGATGTTTATATTACTTGAGAACAGTGCCAAGAATTGCTTCATATATTATCCAAAATTTCCAATTGCTAACAAAAATTTCTGAGGTATGCAAAGAAATAGGAAAGTATGACCCATACAGTGGAAAAGAAGTAGGAACATGAATTCCTTGTGAGAGCACCATATTTAAAACAAAAAGTCTTCAAAATAGCCATTATAAATATCTTCACAGAACTAAATGAAAGTAACACTAAAGACGTAAAGGAAAGAAAATGCCACATCCAGTAGACTATAAATAAAGAGAAATTATAAAAACAACCAAATGGGAATTCAGAGTTTAAAATGAAAAATTTTAAATATCACTACAGGGGCTGAACAGTGGGTTGGAACTGGCAAAAGTAAAATGTAGCAAACTTGGTGATAGATCAACAGAGATCATACAAGCTGGAGGAAACAAGAGTAGAAAGAATGAAGCTTCAAAAATGCAGGACACTACTGGGAATATCTGAAGGAGAGGAGCAGAGAGAAAGGAGCAGAAAAATGTATTTGCAGAAATAATGGTAGTAATTTCTCAACTTTTTTGAAAAACAGTCACTTATGCAATCAAGAAGCTAAACAAAGTCTACAAGAAACACAAAATCCATAAATGGACACGTTATAATAAAAATGTTGAAAGCAAAAGACAAGAAGATGTATGTAAACTTAAGTATCTACATGAAGAAAGAAAGCACTGGAAAAAGAAGAACAAGGTAAATCTAAAGAAAACTGAAGGAAGCAAATAATAAATATTTGAGTGGAAAATGATTAAAAAATCAATGGAGAAAATTAAATAAATCAAAAGCAGGTTCTTTTTTCTAAAAAAATCAACAAAATTGACAAACATTTAGTTAAATTGACCAAAATAAAAAGAGAGAAGCATCAAATAACTAGAATCAGGAACAAACAAGGTAAAATTACTATTGACCTTACAGAAATAAAAAGAGTTTTAAGGGAACACAATGAACAACTGTACACCAATTTATATATATATATATATATATATATAATTTAGAGGGAATGGAAGCATTATTGAATAACAAACTATAGAAACTGTCTCAAGAACAAATCTGAATAATCTGAATAGACCTATAACAAGTGAGGAAATTAAATAGTAATAAAAAAGTACTCACAAATAAAAACCTAGATTCACAGGGTTTCATCACCAAATTTGGTGAAATATTTAAAGAATAATACCAATTCTGAACAAACTCTTCCACAAAACAGAAGAAGAAACACTCTTTACTCCTAATATAAGGCCAGTATTACCCTGATATCAAAACCAAAGGCATCACAAGAAAATAACAGACCATTATCTCATATAATATGGATGTAAAAATCCTCAACAAAATACTAGCAACCCAAATCCAACAACATTTAAAAAGAAATCTACACCATGACTGGCACAAGAACAGATGCACAGATCAAATGAACAGACTAAAGAGTTCAGATATAAACCCACACATATATGGCCAATTAACATACAATAAAGAAGCCATAGACATACAATAACAGTCTCTTCAACAACTGGTGCTGGGAAAACTGGACAACTACATGTAAGAGAAGGAAACTGGATTGCTGTCTAACCCCATACACAAAAGTAAACCCGAAATGGATCAAAGTCCTGAATGTAAGTCATGAAACCATAAAACTCTTAGAAGAAAACATAGGCAAAATTTCTTGAATATAAACATGAGCAACTTTTCCCTGACCACATCTCTTCAGGCAAGAGAAACAAAAGCAAAAATGAACAAATGGGACTACATCAAACTAAAAGTTTTCTATATAGCAAAAGACACCATCAGTAGAACAAAAGGGCATCCTACAGTATGGTAGAATACATTCATAAATCACATATCCTGTAAGGGATTAACATCCAAAATATATAAAAAACCTCATATGCCTCAATACCCAAAAAGCAAATAACCCTATTAAAAAATGGACAGAGGATATGGACAGACACTTCTCCAAAGAAGAAATTCAGATGGTCAACAGACACATGAAAAGATGCTCCACATCATTAATCATCAGGGAAATGTAAATTAAAACCACAGTGATATATCACCTCACAGCAGTTAGGATGGCCACCATCGAAAAGACTAGGAACAAAAGGGGAACCCTCCTACACTGCTGGTGGGAATGTAAGCTAGTTCAACCATTGTGGAAAGCAGTATGGAGGCTCCTCAACAAACTAAAAATAGAAATACCATTTGATCCAGGAATTCCACTCCTAAGAATTTACCTGAAGAAAACAAGATCACAGATTCAAAAAGACTTATGCACCCCTATGTTTATCCCAGCACTATTCACAATAGCCAAGACATGGAAGCAACCTAAGTGTCCATCAGTAGATGAATGGATAAAGAAGAGGTGGTACATATACACAATGAATTATTATTCAGTCATAAGAAGAAAACAAATCCTCCCATTTGCAACAACATGGATGGAACTAGAGGTATTACGCTCACTGAAATAAGCCTGGTGGAGAAAGACAACTACCAAATGATTTCCCTCATTTGTGGAGTATAACAACAAACAAAAACTGATGGAACTAAACAGCAGCAGACTCACAGACTCCAAGAAGGGACTAGCAGTTACCAAAGGGGTGGGGAGAGGGCGAAAGAAAGGGATTAAAGGATATTATGATCAGCACACATAATGTGGGTGGGGCACAGGGAAGGCAGTATAGCACAGAGAAGACAAGTTAGTGACTCTATAGCATCTTACTATGCTGATGGACAGTGACTGCAATGGGGTATGTGGGGAGGGCTTGGTAATATGGGTGAATGTAGTAACTACAATATTGCTCATGTGAAACCTTCTTAAGATGTACATCAAAGATACCTTAATAAAAAAAAAGCTACACCTTGAACAGGTGATTTTATTCCAAGAATGTGAGGTTGGTTTAGTATCTGAAAATCAGTTAATATAATATACCACATCAGTAGAACAAAAATATAAAAAGCACATTCTTGTTTCAATAGACATAAAAATATCAACACTCTTTCATGTTAAAAACACTCATCATATGGTGACTCAAAAGGAACTTCCTCAAGTTAAACATGTTAAAGAACATCTATAAAGAACCCACAGCTAACACTGATATTAATGGTGAAAGAAAGGATACTTTCTTCCTTAAAACAGGAACAAAATTAAGATGTTTGCTCTCACCATCCCATGGTGAGATAGGTGGAAGGTGTTCCCCTATTCATCATTATAGGAGATTCTATCCAGGGTGATTAGGTAAGATGAAGACACAGAAAAAGCATATCAAATGGACAGGAATAAGTAAAATTCTCTCTGTTTGTAGAGGACATGATCTTATATATAAAAAAAAAATCCCATAGCCCTAATAAAAATTAACTGATAAACAAATTCAGCAAGGCTTCAGGATACAAAATCAATGAAAAACTCCATTGTATTTTTATACACTTGCTGTGATGGTTAATTTGTGTCACTCTGATTGGAGCACAGGGCACACACATATCTGCCTAAACATTATTTCTAGATGTGTTTGTGAGGGTGTTTCTGGATGAGATTAGCATCTGAGTGAGTAGGCCGGGTAAAGATCGCCCTCCCCACTGTGGGCAGGCATCATTAATTCATCGTGGGCCCAAACAGGGAGAGAAAAGGCAGAGACAGGGAGAATTTGCTCTCTGCTTTACTGTTGAGCTGGGATATAGGTCTTCTCCTTCATTCATACTAAGACTTACCATCTTCAGCTCCCTTGATTCCTGGGCCTTTGCACTCAGACTGAGACTGAACACCATTGGCTTCCTGGTTCTCAGGCCTTCCGGCTTGGCCTGGATATACACCAGTGGCATAATTCTGTAAGCCAACTCCTTAGAATAAATCAGTCTCTCTCTCTCTCCCTCTCCTTTTCTTTCCTGCCCACAGGAAGGCAGAAAACATTGCAAAATACATGTCTAATAAGGAAATTATACCTAGAATATATAGAGAACTCTTACAACTTAATGACAAAGAAGGCTAAAAGACAATTAAGAAATGAGCAAAGGATCACATTATATATATATATATATATAAATCTCCTATTGATTCTGTTTCTCTGGGGATCCCTGAATAATACACATGTTAGGAACAATCTAAAAATTTAATTAGAAAAAATTCCATTCACAGTATTATTGAGGGGAAAAAATATTCTAAGGAATAATTACTACAAAGTCAGTTAAAAAATTGTACTCTGAAAACAATAAATTGTTGTCAAAAGAAGTTAGAGTTCTAAATAAATGGAAAAGCATACCATGTATGTGCATGTGGATTGAAGACTTAACACAGGTAAAATGACAACAGTCCCCAAAATGATCTAAAGAGTCAAAGGAATTCCTATAAGAGTTCCAGTTTATTACTTTATAGAAATTGCCAAGCCCACTATAAAACTGATATGTAATTGTAAGGAA
The DNA here is from genome assembly GCA_029783875.1 of Phataginus tricuspis. Taxonomy (NCBI): domain Eukaryota; kingdom Metazoa; phylum Chordata; class Mammalia; order Pholidota; family Manidae; genus Phataginus; species Phataginus tricuspis. Next base: position 7,348,118 of record JAQQAC010002701.1, on the reverse strand, counting down.
CTCAGAAGAATGATATCAACCCTGAAAAAGGAAGAACACTTATACTTCCTTATATTAAAAAAACACAATAGCAATGGTAACCCAGGAATTATGGTATTGGCACAAGAATAAATATAAAGATTAATGAAGTAGACTTGAAAGTCCTAAAATAAACCTACATAACTACCATCAACTAATTTTTGACAAGAATGCCAAGAACATTCAATGGAGAAAGAATGGTCTTTTCAAGCAAAAGTCTGGGACAACTAGATTGCTACATGCAAAAGAATTAAATAAGATCCTTACATCAGAAAACATAGGAGTAAAGTTTTAAGTCCTTGGATTTAGCAAATGAATTTTACATAAAATATCAAAGGAGAAGCAACAAAAGAAAAATGTAGATAAATTAGACTTCCTTAAAATTAAAAACTTTCATATTTCAAAGGATATCAAGAAAGTGAAAATGCCACCCACAGGAATGGAGAAAATACTTGCAAATTATATATCTAATAAGGAAGCTCTATCTAGAATATATAGAGAACTCCTATAACTCAATGATAAAGAAAGCGAAACCCAATTAATAAATAAGCAAAGGATCTGAATAGACATTTCTAAAGGAAGATATTCAAATGACCAATATACATGAAAATACTCAATGATGTCATCAGGGAAATGCAAATTAACGAGATATACTTCATACCCACTAGAATCAGGGTCAGAATACGATTATTATCTAATAACAAGTATTGTCAAGGCACTGGAGAAATCATATCCCTTAAACATTACAGTAAAATGTAAAATCGTGTAGCAGATTTGGAAACAGTAGGCAAGTTCCTCAAATATTTAAACAGTTACTTCATGAACCAATAATTCACCTCCTAGGTATATACACAAGAGAAATGAAAACATATGATACACAAAAACTTATATACAAATGTTTTTAGCAGGTTACTCATAATAGCCAAAATTTAGAAACATAAATATTCATCAATAGATGAATGAATAAACCATGAGCTATATCCATTCAATGAAATATTGTTCAGCAATAAAAAGAGAAAATATTGATTCATGCAACAGGTTGGATGAACTATGAAAACATTAAGTCACGTGAGACGGCAGTCACAAAAGTCCACATATTATATGATACTATTCATAGGAAAATCCAGAGCAAAGAAAGCTACAAAGACAGAAAATAGAACTACTTAGGGTTGGGTGTGGGGGCGTAAGGAATAGCGAGATTATAGCAAAAGGTTTTGGGTGTTTTTGTAAGATGATGAAAATGTTTTAAATTTCACTGTGGTGATTGTTGCACATATCTGTAAACATAGTAAAAGACATTGAATTGGTCTTTGTATAAATTATATAATATATAAATTACATCTCAATAAAGCTGTTTTTAAAATGAGTATTAAATTTAATAAAATCATACCATGTTGTATTATAGTGTAGCTGTATCTTTTCAGTGTAACATACTAAATTGGAAAAGTCAAGGAATATCCTCTGTTTCCTGAATGTGAGCATATTTGTACTATCATTCACTTCTTCCTTTATAAATAAAAATACTTAAGAAATAAAATTTAAGTCTTTGTGCAATCAACAAAATACTTGAACTAGAGCTGCAAAAAAATTGTATTTTTTCCTTTAAGCTCTATTTCCTTTAAATATAAAATATATATTAAAAATTTTAAATATATTTAATTTTTTGGAGAAATATTCATATGTGCACATTCATTTTTATTTCAATATTCTTGGGCAGTTTGAGTTTTTTACATAAGGGTGGCATGATTGGTTGTGAGGGAACTGAAATCTCTGGGGGTGTATCATTTAGGATTTCAGAGCTCTCTGGATAATGGCTGCTAGTCACACACAAATATAGAGTTAGGCACAGAGTTAGGGCAGGAGAGAGGGCATGGAGGCAGCTCAAATATATGCACCTCACCTTCTAGGTGGTTTTTAGACCTATCCTTAGTTTTTTTCTGCTGATGTCTGCCAGAATGACCAGTCTAAACAAGACTGGGGGTTGGAGGGCAGCCATATGTCTTAGTGAAACAGAAGAACCCTTTACTTGTGGTATCATTTGACATTTGTTCCTGTTACATTCCTTTGGAAATTGCAACTTTAATTTGTATGTGCAAAGAAATAGAGTTCAAGATTTGTTGATTTAAAGCATTGCTCATAAAAGTCTTTGTTCCAGATCATTGTTACTGATAAACCAACTTGGATTTCTAGTAGAAAGACATGACCCCTGACAATGCTATTGAGTTTTGCCTCCGATCTCTAAATAAAGGTTAAATAACAAAGATTTGCATGCATTTAGTGATCTAATATTAATAGCTAAATAGAAATAAACAAAACAAAATCAAAACAGCCTGTTCTCCTGGTTGAAGGCAGGGTAACGGTAATCAGCATTTATTATGTTTTTCTAAAATGTCATCTGATTGCTTTTCATGGAGGAGATAATGCATTAGGCAATAAGCAAACTTATTTATATCACAATATAATAATAACAGCAATGGTAACAATATGTAGGGTTACTCCGAAAATCTGAATGCAATGGTCATATTTAATCTAAGGAAGGTATCTTGGATGTTATCAGAAAAGAAACTGTGTTTTACTTTGCCTACTGTTCCCTTGACAAGAATTTTTCTAGGATAACACTGAGGCCCTCTCAGCCTAACTTCCTCCCACAGTCAGTATATTCCATCAAAGATAAAAGCACACTGATTAGTGGTACTGAAGGATGGGATTATGCATGCTCAACTCTGCTCCTTCTGAAATAACCAGTTGGATAGATCCATCAGAGACGGTATAATCTTGTCTAGTTTTTCACGTTATGCTTAGGGGAGCAGCAGGCTTTGCTCTGAGAAGAAGTGCTAGCTTTTTTTTTAAGTTTAATTGGGGGAGAACTGTTTTGAACCCTGTTGTGATGGTATTTTTACATAACATCTTGAAATACGGCTTATATTTTAAACTTCAATCTTGGTGATTTCGGCACATTCTTCTAAATTGATTCTAAAGTTCCTAAGGGGAAGAAAAAGTTATATAATTTTGGAACCCATGAATTTTAACAGGAAATAATGCTAGAAATATTATGGAGTACAAAATAAAAATGTGAAGTGTCTTAATATCTCCAGGAAATCTCTATGACCTTATATGAGAAACAAAGCTAAAGTAATACAATATAGTGTTTTGACAAATATATATACAATTGACCCTTGAACATGATGAGTTTAAACTACATGGGTCCACTTATAATGCAGAATTTTTTCATATAAATATGTCGGTAAAAATTTTGGATATTTGCAACAATTTGCAAAAACATTTCCTTTTGTTTTGCTTATTTTATTGTGAGAATACTGTTTGTAACACATATACAAAATATGTGTTGACTGTTTATGATATTGGTAAGGGTTCTGGTCAAGAGTAGGCTATTAGTAAATTTGGGGGGAGTCAAAAGTTGTATGTGGATTTTTGCCTGTTTGGGGAATTGGCACCCCTAACTCCAGTGTTGTTCAAGAATCAACTGTATTTAACATGGGATAGAGGGAAAGAGGAATGAAATACTAGAAGCTAAAATGAAGGAATTCCATTTCTGTTTAGGATGCAGAAAATCATAAGAGACCATTATGTTCTCCCTAACATTGAAAGTAAGTCACAGAGAAACTCAAATACAAAGTTTTCGTTTAGCTGTAAGAGAACAGGTAATTCTGTAACTGAAAAAATCCAAAAAGCAATTAGCTTCTTCAGGGACACAAAGCTGCTCTCATCCTTGGCAGAGAGGGAAGAAATCTGCCATTGATAAGGTAAGGGGAAATTGGAAAAGATGGTTAATGGCTATGTTTGCGCCTATATGATAGATTAAAATACCAGGAAGCCTCACAGTAAGTATGCACCCATCCAGTCAATTGCTGCCATGAGCCCTCACTGAGCACATGAGGATAGGATAGGGGAGGCTAGGTGCAGAGCAGAGGGCCTGTGAGAGATCCTCTGAAGTATTTGGGCTTTCTCCAAGTACAAAGCCATGGCAACCAAAAGTTTGAGCAGAACAAAAGAACGGAGAGAAACCCTTCGAAACACTTTGGCTTTGACAAGGTATAAGGCACAAAATGGGAAGAGCTCAGAAAGACACCTGTGAGGCAGTAAAGGCTTTCGCCAAGCACCAGACATGGACCTCTCAAATGCTAGGAGCGGGACAGAGGGGAGGAAAGGATCTTCCAGGGCACAGAAAGCCAACGCAAGATGGAAAGCAAAGATTATTTTCCAGGATCCCAAGAGACTGGAAGCCAAATTTTAAAGCTAAAAAGATTTCCCATGATTCAGAAAGTTGGCAGTTGAACAGTAAAGAATGTGATGATCTGATTCTCACGCTTGACCAGGTCTCATGTCCTTCTAAAAGGAAAACAGTGATGCTGTGTTCAAAATATTTTAAGCCAGTAATTTAATAAATCAGTTAAACTTTCAAGAGAGCTCAGGTCTACCTCAATTCCAGGTTAGACTGACTCAGCCACACATAATAGAAACCTAATAGAGGGTAGGGTATGCTTATTTTCAGAGATAATATTTACTTGTCTTCTGGGATTTTGTTCTTGTTATTTTTTACACACATTTGGCAATAGCAATGATATTTGGAAAGGCAAGAAAATGTGATCCCATTGGGCAAGACAGGAAATAATGGAAGCAGACTCAGATAAGAATATGAGACTGGAATTACTAGACAGGAATTTTAAAATAATGATAACGACTCTGTTAAAATACCTAGTAGAAAAGTTAAACAATATACATAAACAAATAGGGAATTTCGGAAAAGAGAAGCTTTAAAAACAAACAAATATAAATGGTAGATATGAAAAGTATTATAAATGAAAAAATTATTTGAGTTTACATTAGATGGGACAAACAAGGGAAAAAAATGGGTGAACCGAAGACAAGTCATTAGAAATTAATCAAACTGAAAGGGAAGGAGGAAAAACAATGCCAATAGGTAACAGACATAAGAAATTAAGGATATTATCAACCCATGTGGCAGCAGAGTCCCAGAGAAGTCTCAGAAGGATAAATAGGAAGAAAACTAAACCAAGGAATATTACAGCTAATCTTCTGGAAGTCCAAAATAAAAAGAAAAATATTCAGTCAGGGAAAGTAAAGCATTACCTTCAAGAGAAAATGCAATAATAATGGCTAACTACTCATCAGAAAGAAAAAGGGAAGTTCTGAATTCAATAGTAAAAGAGAGAAATACAGAGAGAGAGGACAGGCTGAGAGGTGTATATATACAGTCTGATCCTTGAAAACACATGTTTGAATTGTGCAGGTCCACTTATATGCAGATTTTTTTCAATAAATATATAGGAAAAAATTTTGGAGATGTGCAACAATTTGGAAAAAAATGTTTCTTTAGCTTATTTTATTGTAAGAGAACACTATATAATACACATAATATAGAAAATATGTGTTAAATAAATAACAAATAAATATGTGTTATAAACTATGGGTTAATCAAATTTTATGTTATCAGTGAGGCTTCCGGTCAACAGTAGGCTTTTCACAGTTAAGTTTTTGGGGAAGTCAAAAGTTATACAAGGGTTTTCTACTACACTGGGGATCCGTGCCCCTAACTCCCATGTTCAGGAATCAACTGTACAGATGGGTATACACACATCTATTGAGTTATGTGCGTTTAAAGTGGTATAATGGAAATACTCAAATAATAACTAGTTTTAAGTAATTTTTATGGTTTTCAGTATACAGTGCTTTTCTATCTTTTGTCAATTTTTTAACATAGTGATGTGACCTTGCTTGTTTCTGACATCGGTAATTTGTCTATTCACTATATTGTTTCCTGCTAATTATGGTTAAGTGTTTATCAGTACATTGACATGCTAAAAAAGGCCCACAAAAACAAAACAAATTTGGGCTTTATTTTATTGTCTTGTTCTTCTGTTTCCTACTTTACTGACTTCCATTTCAATTTTTTTCATCCTTTTCATTATTTTGGGTTTCATTACTCATTTTTATCCCTAGTTTCTCAAAGGAAAATCTTTGGTCATTGTTTTATCACCTTTTTAAAACAAAAACTGAGGCAAAAATCCTCCTAATTATTGCTTTACCAATATTTAACAGATTTAATATCTTATATTTTCATTATTTCATTCAATTCTAAATAATTTTTCATACCCTTTTTGATGTCTTCTGTGAATCATGGGCTATTTAGATCATTTAGTTTTTAAGTATTTAAGGATTTTTCAAATACTTTTCTATTATTAATACATATTTTTCAAGGTTTGAATGATAGTGTTTAAGTCTACCATACCCTTGCTAATTTGCTGTCTACTTGGTCTGTCAAAGACTGAGAAAAACCTGTTAAAATACCTGACTACAATTATGGATTTCTCTATTATTTTTTTCCCTCTTAGGATTTTTTGTTTCATGTATTTCGAAGCTCTGCTACTAGTGATATACATACATTTTTAGGATTATTATTTTTTTCTGGGTTAATTGACTACCATTATGAAATGATTTTTCGTCTGATAATATTCTTTTCTGAAATACATTTTTCTTATACTAAATTAGTCACTCCAGTGTTTAGCACAGTTATTTCTACTCCCATCCTTTTACTTTTAACCTATTTCTAAATTTCAAGTGATTTTTCCTGTAGGCAACACATAGTTGGATCCTGCTTTTTTAAAATTCAGTGTGATAACGTTTCTTTTAACAGTGAAGTTTATACTATTACATTTAATGTGATTATTGATATAGATTTAAGTCTATTTACTTGATATTTACTTTCTATTTTTCCATCTGTTCTTCCTTTTTTCTTGTTTTCTTGACTAGTTTTGGATTAATCTTTTAAAATAATTCTATTATGTCACCTTTTTAGTTACATCAGCTATAACCCTTTTGTTGTTTGGGCGCTTGCTTTAAGCTTCTTTAGTCACATCCTTATCTTATTTGAGTATATTCACCTTCAAATCATACCACTTCACTGATAATACAAGACGCTTACAAGTGTAATGCTTCCATTTCTCTTCTGAGCTTTATGCTGTGGAATACAGTTATAATAGCCACTGTAACGTTCTTGTATGCTAAGTCTAATGTCTGTGTTCATTCTGAATCAGTTTTAATTGGATGGATGTTCTCTTCCGTAGGGTCTGTGCATTCCCGCTTCTTCACTGGCTGGTAATTTTGACTGAGTCCCATTGTGAATCTTAACCATGTTGGATGTTGGACGCATTTGTTTGCACTCTCATATATATTCCTGAGCTTTGTTCTGGATGCAGTTCTTAGGAACAGATGGATTCTTTTTGTTCTTGCTTTTATAATTTGTTATGTGGGTCCAGAGAAGAACTCCATCTAGGGCTAATTATTCTCCATTACTGAGCATAGCCTTCCTATGCTTCATGAATCGTTCGTTTCCATTCTGGCTTATGGCAACTGTAAGCCCTGTGTGAGTGTCAGACACTGTTCTCTAAGCCCGCAGGGTTTCTTCCCTGATGTCAGGTAACTTGCTAACACGTAGGCACTCAGCGGTATTCCGCTCTTACCGGAGGGCAACTCTCCTCAGTTCTCAAGAAGTTTTCTCTCTACGTAGCTTTCTGTATATTTGGTATTCTAGTCTACAAACTAGAAACACCTAGGTTTAACTCAACTCTGAGTTCTTTCCTCAACTCATGGAATCTTTTGTTCTCTGTCTGAATTTTAAGCCCTGAATAACATCCTGGAAACTCTTTCAAAACAATAAACTGACACAGCATAAGCCTTGGAACGTCTCATCTCTCATGGATCACTGTACTTCATTGCTTATTTTTCAGTATCATGAAAATCATTATTCTTATCTTTTTTTTTATTGTCAAGTAGGAGGGTTGACCAAGTCTCTGTTACACCATCTGGGTAAGAAGCAGGTCTATTTAGAGGTTTTTAATTTTATTTATTATCATTTACTTTGCTTGATTTTATTTTTCTCCAGGCTTTTTAACTTCAAATATTCTTTGTAAATGGAAGAAATAGTAACTTAGTAAGAACTCAATTATAACATGAAAAATACAGCTATATAATTTATCACAAGAAAGAAAGACAAGAGGCATTTTCATTATGGAATATGGAATATGACAAAGGAGACACGAGGGAGCAAAAAACAAATAAATATGACATATTCATAGGTTCTGTCACAGGAAACAACACCTTAGACTAGGAACAGAACTAGAAAAAGAAGAGTGTAATGAAACAGATGATAAAAAATATCACAAATGGAAGATTTTTCTTTTTTTTTACTTTTTCCTGCTCTTTATAATTAAGATTAAATCTAAATAATGAAGTTTAACTGTATTTACTAATCTACCATTTGGTAACCACTATAAATAAGCTATTTTGATTAAAAACAAAATGAAAATATAAACAGATTCTGGTTTTGCCTTCCAGCAAATTAAGATTGTCAAAAGTACAGAGGCACAGAACAAGGAAATAAATATCTATGATGCGACCTAGAAAATTATTGTCAAGTGAATGGAAGTTCAGAATAGTAAAAAATATTATTCTTAATTATTCTGGACACTTTTGCTTTCATGAATTTAATCATGACACTAAAATAACATATACTAATTATTCTCGAATGAGGTATTATTCCTTTATGCTAAAATAATTGGGGTCAGGTAAATATGTATATGTGAACAAATTCAGATGAATTTTTGGTCAATTTGATCAACACTGTCCAATTTGTTAAATTACTAAGTTAAATGTACAACATGTATTGTGAGAAGTAATTAGATACTTAAATTTGTGTATGTTTAAACATTCTTTTAAAACCCTAAGAGATTTTGCTGTTTAAAAGAGAATCCTTACTGAAAAAAAAGATACATGAAATCAAACCTCCAGCTGCTGTAAATAGTTTACATGTAAATTTTTCTATCTTGGGTCTTAAAGTATGTTTTTTCAATCTATATAGTACAATTAAAAAATTCTGAGGTTTAACTGATTCTATTCTCAAAGAAAAAATATATACCAAAAATGCTTCTTGGAAAAGTATTATTAGGCTTAATTTTATAAAGCACCTTTGAAATTTTATTTAAATGTGTATTTATCATTTCTGAAATGTAGATCTAAAGTTGTGGAGTCTCTTTTCCAATATCACCTGAAACAGTCTTAAGTACACTATGAAGCATTAAAACATCACTTGAAGGTGGGTTTTTTTAGCTGAAATATTGACCTTTAGGTTAATTTTAATATATTGTTTGTGCTTTTTCCTAAATGTGTTGGAAAAAGTTTCTGAACACTATAATATAAAAAAAGCTATCTGATGTTTTTTACATATTAAAAAAATGCCAGAAATGCAGTAAATACATTAGTATTTATTTTAGGAAAACAGTAATAACTTAGCTTTTTAAAAAAGTTTTTAACAGTGTTTGATAAAATAATTTCCTTTTATTCACTGCAAGTAATCTAACTTAAAATTTAAAGTATTGAGAAATTTTTGAAAAGACATCTGATACATCAAGTGATAGAATAAATTTTCTCTAAGGTATATAATATATTTTGGTTTTCTCATCATTCTCAGCCACTTAATAATAAAGTCTATTTGACTATTTCAAAATAAACCCGCAGAATATGCTTGTGTGATTTTTTAGATAACCTGAATCAATTAAATTGAATCTTCTGAAAATAATGGCCATTTCTAGGCATTCTACTTGACATGTTATTAGACAAAAAATAATATTAAGGAGTGATATTTTATATACATGTCATTAATTAAAATATTATAGCAGTCAGTTAAGCTACATGGACATTTAAATCATTCTTTTGTTTATAGATGTGCTAATGAACTGCACCTACATTTTCGTTCATAATTTTAAGAGATAAAAGCAACAAATTATTCTATTCCATTTTCTAGAAACTGGCTCAAAGTTAACACACTTTGTCCAACTCTTGTGTTTTTGCATGATGAATTGGAATGATAAAAGAAAGCATGGGTTTCACAGATTTAATTGTATTTTGCTGATATCTGATAATAATCTTATGTGACTTTATATTGTAACAGTACTCTGTCTTCCAAATTCTGTTAGTCAAGGGACAATTTCATAGAACATTTGTTCAAGAAATTAAATGCCTACTACTTGGCACTGAAGGTGTAGTAAATGATCAAAGAAATTGTGGATTTTGCTACTCTCAGTTTGAAATTTTTAAATATAAAACCAATTCATTGAACTTTTAAGCATTAGTAAAGGTGTTAGGCTCTTGATTCCAAATACACTGCAAAAGCACTTGGCCTTGAATTATTTATTCACGTATACGGGATTTCAGTAGTTTAATGCCCTTGGATTCCACCTACACCTTGCCCATCCTCAGTCCCCCATCCTTCTTACCTTGTTAACTTAATTCTAAGCAATTGCAATCTTACAACTGAGGAGAGACACCTTTCACCTGTGTAGGGATGCATTTGATAACTAATGAAAATAAAGGATCCTTTTCCCAGAAGAATGCACAGGCACATAAAAGTATGCATGCAATTCAAGAAGTCTGTAGACCTCAGGCACCTTCCCCTGGAGCATTCACGATAACCCAGACTGTGGCTGAGCTGGACCAGAGGATCGCGAGTCCCTTGCACTTACAACTGCCTCAGAAGAGGACTCCACTGAGGCCTAAAGTGAATCCTGAAAGGTCTGATTTCCCTTCCCTCTTCCCATCTCTTGCGACCTCAGCCTCTGACTCCCTGTGTATTTTTGTGACTGTTTTCCCAGCCATGTTGTTGCCAGGGGCACCGGCCTACTTTCTTTTTTTCCCCTCGGTTACAGCACAAGATGTAGGTTCTTCTCTTTACAATCCATACCTGCATTATTCCCATATTATTCCCTTTTTCTTTTCCCTGATCTAAAGCCCCACTTTTCCTTCCTGTCCTCAGCCACTCTCCACACACTGAAATATTTCCATTATGTGCTGGAATGCCTTTCCCTGGTCAGTGGACGATGAGCATTCCCTGGAGCCCTCCGTAGGTAAGGCTGTTCATTCTCCCACCTTCCAGCTTACTTCTTTCTCCTCCTCAGAGCTGGTCTGAGATCACTCAGGTATACAAGCCACTTCTCCTTTGAGGCTCATTTCTCCCGTGTGACTAGATGATGAACTTCATGAAGCCTTATCATTCCTAGGTTTATCACCAAGGTCAAGTTGCACTGTTAAAACATGTGCCTTTTGTGATACAAACTTCACTTGTGGGAGAAGAGTTATATGTAGAAATATCAAGTGTTGATTTTTTTTTCTTCTTTTTTTCCAGTCCATAGCTACGCTGAACTGCTCCAGAAGTGCATGGGAACAGCGGCCCCTTCACCCAGCCTGGGGCAGCTAGAGCCCTTCAGGCTTGTGGAGCTGGGGCTGAGACCGCCCCCCGCACAGCCTCCAGTGAGGAGAGCGCCCAAGCCCCCTCCACCAGACAGTTACCCTGAGGCAGCAGCTTCAGACGGGTAATGATCCGTCTGCATTTGGACTTGCTGCCTGATGGGGTCCAGGGCTTCTCCAGCAGCCTCGTTTGATGGTACCCCAGCCAGCCTGCCCTGTCCCACCCTGGCAAGGCAGTCCAGATGCCCCAGCTCTGCCCTCGGGGGGACTACTGTGTACATTTGTGTAGGTCAGTGCCTGGAAGTAGGCAAATGCCTTGTGTTCTCAAGATCCTGCTTCTGTGACCAGGCCTCTCCCAACTGACACCTTGTTCCGAGTCTCTGGCGAGCCTCCATTAAATTTTGATATGAACAGTGAATATTTCTAATGAGTACAAAAGCCCTATTGTATAATTCCACTTGGTGCTGAGGAAAAAATAAATCAGTAGCTATGTAATAGACACACCTATAACCATGATGTCTTCTATTAGAAAACACATCTTAAGTTACTGTTTATGTCATTGAAATTGATTTCTGAAAGTCTATTTCTCCCCAGCAACCCCAAACTAAATATCTCTAACAACCTCCTACCTTACAATATTTTTAAACTAACTAAAATATCTGCATTCATGCTGACTACATTTCATCTATACAGTATAAGTGGTATTTACATATTTGATTGCTCAGGGTAACATAAGTCCTACAATCAGAAGTAGATGAACTATAATTATGTAATTTACATCTACAGAAATCTTTTTCCTAGCCTCATCTACAAGCAGTATTGAAGACAGGTAGTTTTGTTTGGGTAATCCTTAAACTAAAGGTTATGTCCAAATGACCTTTTATTCTCTCCTGTACATCTATCCCAAAAGATATAACTTTTGGGGCTAATTTTTCCTAAAATTCCCAAAATATTGAAGCACTAACTTTTCAGTTAACTGATCAAAACATACACACATTAATTTTAATCTCACACAGCAATAAACTAATATATTTAATGACTGCTTTTTTAATTATGAAATGTTATAAGTGAAGCACTATGAAATGCTCTTTACATTTTGTTGTGCTCTTAACTTAGTCCAAGATTACCCAATCACACTGTCAACCTTTTGGTGTGTGACTTTTCTAAGAGCTATTGGCCGAACGCAGCACCATGTGGACCTAAACTACCAGAGGAATAGGCTGAAAATCTATTGTTTTAGAATCACAGCCTTTCTCTACTTTTGCTTTTCTGTGTCTCTGCTTCTTTTGGAAATTAAAAGTACCTTATTCTCCCTTTCTCTCAGTTTTGGTGAAGGCAACTTAAGCATATTCAGAGGCAAAGGATTTTAGTGAACATATGGAGTTTAGCCACTGCTTCTAGATTATAGCATAAATCTTGACTTCTAGAAATGTATAACCAAACACTGTATTCTTAAGTGTATTTTAAAAACACTGAGGGAAAATATTCCTTAAACCAGGACCTGTGTACCACAGATAAACTTGCACAATTCGGGTGTATCTCAGTTACCATTTCTCCATGAAACCCTTGACCCAATTATCAAGTTAAATTTACATCAAGATGCACACAATTTCATCTTAAAATATTATGTAACTCACAAGAAAAGAAAATGTAAACATATTTTGCAGAACACAATAGTTTAAATCAGTGAAGCATACACATATATAGAAATGGATTTTTGAGATGGGAAAAAAATGGTATGACATAATGTTAGGGTAAACTCATTCATACCTTTATGGCAGTGGATGCAATTTGAATGTGGTGCAGTCTCCGAAGGGTGCTGTCCCTGTCAATGAAATAGGAAGCAGCCAGTTGATGCAGTGTCTCCAGCGTGACAGAAGAGCTATTGGTGCTGGAGTCACTTGCTTCAGATCGTTTGCTCAGCTTCCGCTTGTCCACAAAGATTGTGAGTGACTCCTCTCCTGCATTAATAATATTTAAAATTATTCCATTTCTTCTTAAAATTAATTTTCTAATTACCTGTAAGTAAGGATACCTAGATTACACACATAGTGGAGCAAAAGAATAATTTAAAAATGGCCAGAGAATTTTACTTTTTTGTTGTTTAGGAATATTTCACACATGCCTAGAAATCAACCTGAGGTACTGATGGCTGTAAATATATATTTAGTAAATGCTGAATATGTAGCTTCTGTGGAACAATTTCTCTATATTTTATTGACTTTCTCATATAATTTAGCTTACCAACACTCATGTGACCCAAAAGCAAATTAAGAAATGAAAAGTATGTAAATGAACTTAAGTGCATAATATAAAATTGTATTTACTCTGAAATATTTACCACAGATCAGCATGGCAAATGAAAAACAGTCATATTACTAAACATTAGCAGTTTTCAATTGTACCTTTAAAAATGCAGAGAAAACATACATATGCATATATAGTTATATAAGTATGTATGTATTTACTTCAGAGGTTTCCCATGTATGGTATTATATTAAAATATTATGTGTTTATAAGCTCTATGGAATCACTAGCCTCAATCGAAGCTTTAGGTACTCACAAATTCTCAGAGGTGAAAGTTAAAGTATATTATCATTAAGCTGTGGTTTTCACCATTCAAATGTTGACCAAAAAGGAAAAAAAATGTCATTTAAGTTTAACATTAAGAACTCACCATCCTCAAATGTCCGTATTCTTGGATATTCATCTAGCACAAAATTGTCAAACTTGATACTTGTTCTTGTTCTTTTAGGAACCCATCTGTTTGAGTGGCATTATGCCCATTTACAAATTGCCAAGCTAGTTTTATAAAATACCCAATCAGATTGTGTAGTGGAATAGTTTGCATTTCTTCTCCAAATTAAAATAATACCATTTTTAATATACCAGAGCCTAGGTGACTAGCCAATCTTAAGTAACAGCTCATACTTCTCTGCAAAAGAGGTCAATTGATCTCAGCGATAAGGTCGCATTCTCAGTGTGTATTTGAACCCCAGCAGGCATACTGGAAATCAATCAGCCTAACTAGAAAAGCTGAAGAAAAAGAGAAATCCCTCACAAATATGAACGAGTGGGTCAAATTATGAACAGTATTAGGTCATGTGCATGATAAATAGCTTTTGAGTGGGAATATCCGAAAGCCAGAAAGGGATATATATGTAAATTCTTATAGAAACAAAAAAAAGTCCATAGCAATTATTTACCCCCAGAAAGACAGGATCAACTAGCATGGAAATCTGAGGGAATGTACCTGAGAAAGATCAATGAACCTGACAAAAACGCATCCATGTGCCAGTTGTGAGAGTACCGAGACAGACAACACCCTGTACATAGATATAGGAGGAAAAAGTGCTGTGATAGTCTAAGAACTCCTCGTGAGCTGTATGATATATGCAGTGCTACAGCCTGTATATCTGTGTTCCCCCAAATCCATATGTTGAAATTTTAACCCCTCCAAAGGTGATGGTTTTATAGGGGGCATTGGGAGGTGCTTCAGTCAAGAGAGCAGAGCCGTCATTAATGGAATTAGTGCCTTTGTAAGAGAGGCTACAGAGAGGCCTAACCACCAGGTGAAAATATAAGAAGTCTACAAAACTCAGAAGAGGGTCTTCATCCAAACATGGTCATGCCTTGATATCTGACAGACTTCCAGCCTCCAGCATAGTGAACAAAAAATTTCTGCTGTTTATTAGCTCTCACCCTGTGGCATTTTGTAGCATTCCAAATGGAATAGAATAGAATGATACATGCCTTACTAAGGTTAAAAGCAAAATGACAAAAACATCTTAGTAAATGTAAACATAAAGATTCAAAGTTAACGATCTTGATATCAGATATTGTAGAATTCAGCCCATGACGTATTAAATGAGAAAAAAGAAAAGTACTGCATAGCACTAAAGACTAAACCTTGCAAAACTGGTCTAATGTCAACAGTTTTCATAAAGCAGAATATGTAGGAGATACAGGTTTCAATAGCACAAGGAATAGAAATTAAAATGTATTGACATACCAGTTTGCAATTAAGGAATTTGCCAAAATCCAAAAGTCTGACAACTTTGTTAAAGCTGGAAGGAAACAGGCCCTCTGATATATTGCTGGTGGTAATGCAAAATGCCCAAATACTCACCCAAAGAAAATGTGGTGATAGTTAGCAATAATTGACTCAGCAATCCTACTTTTAAGCATCTGTCCCAAAGAAACACTGGCTAAAATATGTAGAATGTTTGCCATTTGACTCTGTAACATCTGTAATAATTCAAATGCCTAATCACTAAGTATAAACTACATTACATCTGTACAGTAGAATTCAGTACAGCCATAGAAAGAAGTGAGGATGATTTCTGCATACAAGTATGGTAAAAGAGAAATGGATAATGAAAGTGTGTTACATAAATTACACTTTTTTTATAAGAGCAAGATGCAAAAATATATTTTGTGTTTCTTTTTATTTGAAAACAAACAAATCAAAAAAATAAGACAAACCACTGAAAAGGTTAACCAAGAGCCTATCAATATTTAGCTGAGAGGAAACGGAAGGAAAAGGATAAAGGGGAGGCTTTTCAAAGAAAGACTATTTCAAATATACCTCGTTATAATGTTTACACACTGGGAACATTAAAAAATTTTAAAAGTTTTATTTCTTTATAAAAAGATTAACTAAATAGGAAAAAATAATCTCTAAAAATTAGTAACAGAAGCCAATTTCACTAATCATATATTGTTTGTAAAAATAATTAACTTAAGAACACTTTTTTAATGTAAAAATATTTTTCAAATACATTCTAAGGATGAATTGAAGTATAAAGAATCAGTAAAATGTCATTCTGCAGCTTAATTGTAAGTAGAAATAGTAATAGTGGTAGTATTTTCAGATGGTAATATGGTTACATATGGGAATATGGGCCTTCATTGTACAAGTCTTGAGTATATTTGAAATTTGAAAGTTTCATTTGAGCATCTTTGAAAATTTTCATTTAAGAAAAATAATAAATTCATGAGTGATTACAACTATATTCTGTTTGGCCCACCTTAAAACACATTGTTTATAATAAAATTTTCATAAATGATTAGTAAGTTTATGACTTTAATATTATAACTGAAATGAAATTCTAGATGATTTGGAAGTTCTCAGGTAATTCCATTGTAATCTGTGTATAGGAATCTGCAGAAGACATTGTGAATGCAATGGGGCTGAACAAGGATATTTAGATGAATTTTCTAAACAGAATCAATTATAGCTTAGATGTAAGTGTACCAATTACTAGTGTCAAAAGATTTGGGTTGTAAAGCTGGCTTCTATTTAATAACTGAATGGCTTTAATTGTTTAACTTGACTTAGTTTCTTCTTATGTAACAGCATAGTATTCCTTCCTCAAAGAGCAGCTTTAGGCATAAAACACAGTAAAGGGCTTAGAATATGACTAGAATACAGTAAGAACATAAAAGTTGTTAGCTTGCCATTCTTCTCCTTTACCCACCACTTAGAACTGCATAAAGCAGCTCATTCCATATCTGGACATTTTTAGTAATTTTAGCTATTTGTTTTATTGGTGATGAACAGAATCCTGCCTTCCGACTTCTTTTGCAAATTTGTTAACCATAGTCCCACAGTTTGCATCCACATACAGAGAATAAATATCTCTCAAAATAGTCCTTTAGTATTGTATCCCTCTCTATTTCTTCCCTCTTCAGTTGGAATAATTCACATTACTAATTTTTCAAGATGACCTCAATTGAGCCATACTTCAACCAAGAAGAGAAGATTCTGATAATTTTACAAAGCAACTTAAAACTAAGTCAAAACTTAATTTGGTTTAAGAATATTTTGCAAGTGTTAGACTTCTCTTGATACAATTAGAAAAAAGGACACATAAGAAGAGGTATAGCTCACTATTTCAGAGTGGTCCTTTGGAACAATACAAAAGATAAAAGAAACATTAATATTTGTTCAAGCAATCAAAGGTGAACATGGAGAAATGATGGTCCATAATCATCAGTATGAATAAGAGGAGTTTTCATTCTCTATCTAGTGGAGATTTAAAAAATATTTCCTTTGTTTTTCAGACTCTACATCTGTTCATCAGGTATAGATAAATGTGTTTTTTCCCCTTCTAACCTGAGAATAAATATGTATTATAAACAAGGAAAATCAAATAAAAATATTGCAAATATTAATATACTTTTATTTCTAATTTTACTGTATTTTTTTTTCAATTGGAAAGAAATATGATATAACGAAGAAAAAGAACATAGATGTTTTGGAGTCAGCTGTACGTGAGGGCAAATCCTAATTGCCCACAGACCCTCTCGTTGATGACTGTGAGGCTTTGGTAGCATTCCCATCTCTAAAACAGAGGCATTTTCCTACTCTCAACTGTTTGAGAAGAATAAACAATATAATTACTCTATAAAGCCAGGCAGAACACATATGCTCTGTACAATAATGTTGGCTTCCTCTCCTTTCCTTTTTTTTTATTAAATCTTAACAGTGAATGAAGAGGTTTTAAATTTTCATAAGTCAGCATTTCACAGACACTGAATTTCATCACAGACACCAAGACTTTTGTCAAAATTGTTTTCTAGAGGATCTTGTAGTCAAGATATATGGGGTCATTAAAGATGGTGCTTGGTTATCCTTTCCAATAACTAGATAAAGAGAATCCATTCATAAATTCCTCATGGTTCTTCTCTGCAATGGAATATTAACCTACATATGCAAAAGCTTTCCCTGCAGTGAAGCATGAGAGGCAGTTTAAATCTCTAATTTAAATTTCCTTAATTGTTCTTTTACGAATACCTTGTTTTAAACCTTACTTACAATAGGTCAGGCAAGTATGTAATGGAAGCTGGTTAGCTTTTGCTAAATTTCAAGTTTTGTAAATCATGGATTGTAAATATCTCGGATATTTGACTAGACCACTTAATCTAAATGGGAGGTAAACCAATTTTTTTCCTTTAAGAGATTTGTTAAGTTACCCCCAACTACGATGCTTTTGTGGTGTTTATGGTCTTCACAGTCGTTGAGACTTTTAGTTAGTCTCAACTTTAATTAAATCTCTCTGAAGTGTTCAATTATAAAAGTTTATCAGAATTCTACCTAAATAATATGATTTTCAGATTTCAAAACTGAGATATTATTCAATCAGCTAAAATCTTTGTGCTCAAATATCATTTTTATTCACATTTTTTTAAACCAACTGTAGCTCATAAGCATGACATGAGTACCAAAGGTCATCCACACATTTTGTAGAAATTAAGTGTGATTTTGAAAATGATTCAACATTCTGAGTCTGTGAGAAAGCAAAAAGGATTAATGACTGTGTATAGAAAGAGATGTGATTATTTCACATAGAAATACAGCTGTGTCTTTTACAACTAAACTACTGTGGTAGTGTATGGACATTAAAAGCATATATTGAAGGATGTTTTCATAGAAAATGAGAAACAGGACAACAGAAGAAAAAATCATGACTTTAATGTTATGTTTAGTTCATAGGGAAGGATTAGGTACATTTGGAAGCTGTGGGCCTCACAATTATGTATTTTTTTCCCATCCTAATTGTCAAATCTATTTTGTGTCTATAAGGAACAGAAATTGAAGAACTTCCATACTACTATCTTTTCATTTGGAATTTCTCAACTTTCATTCTCATGTATACAGTTATTGAGGAGAGATGTAGTGCTCTCAAAAAGTTAGAACAAAATCATTTGTGGAATATAACAATGAAACAAAACTGAAGGAACAAAACAGCGACAGACTCACAGACTCCACGAAGAGACTAGCCGTTACCAAAGGGGAGGGGTGTGTGTGGGTGGGTGGGGAGGGAGGGAGAAGGGGATTGAGGGGCATTTTGATTGGCACAAATGGTGGGGAGGATCATGGGGAAGACAGTATAGCACAGAGAAGGCAAACAGTGACTCTGTGGCACCTACACTGATGGACAGTGACTGCAAAGGGGCATGGGGGGGTCCTGGAAAATATGGGTGAAAGTAGTAACCACATTGTTTTTCATGTGAAACCTTCGTAAGAGTGTATATCAATAATGTCTTAATTAAAAATAAAATCAATGGGCAAGAGAATGAGTAAAGGAACCTTAAGGATAAATCCATAGTGACGATGAAGCAGACTGAATTATTTTTTTAAATTTATTTTCTGCACCATCGTGGAAGCAAACATGTAATCAAGGATTGATGGCCTGTTGGAGGGAAGAACTATGAGCAATTCATGAATGATTTTCTTAACCCAGTACTGGAAAGGAAAGTGCTTAGGTCAGAATACGTGTGAGTAGATATGTTGTTATCTAGTATAAGTTTTGACAAGCATCACAAAGTCACACCTGTTCTTTTCCTTTTCCCTCTGTCAGGAGGACAGCATATCCCAAAGAGGACCTTCTTCAGCTTGATTCCCAGAATGAGGAGATGCCCAGAGCAGACCACAAAGGACCCACAGTCAGAACATATTAGGGACACAACCCATTGTAGTTATAATCCACTGAGGCCCTCTCTCCCTCCCTCCATTCCTTTCTCCTTTTCTTAATCCAATGAAGCTAACTCTTACATGTTGCCTTTATTTTATTTTATTTTATTATTGCTACTACCCTTTGGTTAGTCTACTAACCTATAATGTCTACCATTCCACCCAGGAAGAAAATGTACACTTATGGCAGGTGTTTTCCTGGTCATTTGACAATTTATTGTGAATACCTGTTCTGCTTTTATGTGAGTTTTGCATATAATTGCTATCTGAGTTTATATCCTTCTCATAGGAATAACTACTGCAGAAATAGCTTATGTGTTATCATTTGTTTTATTGTTGTATCTCTTTAGCTCAAAAATGTTGTCCTAGTTTTGGTAACGAGAGACCCCATTATTCCTTACCCTAAAGTCTTAACGATATTTTGGGTATTATGTTTTACGTATATTCTCCTTTTGGAATTATGTTTCAGTTTTTACAGTGCTGGCTCGCACTACTGATGATCGTCTTTCTTCAGCTTACTCACCATGTTAAAAGGTACATTTCTTGATGATATTTATCATTCTGTTAATGTAGTATTATAGAATAAAAGACAGTGTTGTAGGAATAAATACATACAAGGTAAAAAATATCTTTGGAAAAAAAACAGACTTCTGACAAGAGACAAAGCCAAATATATAAAGACAATGAAAAAATGGACTTGTTGGCTTAACACCAATTGGCATATTATGGGAAGGAAATAGCTAGCTTATACAGGTTTGGCAAAGAAACACAATATGTTCTACAAACCACTGTAAAGGAAAGAAACTGACCTTAAGATTATTAGCAATTACCCCAAAAATGTCTGAAAGTACTCTAAAAATATTGCCCAGACACCATAATACTCTCAATAGAACAATAACATGAAAAAAAGAAATACTGGAAATAAATAATTCCAAGGTTAGATGGAACTGAATATATCCAGAGTGGTTCAAGGCCCTGACTGTGACTAGTAGGACAATGTGTGCACCTCTGGAGAGGAGGATCATGTCACATTTCAAATTACTGTATATATTTTGTCATAACATTTTTATACATCTTTGACTATTCTGGTCTCCACGTCCCCTACTGCTTGTTCCTCTTCCATTGATCCAGACCCACAGGGTGACTTTTAGTAGACACCCTTCCTCTTCTAAGCAAGCCCAACAATTTTAAGGCCTTTTTTTCTTCCATTCACTCATTTTTCATGTGTTTCTATATTCAGTACACACTTTTATTTCAGTATTTGTCATATATTGCATTATAATGAAATATGTTATGAAAACAGTCATGAAATACATTCCATAGCTAGAAATCAATATATCCCAAGAGCGTAATCTTTGTTAAGATTGATTCTTCAAATTGAGTAGCTTATTTTATATATTTAAAAAGTGATGGAGTTTAGATATCATTATCTAAATAGAAACAAGCTGAATTACTATATTGATAAATAGTCTAGAAGTTGTAAGATGAAATAAATGGATAAAATGATATATATTGAAGGTTTTTATGATTTATTTCTCCCTATAGAAAGATAATTCAATCACTGGCTTTATCATAAAATATCCCATTAAAGGCTTCAAATATGCAATCTAAAGTTTGATGTCTAAATCAATAATGTGATGTACTAAATACCTCTTGGGGGGACAATTTTTTCATTTATTTCTCTTTTGTCACTTTAACTCTGGTAGTATTTTACACTTAGCTTTGAAAAATGTTTACATTTACTTGAAGATCTAGTTACTTAGGAAGCATCTAGTTATAAAACAACTGGCTCTTTAAAAAATGTTTACTCATAGACATGGCATCTTCAGTGTGTTAGTATTAGGGCTGTTCCAAAGCCTTGTTCAATTAAGAAGAGAGTAAGAGAGAGAATTAGCTCCTACCACAGATCTCAATTTTTAAAAAATGGGAGAAGACAACTCATGTTCAGTCAGGTAAAACATATGAAGCTAAATACACTTACAGCAACAATAAAGGGTTAGTGTAATTACAACAGCAATCATTTTAAAATGCCTGAAGTCAGCCTGGTATACATTTTAATTGCAAATAGTTTATATCCTTAAGCAACTTAAATAATTTCATGCATTTTAGCTAAATTATCAACATCACCCAACAGAGCTTCCTAAAGGAAAATATAAGCAACATTTAAAGAAGTAAAAGAATTCCAATAGAAAATACCAGGAACACTAAATTCGAAAAAATACTTAGAGATTAGAAGGTGAATGAGGCTGGCAATTCCTCTCTTCCAACCCCTATAATCAAGAAAATACTTGAACAAGACTTTTAAATAAATGAAGTAAATCAATTTTTAGAGAACAGATTGCCATCATTGAATAATCAACCTGAAAGAAGTGATTTAATCCCACAACAGTTTTTATAAACCATGGCTTATAAAAAGAAACAAAAACATAGAAAACAAAAATACTCTTGAGTTCAAAATAGGGGATCCATGGTGTCAAAACAGTGAAACAAATCCAACAGTCACAGTAATTTTGCTCTTAAGGAACAAAAATGTCCATGAGAATCCCTTTTTTATCTCTTCTTCCCTCCCTTTGTTCCTTGCTTCTTTTCTTAATTTGGAAAATACATCTTATATTCTGAAATTATTCTGGATACTCCACATTATATTTGACACATTGGTATTGAAGCCTAATATGCGTTTCAAGGCTACTGAACTTTTTTAAGGAAGAAGTTATAGATATAATTTAATTTTCACTTTGACTTCAGATTTTATTGGTATTAATAATATTGACATTACTAAGCCAAATAGACACACTTTCACAGAATTGGCTCTCATAATTATTGGGCTATTCTGTCATTTTTTGCTATCCACACTACTGTAATAATGAGACAGGGACTGCGGTTGTAGACAGAATAGGGGGAGGGCCTCCAGAAAAAAGCAAGGCAGATTATTTACAGTCAGAGCAATGTAACTACATGCAAGGAAACCCCTCCCAAAACTCTGTGTTATGCATTAAGCTCTAGAGTCATTCTTCAGTGAGATCAGTTAATATTCCACAGATAAAGAAAAGTAGCACATATTTTTATTATATTAATCATTTGTAATCATGTGTAAGATTCACTTCAGCATGCTAAAAGGCCCAGGCCTATGTGCTGTCTTTCTTCCTTCAGACCTTATGAGGTGACTTGCAATCTGGACAATTAATAATGGCAAGCAAGTCCTGCCATAAACAACATAGTAAAAGGCAGGAAGGATTCCACCTTAAAGATAAGATTGCATTTTAATACCCAGGAAGTTAAGAAGTAGGATTCTTAAGTTACTCTTTAGCAAATAATAACTCAGCCCACCTTGGGGGCTGGGCAGGCGGCCTTGTTTGATATGCTCCCAGCCCAAGATGCTGGTATCTCAGGGAAAACTCAGAGCAGGAACTTCCTTGTGTTAATTCTAAATATTCAGGGACAACTGAACAAGTCCACACCCCTAAGCTTTTTTTCACATTCCCCCAAATCCTCAACAGCCTATAAATGCCCCAGACAACGCACCACTACGGGCTCTCTTGTCCCCTCCTGGCGTGAGCCAGGAGGGCTGTCCTCTCACTGTATCTCTCAATAAAAGCCTCTCCCTGGCTCTCCTACCTTGGGTGTTTGCTAAGTTCATTCTTCGACTCCACGAACAAGAACCCTAGCATCAATAACGATAGCAATAATATAAGTGTATCACATGTTTAAATTTTGCCCCACCATGCCCCGAAGCCATTTTCTTACATTTACACTAACCTTCCCATGACCCTGTCACATAGATGTTACTCTCCCCCTTTCTTCTAAGAAAAAAACATCAGAGAAACTAAACAGTTTTAAACTCTCACAACTGATAAAAAAAAAAGCGATTGAGAGTGATTTCAACACACAAAGGTTTTCTGATCTATTTATCTTATTATTTTAGTACTATTCATTTATGGAGGAAAGTAAAGGCGAGAGAGTATATATTCATGTCTAGACGTTTCTGTCTGGACAACCCTATGTCTTCCCCCTTTGATTCCTTAAGGTTCCGTAGAAAACATGTTTCTTCAATGTACCCAGGGATCTCCTTTTCCAACCTCTCTATTCCTTGCTCTCCTGCTCTTGTTTGCAATCCTGATTCTTCCAATTCTGAATCCTTATTTATTTAACTGACCTGTTCTGGCTCTCTGGAACTGCCTCTTTCATTCAGTTTTCTTCTTAAATTAGATCTCAATTATCCTTTGTATATATCAAGCTTTTGACATTTATTTAGTGCATGAGACTTCAGCCTCCTAGCAAAGTGTAATCTCATTATTTATTCACTGAAGAAATATTTAATGATAGACTATTACATGCCAAGCACATATAACTATGGTGTAAAGAAATACACTATTTTCAAGAATCATGAATGACTGATCATAAACCAGGAAATAAAGAAAGAAAATATTTTCGTGTAATACCTACTATAAGGGGTGCAAAGTATGACCATGAAATAGCTGAGAATGTTGGCAGCCCAGTGGACACTACTGCTGGTAGCATGGTCAGGAAAGGCCTCTCTGAGAAAATAGTATTTGAGCAGAAAAATATGTGACTGTCATTGTGGATAAAAAATAGAGAGAGTTGAGGAGAGAGAAAATAAGATTTGAGCTGAAAGCCATTGTCAGATAATTCATGCAGTGCCTTATAAACCATGACAAGACATTTGGATTTTATTTTAAGTGGCCAGTTATAGGTTTTAATTATTTAAAACAGGGGTTCATTTGACCTGATTCAAATTTTTAAAAAGGTATGAGTGAACAATGGACCATAGGAATATCCTAGGAGGAACATGACAGTAGAGATGTGGTTCAGAGATGTTGGGGTAGAAGTCAGGAAAGAGTTAGGTGTGGGATGTATTCTGGACGATAAAACCGACATGAATTGCTGGCAGGTGTACTAGCAGGTAAAGGAAAGAAAAGACTCACCTTCTAAGGCAGAAGATGAAGAGCAGGTGGTCTTTCGTGCCACCTCACCACTGCTGTGAATCAGTCTGCCTGTCTTCAGTCAACTTACGGAGGAACTGACAGGGAGGGAGGACTCATTGTTTTCATGGCTTACCTACCTATTTTTATTCAATGCTATTTGGTACATGAAAAAGTAATATTTCATTTCTAAATGGAATGGTGGGACATGATTTAAAGTTCTATGCAAAATTAGATATATGGAGTCCTGGCATACTTTTAAGTTTTAAGAAAATGCCATATTTTTCTTATTTCACATTACTTCCAGAAATATCATTTACATGTATTCAAAATACTGAATCACAATGATAAAACACATATTTAATGATATTAAGCCATAGCTTTCTTAATTTTCATAAATGTATAGCTTGATTAAGGAAGAAAGGACATTACTAAACTCTGCTTTTACATTATGCATCATAACTGATATTTACTTATCACTCTTTTCATATCATAATTCAACCACATCTGAAATGATAAAATAGCTCTAAAAACGGTAGTTTCAGATCTTCAACATTTATTCCAGGAAAACTTTCCTGCTCTCTCACCTGTGACTTGACTGCTTACTACTCATTTTTTTTAATAAAATTTGGCACACCACTTTGCATTACAGAATATACTGATTGTGCCTATATTTAACATATATTATTTGATTATAAGTTGTTGCCAGGCAGAAACTAAGTGATAACCATCTAAATCACCATTGTGAATACCATACAAAGCATTTAGTAATAACTTAACAAATGTGTTTAATAAATTAATGAACTCTAGAATGATTAAACTGCAGCTATCTGAATTAATCCACCCTTCCCTTGACTTACACAGTTTTATGTACAAGCACACGCAAGTACAAATATTTTCAAAGAGTCATACCTCCCAGAGTAGCAGATAACAAGAAATGTGTCCCATATTTCTTGATAAGGTTTTCTGTGATTTGCTGAAGGGTGGGTCGACGTCCCAAAAGTCTTATGTTGCGGAAGAATTCAGGGGCAAGAGGCAGAGGTGATCCGAGGAAATTTCTTCTCTCAACTGCAAGGTTATTTACTTTCCAGCGGCCAAATTCCCTGAAAAGCAAATTTATTTTTATTCATAAGTACATATTCTACCTGGATATTTTCATCTGAAAAGTTCACTTGGTAGTTTATCTGGGGTCACTACATAAAAATGATTCTTGCTTGTAATAATATGTCATGTGCTATGAGTAGGAGAAGCAATATTTATAATTTATGTAACTGGAATGCATATTCTGAAGCCAAGTCATGTAGATAAAAAATAAACCTCGTAAAAGAAACAGCTTCCACAAGTTTTTTTTTTCCCAAGGAAACTTGACTTCATTTTGCATAAAATACGAATGTAGGGTTATTCAAAAAAAAAAAAAAGGAAAAGCTAAGGTAATATTGGTAATATTTTGTTAGTTTTAAAGGGAAATTGAATAAAGAGAATGAATTTATTTTCATCTTTCTAAAGACTCTTTTCTCTATTCGCTTAGAGTAGGAACTTGTAAAACCTCAGGATTTTATGGTACTACAGAAGAATTTCAAAATCATGATCAAAAGTTAAACATTTTTGTACAATAGTTTTGTTTACAATGTGTTTTGAAACCCAAATTCAAGTTGATTAGCAATTTCTCAATATGCATAATAACTGCTAAGGTGTATTTGGCCAAATTAGAGAAATGGCAGGTATTGTTTTAAAAGATTTTTACATTTAAAAAAGGACTTACACTTTTATAAATCGATGAGTTAAAGTCAACCCAATAATAAAAAATAACTACGGTGAACTGGACAGCCCGATGCCAGCTATACAGATTTCTTTCTGAGGAGTGGTCTGACAAAAACCTCACATACCTTCCACAGGGAAGAATTCCCTCTACCAGACTTAACACTCCTAGGTGTGTTATTTAACTCACTGCTATTCAGCAAATAGTATGTTTATTTAATATTGTACAAACAAGTGGCATATTTTTTTTACATTTTGCTCCCCAAAATGCCTTCAACTGCAACATGAACTGTGTGTGGTAAGGATACATCTGTAAACCAAACCCATACTGTCCATGTCCGAATGGAGCTCACATTCTAGAGAAGGTTTAAAAAATAAATTAAAAAACACATTAAATTAATTTTTTTTAAGTGTCAGATTGAGATAAGTGCCGAGCTACTGCAGCATCTGCTGTGACAGGCGATAGAACTGTGGGCAGGTGGCCGTACTTTATTCCGACCAGAGGGAATTCTGGAGAGATGATATTTGATATTAGGGAATCTCTGAAGGAAAATAGTTGCTAGATGAGCAGCAGATTTACATAGAATAACGAAGAACAGTGAATTCTTCCAGAACAAAGAGGTTAAGTCACTGACTGGGTTCCTAACTGTGAATATTTTTTTATGCAACACGCATTTGGCAGCCAAATAATCTACCCAGTCTTTCGGAAACTAATTATTTGATTCACTAAAGAATCTAGAGATGACTGAAAATAAGTAAATTTAGGGTTTCCTTTATGGAGAAACTCTTGCTATCTCCTCTTGATCTAAACAGTTTTAAACAGTTTGCTCTACCAATGGTTCTCAAACTTCAGCACCTCTTAGAATCAGAGCAAACTCCACCCCAGAGTTTCTGATTCACTAGGTCTGGGGTGAGGTCAAGTGTTTGCATTTTTAACAAGGAATACTAATGCTGCTATGGGGATGGTGCAGGGTGGGGGTGGGGGAGAGAGCTTCTTCACACTTTGAAGGAAACTACTAATCAGGTATATTGTCTTTAAAATATACTCAGTTTGTGCTTTCTTCTCGGTAATTGTATGGTTTTTAGAGATACTATACCGGATTTATTAATTCATATTTCTTTAGAAGAGAGTTGAGTGTCTTTGTTATCTTTCCAAACATGGATTAATATCAATAAATTTTGGTTATGTCTTTTCCTTCTACAGGAAATTTACCTTTATTTGTGCACGTGTGTATTCCTGTTTCTGTATATTGAATATATATATATAAATATATACTCAATATTCTGAAAGATAACATTTAAAGTATTTAACTTTTAGTATTTTGTGATATGTCATAATATACACAGTTACATAATAATTCTAAGAAGTTATTTAATAAACTATGAATAAAGAATAGTTGCTCATTAATTCCAAACTTACAGGCATATCCTCAAACATTTCCTTTTGTGTTTGATGAAAAAATTTTAAATTTTATCAATTGAAAGTTAAATAATTTGAAACATAACTTGTGGTGTATCTTTTTCAATGGTTTAAAGTGCTAAATTTCTAAACTTATATGTAAATAACCATAGATTAGGATGTGAACTAAGTGAATGAATTGGACTTTAAGTAAACAAAAGATTGACTCAATGGTAATATTTATTTCCCATACAAACTCTTTCTAAATTGTTGAGTATTTCTTGCTAGATGACTATATGTAAATCCACATTAGAAGAGTGCATTTCTAGACTTCATTATCTTTTTATTTACAATTAGTAAGTATATATTTGTGGACTATAAATACAAAGCAAAATAGAATGAACAAAATAGCAGTAGACTTACAGACACTGAGAGGTGACTAGTGGTACCATGCGGGAGGGGTTGGGGTGTGTGAGTGGGGAGGGTGAGGGAGATAAAGGGGCACAAAAATTCTCAATTTTATATATATACACACACACACACACACACATATAAGTTGGTCATGGGGATAGCAGTAGTACAGGAAAAAAAAAATGAGTTAATATACAAACACAACCCATGATCTATTCTGACCTTACTATTCACAAGTTTCTGTAATTTGTTGCTCTTAAATGTGACAAAGAACAGGATGTAAAAGTGAAAGACATAACAAATTTATGTCATTGTCTTGCCAATGGGTTTCAGACCCGGGGAAGTTCACGATGGATTCAGACTGAGGAATGACAGTGGAACCGTCTTGGGGTAAAAGGGTTTATTGCCCAGCTTTGTCCTCCTGAGGATAGGTCGAGCACTAGAATTATGTCTGCAGGTACATAATCCTCTGTCTCTACCTCCGCCCAGAGCACTGGGCAGAACTTTCTATATAGTGACTCAGTCAATAATGGCTTATTGCCTACAGGTGCAGAAGCAGTAGCCTGGCAGTAGGATAATTACATCATCAAGTAGTTTAGGTTCAGGTGAGGATCCTGGCCATAGGAACTTCAATTTCCAACCCCCCCAGTCATTTTCAGAATTCAGTTTATAACACTAATTAACAACAAAAAGTATTAGTGTTTTACTATTTATTGTCTATTAATACCAGAAATCTTGCTAGTCTTATAGGTGGATGTAAGAAAACCTCTGAACTCAAGGACTCAAAAATTATACTAAATAAGATAAGATGTGAATGAATAAATTAAAATTCTAAGGCTTAAAAATGTGCAAAAACACAAAGTGTGCAGTAGTTCATTTAGCATAACTCTTCTATCCAATTTATTACTATTCTTTGATACAAATGTAACTCTCACATTATGTTTTCTCTTCCCTGAGAATCAAATACCTTATAAGCCTATCAAGAGCCTAAGTTGTGGGCAAACTTCCAGAATGCTTG
The DNA here is from genome assembly GCA_029783875.1 of Phataginus tricuspis. Lineage (NCBI taxonomy): Eukaryota > Metazoa > Chordata > Mammalia > Pholidota > Manidae > Phataginus > Phataginus tricuspis. The sequence continues at coordinate 7,318,815 of JAQQAC010002701.1, read as the reverse complement.
CTCCAGCTCTCAGGTGCTTTTCATTACCTGTTTGTTAACCTGGTTAAAGTTTATAGTCTGAGTTTCCCCTTCCAGCATTTCAGTTGGACAAAAGATTTTGCCATCTCATTTGATTAATTTATTCTCCCTATCATGCCAAAATTGAAAGTAAAGGACAAACTCTTTGGGAGTATCATCAAACTAAGACTAAAACTAAAACTAATTAATCAATCAACTAACTAAACTAATTAATTAAAAACAGTATTGTTGGTAACTATAGCAAATTGTTTTCTTTATTTCAAGAGCTTTGTCTAAAATTCTTCTCCTAGTTTTTCCTACATTTTCACATAAAAATGAAATAAAATAATTATGTTTTCTGTTGAACATAACCAAAATGTACAGTTTATGTGGAAAACATAAATGTTGATTTGAAATCTAAGATGTCTCATTTCTGTCCCCCACATTTGGTTTGTATCGTAATGAAAGATGATCATTGCTATAATCTCAACAAAGCTTTGTTGAAAACACAGATAGAAAGTATTGAAATAATCCTGAGGAATGATGTGATCAGAGCACATTAAATAAAGGATATCATCTCTGGAAGTAATAGTCAAGTATCACACTCTTCACAGTGAACTTCAGTTATGAGCACAAATACCCAATGTCTCTTTTTCCTGGGTGCAGAATAAGATTGCATTTATTGGTGTCCATTAAAGTCAGTGTGGCATGTTGCTTATTTTGACTAATGAATGAGAGCATACATGGACAGCCTGTCCATCAGCCTGGCATCTTGATCAACAATGATGATTAGAGGTCCCCATTCCCCAGCCCCACCCCTGCACCTTACTTGGATAAACCAGTACATGAACTAAAAAGAAATGGTGTCATGTAAACTCCCAAGATTATGGTCATATTAGCTGATTTATTTGCTTGCTTTCTAGCAATATAATCTAGTATATCACGACCCGTGCAGAGTGTTCCGGCTTTGATATAACTTGAGAAGGCAATAAGTAACAATTGTACACAAACTGGAAACTTATGGGTGTAGTTTTTCCATTCTTGAAGACAAGATTTACCTCAGTTGCAACTAGATCATGAATTCATTAAATTTTGGAAAACAAAGCAGTGGAGTGCTGAATTGAAAACATGCTGTTGGCTATGATTACCATAATGAGAGCATTCTACATAAAGGCATCTAAGGATTCCAGCCAGATGCATTGTGCGTATATAAATAAGAATATGGTTTCATGTAACTAAATGCTGCATTCTACCTGAAGCCTTCACAGAACATAAATATCTTCTCATCATAACTCCCAGAAGTCTTTAAATGAAATAGGCACAATCATTAGAGTTTAATATAATTCAGCCCCTTTAGAAGCACCACTATTTTGTAGAACACACAAATGGGCTATAACCACTTCAGCCAGAACATTACTCTGAAAATGTTTTTGTTGGCTCTAAGGAGCCTCTATTAAAGGATTATAGTTGCATGTTTGCCTGCTAAAAATTCTGACTCACAAGCATCTACTATTATTTGTGTCCACCTAATGTTTACTTTTCTACAAGATTATTTATTATAATTTTATCACTACTGCGGATAAAGTGAAGGTTCTTATGGCCAGGATTCTCACCTGGCCCTGGTCAGCCAGCCCACGACACACGTGTGGGCAACACGTCGCTATTGACTCTATATAAAGAGCCCGCCCAGTGCTCTGGGCCACACGGTGGCGCAGCTGCAAAGCTGCAGGAGAGCAGAGTAGAGGCTGTAGAGGTGGCAGCACCAAGGACAGAGACTGAGATGGCTGTGGGGACAGAGAGGCCCAGAGACAGACCGGCTTGCTGCCTGCAGCCTCGCTCTGAGTGGATGGGATCCTAGTGACTGACCTGCCACCGTGGGAACAAAGTTGGGTAAAACCCTTTCACCCCAAAAACGTTCTACTGTCATTTTTTTGGTCCCATTGAATCCATAGTGAACTTGCCCGGGGCTGAAACCCATTGGCAAGATAACTACCAATTCATAAAAAAGGTTGGAAAACAAAAATAACATCAACAAATTCCATTTATATAGTGGTTACATCTTTGATACATTGCCATTGACCTTTCTTAATAGTATTTAAATTCTGTGTGATTACATGAATGTACTCAGTGTGTTTGAAATATATTAACTACAATGATTTCTTTGAAATTACATATGTATATTTGGTTCCTGAAAAAAACAGAACCTACTATTATTGATAGTTTATAATATATAATATGGACTCAATATCAAAGGGAAAGCAGCCTAAAAAACTGACAAAACTGAATGATGCAGTTGCTGAAAAACTAAACTTTAACTGCTAATTTACACTAAAGTTGCTTATCTAAAGTCTATTATTACATTACCTCTTACAATGCTATATTTGATAACGTACAATTTTAATTATATGAATATTTATTAAAATATACATACAAAACAGAATATTTAAACAAAATATGTACCCAAGCACTAATCTACTGTGAACAAATCCAGCATAAGAATCATAAACTGACTTGCCCATCTTTAGTAGCAATGACCTTCTAATTACAGCTGTAAATCATGCTGATCTAAGAAATTCCACTAATACTCACTACTAGTTCCCATAACTCCATTATATATTACTGTAATGTATAAAGTCGGCTCTTTTAACATTCTTTCTGTATAGCTTCCACATCTCACAAATGATGCTGTTTTCCGTTTGGCCAGTAAATGGGAAACGTTCCTAATGGCCTGGATGGCTGTAGCTCTGAAGCTAGTGTTTTTAAAGCAGCTGAATGCTAAGCAGTTGGCAGGATAGAGAATCTACTCTTTTACCCCCTTGCCCCTTGATACAAAAAATTAATTTGAAAAAATTAGAGTGGGGTTTTAAATATTTTAAAATTTAACTATAGAAGGGTTTGGGAAGTATTTTTGGCTGAGACTTGGAATTTAACAGAAGACTCTATGAAAACAAAATAATGGAAGAAAAGCACAGTCACAAATATGAGTTATGTAAAATGTTTACACACAGGACTTTTTGAGAAGCACCATTAATGACTCTTGTATTTTGAATAGGCTGCCAAACTCAGAGTTGATTGAGAAGACAAATTAGCACGATTGCAACGAGACACGTACCCTCCTAGCAAAGCAACAAGAATTCATTGTAGCTGTAGCCTCTTGACTGTCACTGAATCAAATTAGAATGGACATGAAGTTATAGAGAATTTTTTAAAGAAGGGTCTGGTTTGTGGCTAGTAATTGATATTTCTGATTCTTAAAATATATTAAGCTATGCAATGAGTGAAAGTTACTTAATTTTATCTTATATAGCTGCATATCATTTTCTATAATTTAATATATGGGGTTGTATTCAAATATCCACAGAAATATCATAGAATTCACTACATAGTCAATGTCTTCCCAAAAGTAATTCATTGAGAGGAAATATAATGGTACAGACATTGTACCCACACAGGAATTTTTAATACATGTTTTAAATTAAACTACTTCTTTGTTAGTTTGTTTAAACTACGTAGATATTACCTAGTTGGTTAGCAAGTGTCTCGATGTGAAAAAAATACATACATGCTGTTAATGAATGACTTTCTAAGTTATAGAGAGAGGGAATTATGTAACAAGATGTCTTGCCTGAGGGTTTCAGCCCCAGGCAAGTTGACTATAGATTCAGTGAGACCAAGAAATGACAATAGAACATTCTTAGGGCAAAAGCGTTTATACCTGGCTTTGTTCTCCTGGGGATAGGTCGAGCACTAGAATAATTTCTGCATCCAGCATTCTGCATGTACATAATCCTCCTCTGTCTCTGCCTACACCCAGAGCACTGGGCAGAGCTCTTTATATAGTGACTCAGTCAATAATGGCTTATTGCCTACAGGTGTGGAAGCAGTCGCCTAGCAGTACATCAATTACATCATCAAGTAGTTTAGGGTTAAGTGAGGGTCCTGGCCATAGGAACTTCCATTTTCCCCACACAAGAAAAATTTTGGAAGCATAGTTTCACATCTATTAAAACTTAGAGATATTCATCAATCACATTCATATAATTATACAGATTTGTTAATTATCGATCAGTGTAGATAAGCCAAAAGACAGACATAACTGAGCTAAAATAAAGAGAATCTACCCTGACTCTCTGAGAAAAGAAATAAGCACAAATACACATGTCTTTTCTTCCCTACATTTATAATATAAAAAACAATTATCCCAGTTAATAAGTGGAAAGTATTTGCATTTCATACATGAATTTAAATATTTTAATGAAGCAATGGTAGTTTTTCAAAAGAGAATGGATTTAGGAGTCTGAAGTTAGCTGAAGATTCAAATATCATCCTCACCAATTCAATTCACAAAATCCAAAGCCCTATGGATTCTGGCAAATTCTTAACCCTACTGTTGTAAGGTCATTCATTTATGAGCATAAATCTGTTAACACTAACTCTAGAGCTTTACAAGTAAAATTTGCACCACTTTAAAATGGTGCAGGAAACATTGTTTACATCTTAGTAAATTTTGGTATGTGTACTCTTTTGAAGTCACAGATTTTTGTCCCAGCATGTCAATTTTTAAAATATATATAAGGTAATAAGCTTTAGTTGACTTAATGAGTAAAAGTGACAAAAGAATTTCTAAATGTAACCACATTCAAATAAACTGTAAATTGTTCTTGTTCCAGGCAGAGACTAGTAAGTTAAATGCTAATAAAGAAGGATAAATGCAGGAGAATAGTTACCTGTTAATGAAAAATTAACCTGCTTTTTTATCATTTCTTTAAACATTCAAGCCATAATTTCAGTGAAATTTCCTTATGATGGCACACTCCTTACCTTAAACACTGGATCAAATATTCATAAACCATGGATCATGACAAGGTAGTTAACCAATTAAATATCTGAACTTGGCATATATTACAACAATATTGTGCTTATTCCAAGTAACATGAGGTAAACAGGCAAAATCAAGGGTTCTTTTTTAGAGTAATTACATTATTACAGGCAGTGAATACAAATGATCAATCATTTTATGAGAATTTTCCATAATAAAAACTAGTCTTAAATAGTAACTCAATTTAGTAGAACATAAATTTTCCTAAAATAAGTTTTGAGATATCTTCAAGGAAATTTTTCTTGAAATGTTATGAGTTTTTCCACATAGTTAAAGGAAATAAAAATGTGTTACAGTAGGTCATAGGTTTTAAGATACATATAATTTACTTCAACTTGCTATTAATTTTATGTCTTTCACATCTATGTGTGTCAGGGAGGTTGGATATGGTGTTTTATGACAAAATAAATTTTCAGAAATATGTATTATCTTAAATTTTACAAGGTATCAATTATTATTCCCCAAATTATAACCTTTCAGCTTGTATCAGGCTTGAGTTGTCAGAATATGATTATACACACAGAAAGCTTGTGAAACATTAACTGGTAATGTCATCTTTCTCTGGAGATTATTATCAGAATCTGTGGATTAAAATTGAACTTATTATTTAACAGGCACTTAAGTCTTCTGTCTTCTATGCTTAGGGTTTATAAAAAAAAATTGTTAAATATCACCCACTATATACAGACTTCAAAGACACCAACATCACACAAGCAAACTGCTGTCTCATCTGCCCCACCAAACATGTCATCAACTAATTGTTATATGTACTCATAGCAGAGCATTCATGTCTTCCGAGTACTTGATATATTTGTGTGGTTATTTAAGTTTACCTCTTCCATTATAAAATAGGCTTCATGTAGACATGTATTATGTCTCCTTTTAATGAGCATGTAACCCTTAGACTCAGATGCGTGATCCATAGTAGTCACTCAATAAATACACGCTGGATCAATAAATGAGTAAAAGTTTCATATGGCCTAAAATGAAATAACCACCTAAGTATGAGAAGAGATGGGCTTCCCAACTTGTGAGCAATACACTGTGGCTAAATTTCACAGAAAATCAAGTTCAGGGGAAGATGCATTTCTCAGTTACACTCTTTGAAGGTTCAAGTGACTGGGGAAGTTAGGGGGTAACTATTTGCTTTAAATTAAGAATTACTAATGACTAGGTAACAACTTACTCCCACTCATATCTAAACATGAATTTGAATATTGAGAAAAATGTTACCATTGCCTGTGAGTGCAGTGAAGTGTACAGTGGAGGTGCTTAGCTAATCCACACTGGGAGAGCGGTCCTCACGGATCAGTTTTAAGAGGATCTTCAATCATTCATATCTGTCAGCCATAAGGAAAGAACTCTGATCTGTACAAATTCAATTCCCATCTTGCCTGGGGAGAAAGAGATGTATCTTGACTACTTTTCTCCAAAAAAAGTTAGAATGTAATTTTTTTTTACCCATTAACAGACAAAAAGTTTAAGTTTAACAGGCAAAAGAAAAATTTTCATAGTAATAATAATTTAAATTTTTGATTGGCAAATAACTTTTACCTTAACATGGAATTGGAAGTGATAGCTTAATTAGATTTGCATTTAAAGTGATCGCTCCATGGAGTTTAAACTATTGCACTGCCAGGTGTATACTTTTCTTATCTCCTTTCGGTAAATGCGAGCACCCTGGAGCAAATGATTTCTCCAAGGCCACATACCTATCTATGGTTTGAATCCAAGGGTTTTGATGCCAAAATGAATGCTCTTCCCTTGTTTAGAAATTAACAACAACTTTGATTAAAAGGTGGACTTTAACAGTATGATGTGTGGTGGGGAAGGGGGCTCCATGGCGACAAGAATATGGTGAGAGAGGAAAAGAGGTGGAGATAAGAATAGAAAGGAGGAGACAGGGGAGAGGGAGAAGTTGGGAGCAGTTTAGCAATCAAATTGGGAAGAATGTAAGCAATATTAATATTATATTAGTATAAATCAGTATAAATATAACAGAAGCAAAATGCCAACTACAGATTCATCCTTTATTGTCCTGACTAAACTGTTACCAAACATAGGGAATATAAACGTCTGCTTGGTAGAAGTAGCTAAAGAAGTTTTGGGACTAATAAACATTTCTCACAAGAAGGTGGTGGAATTATAGAAAATGAACAGTTAAAGAGGTGTATAATTGGTTACTCTTGTAGGTGATATAGGTGCCGAGTCCGGAGAATAAAAGTTTCAGAAAGAGAAACATAGATGGTGAGAAAGGAAGTCTATTCTTAGATGGGATTATCCAGCAATGTTGAGGGAACTCAAGGATGAAATTGGGAAGCCGATGGGAACTGTTGTATCAAACAACCACCAAGCTGCAGGTTGCCCATATGATTGTAATGCACAGAAAGGATTCCAGAAAGGTGGCAAAGGAATGAAAATCCAAAGAGAAACTTAGATTCCATAATAAAATATTAGCATTCCTGAACACAAAAGGGAATATTCTACTGCAAGAAAAAGGTGTGGTTTTTGCAAGGGGATGTTATGTCTTACCACTTTACAAGAATTGCTTGTAATGAAAAGTAGGCATGTAGAAAAAATAAACTCATGAAAAGTATCCACTGAATTTTAGAAAATAATGTCTCCTCCTCAAAATTTGCTTCTAAAAGAAAAGGTTGCTGGAGTACTTAGTTCAGAACACTTACACTTGAAAAACATCTATTCAAATAATGGAACTATCTGGAAAGAAAGATTGAGCACAACAAATCAAACGGCTGTGTCAATTAATTAACATACGAAGCAGACAGACAAGCTACATTCAGTTAAAGTGTTAACATACCTAGAGGAAGAACAAAGTCGGGTCCATGGGAGAAAACTATAAAGACTGAAACATCGCAAGACCACAGAAAGTTAAAACTGAGCAGATGTAATGTTAAAAAAGAAAGGGAACACTAAAGTCTGTATCTGTGATGACAGTGAAAGATCATATGTTGATTAATATAAGAATCACTAAACCCACCTTTAGAGGCTTTATTATTACTTCATTATTGACGCTGAAAAGGAAGTGGATCAACAAGCCAGAAATACTGCTGAGTCTGAAAACTTATCACGGAGCGTTGTCTTCGTTTAGCCACATGTACTTTCCTCTTGCCCCCACCTGAAAACCACTAATCCATTCGCCAGCTTTGTCATTTCAACAGTGTTATATAAATGGAACCATACAGTGTGTAACCAGTTGGCACTGGTTTTCCATTCAGAATAATTCCCTGGAGATTCATCCGAATTGTGGCTGGTGTCAAAATTTGTCCATTATTACTGCTGACTAGTATGCCAGGGTACGGATGTAGCAGCATTTGTTTCATCATTTACCTGCTGAAGGACACCTAGGTTGTTTCCAGGTTTTGGCTATTACAATAAAGCTGTTATAAGCTTTTGCATACAGGTCTTGGTGTGATCATAAGACTTCATTTCTCTGTGATAAATGACCAGAAGTGCAATTGCTGGGTCGTATGATGACTGTACCATCATACATTCCCAGGATCAAAGTCGGAGTGATGCAGTTTTGCTGTTGCCTTGTCAGCATTTGTTGTCACTATTTTCTTTTTATTAAAGCCATTCTGAAAGGTGTGTAGTTACAGCTTATTGGGATTAATTGACACTAATTTTCATATTTTTAATGGCTAATGATTCTTATCATATTTCCAAGTGCTTATTTTCCATGTATATTTCCCCTTCAATGAAATATCTGGTCATACGTTTTGCAAATTTTCTGTTTGGATTTTTTTAATGATGAGTTTTACTATATATAGATGATAGATAGCTAGATAGTCATTTATTGGGTATGTGAGCTGCAAATACATTCTCCACATTTGTATGAGTGTAGCTTGTATTTTCCTCCTCTCAACAAGATGTCACCAAGTATAAAATTTTAATATGGATGTAGCCCAGTTTATCAATTTGTTCTTATATGGACCATGTTTTTGTTGTCAATTATAAGAACTTTTTGTCTAGCTCCGCCAACTTTTTTCCTATACTCTTTTTGGTTTTATATATTTTTTAATTACATTTACATCTGCGATCTCTTTCAAGTTAATTTTTCTATAAGGTGTGATATTTAAGCCAAAGGTCATTTTTTCACTTATAATGTCCAATTGTTCCAATATCATTTGTTTTAAAGGCTATTCTTCTTTCATTGAACTACTTTTCTCATATTTTTCAATGATCATATTTTTGCGGGTCTATTTTTAGGTTTTCTATTGGTTCAGTTGATCTGTATCTCTGTCTTTCACCATTACAGCAATCTTGATTACTGTAGTTACATAATATACCTCAAAATTGGGTAAACTGATTTTATTCACCCCATACACTTTATTCTTTTTTTCCCCAAATTATTTAGATCTTCTAGTCTCTTTGACTTTCCACATAAATTTTAAAATAATATTGTTTATGCCTACAAAAATATTATTGGAATTTGGACAGGAATTTTGTTAAACCTCTATATCAAGTTTTGAAAAAAAAGATTATTTTTACAATATTGGAGCTTCAAATTCATGAATATTTTATTTCTTTTATCAGTGTTTTATAGTTTTCAGCAAGCAATACCTCTTTAGATGGCATCTGTTCTTCTTTAGATTTGTATCTGTGTATTGCCTCTTTTATTGAATAATTAAAAGTGACATTGTATATTTAATTTCAGTGTTCACATAGTCTTTGCCGGCATATAGAAGTGCAATCACTTCTTGCATGTTTTATCTTGCATCCTGTGACCATGGTGAACTCATCATTCTCATGAGGCTTTGGGATTTTCTATGTAGACAACTATGCCATCTGCAAAAGGGGCAATTTTATATCTTCTCATCCATGATTTTAGCTTGTTTTCTTGTCCTACTGTATTGGATGGAACTTCCAGCGATATGTCAGTTAGAAGTGTTGACAGCAGATCTCTCTGCCTTGGTCAGTTTTGTCAAATGGTTTATGAAATTGATATGCTCCTCTTTCTTTTTTAGCCTGTTAATATGGTAAATTACATTAACTGATTCTTTAATGGTGAGCTAGCTTTCCAGCACTGAAATAAACACCTCTTTGTCATGTTGTACAATTATTTGTCTCTATTGCTGAATTTAATAGCTCATATTTTATTAAGAAACTGTTATTAATATTCATGAGGGATACAGATCTACAGTTTTTACTTTTGTGCTGTTTCATCTAGTTTTGAAGGGTACTTCAATAAAAATGAATGAATATGTGTCCCCTCCTCCTATATTCTGGAAGAGATTGTACAGAATTGGTGTTAATTTTTATTAAGCATTTGCAAGAATTTTTCAGTAAATCTATATGGGCCTGGAGACTTATTTTTGAGAGTTTTAAAATTAAAAATTCTATTATCAATAGTCATAGGGCTAATAAAATTATCTTTTATAGCAGGTGTGTGAAAATATGTGTATTTTGAGGAATTAGTCAATTTTATCTAAGTTATCAAATGTATGTGCGTAGACTTGTTCATAGTATTCACTTATTTCCCTTTTAACAGCCACTAGATCTATAGTGATAATGAGTGTCTTAGTACTCATATTGTTCATTTGTCTTCTCTCTCTCTCTTTTTCTTGCTAAAGGTTTGCCATTTTTATTGGTCTTTCCAAAGAACCAGCTTGTTTCACTGATTTAATCTACTGTTTTTTGCTTTTAATTTTATTCATTTCTGCTATTATCTCTAATTTTTTTCGTTTGGGTTTATTTTGCTCTTTTTTTCTGGTTCTTTATATTATTGATTTAAGGCTTTTTCTTATTTCTATTATAGGCGGTTTGTGCTATAAATTTCCCTCTTAGCAGTGCTGTTTAAATTGCATCCCATAATTTTGATACTTTATATTTTCATTTTCATTTAGTTCGTAGTATTTTCTTTAAAGAATTAGTCTTTAACTTGTGGTTTAGTTAGAAGTGCATGGTTTGGTTTGCAAGTGTTTGGAGATTTCCTTATTGTTCTGTTACTGATTTCTTGGGTGTTGTTATTGTGGTCAGAGAACACATTCTGTATGATTACAGTTCTTTAAAATGTCTTCAGGCTTGCCTTATTACCCAAGGTATCATCTGATGTATATGCCATGGGTGCTAGAAAAATATATGTAATCAGCTGTTACGGGATGAAGTGTTCTACAGATATTGATTAGATCCTTTTGGTTGATAGTATTTGTTGAGTTCTTTTATATCCTTTCTGATTTCTCTAGTGTTTTATCAATTAATGAGAGATACTGAAATCTCCACTATAATTATGGATTTTTCTATTTCTTCCTTTATTTCTATCAGTTTTTTTTTCTTATACCTTATAGCCTGGTTGTTTGAAATATACATATTTAAGACTAATAGGTCTTTAAATTGATGTGTCCCTTTTGGATGATGTTAGGTGATTCTTTGTTTCTGATGGTTTTCTTTGCTCCAAATTCTGTTTTATCTAATATTAATTCAGTCACTATTGCTTTATTTTCATTGTTTGAATGATATATGTCTTTCTTGTTTACCTTCAAACTACCCATATTGTCATATATGAAATGAGATTTATCATAGACAATCTACATTCAAGTTATGTTTTTTGATCCATTCAGCCAATCTCCCTTTTTTAATTAGAGTACTTATTCCATTTATATAGTGCAATTTTTGATATTTCAGGGCATAAGTCTAAGTTTTCACTGCTTGATTTTATTTTGTTTCTGTTTTTCATATTTATGTTTTCTTTCTCCTGTCTTCCTATAAATGTATCTTGAACCATATAAGACAGTGTTATAATATCAATTTCACACATCAAGCATAATTTTAAAGATGTGAGAAGGAGAATGTTTTATATTTAGCCATTTTTTACTCCTAGTTTTCCCTCCTTAATATTTCAAAAGTCCTTCTTTACCATTCTCTTCCTATACAAAAAATCTCTGTTTTGTCATTCTTTTGGTGTATATCTGGTGATAAATACTCTTCATTTTCCTTAATCTGAGAATGTGTTGATGTTCCTTTCATTTCTAAATATTGCATCGATATTGATTTGACATTGAATTCTGGGTTTATCATTCTTTCTTTCAGTATTTGAAAAAGGCTGTGCAACTTCCTCCTAGCCTCCATTGTTTCTAATGTAAACTCCCCTGTATTTGACTTATTTCCCCTCTAGGTATGTTACTGTGCCTCTCATTGCTTGTAAAATTTTTTTACTTTCTCCTTTGTCTTCAGAAATTTCATATGATGGGGTTCAGTATGCATTTCTGGAGACATTCCATCTGGGACTTGTTCAGCTCCTTGATCCTGGAGGATTATGTCTTTTTGACAAACTTAGGACAATTTCACTCCTTTGAGTTTCTTTTCAGCCTTACCATCTATAGCCTCTCCTTCTGGGACTCCAGGCAGGCAAATATGAGATGTTTTATTATGGCCCCAAGGGTCTTTGAGGTTCCGCTCATTGTTTTATGTTGTTTAGTTTTTGTTGAAGCTATTGGTTTTTTGGGGGAGGGTATCCAGTATAATTATTTTCTCTGTTACTCAGATTGAACAATGTGTTTTGTTCTGTTTGTAAATTCACAGATTCTTTTCTCTTTCCCTGCCATTTACTACTATAGCCTTACCCTTTAAGTTTTTTAAATTTTCTTTTAAGAAATTATTATTTTTCTGGTAGCTATAGTGCACAGCAAAATGAGAAGGTATCGAGATTTCCTACATATCCTCTGCTCCCACACACATCGCCTTCCCCATTATCAACCTCACTTACCGGAGGGGTACATTTGTTAAATTAAGATTTTCCTGGTTCTTGGTATGACAATTGATTTTTAATTGAAATTTGAATATTTTAGATATTATAAGACAGTGGGTCTTATTTAAATCATCTCTTTTAGGTGGCTTCTCCTGATACTGCTTATGTAGTAAAGGGGGAAGCACTGCTGCATTATTTCTAGATACAAGTAAGACCTCCAGTTGCCCCACTCAGCTTCTGTTGACTTACAAGGGAAGGAAGGGCTCCTGGAGCCGGGGAGCTGGAGCTCTGCATTAGACTCCTGCTCATACTGACGCCGGGGTTCTTGTTCACGAAGCCGAAGAACGAGCTTCACAAACACTCGAGGTAGGAGAGCAAGGTACAGGCTTTTATTTAGAGAGAAAGTGAAAGGACAGAGCTCCCAGCTCATGCCAGAAGGGGACAGGAGAGTCCAGGGTGGTGCATTGTCTAGGGGTTTTATAGGCAGATGAGGATTTTTCAAGAACATGAAAAAAAGCTTAGGGGTGAGGACTTATTCAGTGGTCCTAGAATATTTACAAGTAACTTGATACAAGTAATGTCTTGCTCTGTTGATTTCTCCCTGAGATACCAGCATCTTGGTCTGGGGCATATGAAACAAGGCCACTTGCTGAGCCCTCAAGGTGGGCTGAGGTATTGTTAACTAAAGAGAAATTAAGTGCAATCTTATCTTTAAGGTGGAATCCTTCTTGCCTTTTACTCTGTTATGGCTGGGCTTGCAGGCTAAATTAGTTGCCCAGTTTGCAAAATCACTTCATCAGATCTGAAGGAGGAAAGACAGCACATAGGCCTGGGCCTTTTAGCATGCTGAAGTGAATCTTACACATGATTATAAATGATTAGCATAAAATAAACATGTGTTAGTCTTCTTTATCTGGAGTATATTAACTGATCTTACTGAAGAATGACCCTAGAGCTTAATGTTTAACACAAGAGTTTTGGTAGGGGGTTTCCTTGCATGTAGTTACATTGCTCTGACTGCAAATATCCTGCCTTGCTTTTTCCAGAGGCCCTCCCCCTACTGACTACACCCACAGTCCCTGTCTCAATACCATCCTTGCTGTGGTTACTAGTAGCACTAGTCACACTACTACTGTTACTAGTACTACTTGCTTCACTTACCTGTAATTTGCCCCATCAGTGTAAAATGAGGCAGTTCTCTTAATTAGAGACTTAGACACAATGAGTATCTTCTCTTCCCCACAAAAAAATTAACAATCGAAAGAAAATCACAGATGATTTTGATTTAATTTTTCCCACAATTTAGTCATTCAAATAGTCATACATATAAAAGTTAACAAGTCATCTAATAGAGAAGTAGTACTATTAATTTTAAAAAAGTCTAAAAAAAAGGAAACTTCCACAGAGAAAGAATTCTATACTAATACATTTTGCACTAACTTGCTTTATAATGTTGAATAAAATACTTATCACTTAGATTCTGAATTTTCTATGCTATAAAATCAACACGTGGACTTAAAAATTTCAGGTGTCCTTTTCCTCAGATTTTTGATTGCCTGCTTTAAATTTACATAATTTTGTAAAAGAATATTTAAACTTCTAAAAATTAAACATTTCTCTAGATAGCTAGTATATTTGATTCATATTATTTTACATGGATTTCCATATTGAAAATTCTCCTATATCATCATATCATATGTACATATATACTTTAAAACACTGCTTGTTTGTTACTTCTTTTGGCAATATTCAACTGAATCTCTGTGAAAACAATAACTACAATCAACCATGATATCTACTTTCTCACTGAAGACTGACAATAACCCCCATAAGATGTGTGTAATTATTTTCACTATTTTATAGACAATGAAAATAAGGCACAGTCAAGTTAAAACAGTTGCCCTATGTGAAACAATTTATAAATGGGCCCTGCCCAATAGAAATATTTTGAGATCCACTAATGCTATTGATAACGTCTGAGCAAGAGGGTGAATAATCATAAAGGAAGTGGTGGTCCTGAGGCTGGAAAGGGATATCTGAATTTAAATAAGCCATTTGGAGGAATTTTGTGAGAAAAATGCAGCCCACAGTCATAATGACAGGAATAAAAAGAAGAGAAAGAGTTTGAGAGGAAACAAAACTATGTGATTTTAATATTTATTTATAATAGTGACCTATTAAAAAATGTATGCTACCTCTTCAAGGTAATAGAATTCTTTCTGAATTAAAGTCAAAACTGAGTATGGAGGAGAGTGTACTATTTTAGGGAAAACACCCATGGCCTTGACCTAGTGGGTCACGTTTGCAGCATAGCCAACTTCTCTGCAGTCTATTCAGGTAGGTTGTTTCTTTTTAATTTTTTTTTGTACTAGAGCTCACTTATGTTGGCCACAGGTAATCAAGATTCATTGTACTTCACTTATAGTTATAGTTAGACAAATGAGGTCAAGATAAATGGTTTATATAAATGTTGCATCTCAAAAGTTGATGGGGTAATTCCTATGCATAAAATTCATAAAACATTTTTAGGATATTTAAATAAAGGATGTTATTATAAAATAATATATTACCTTGATCTTTATCACTCTCAGATTTTATAGTCTTGCTTAACTATAAAAATTGCAATTGACAATATTAATTTCCCAAATAATAAATCAATTGCATGAAAACTGTATAGTGCAGAGAAACACAGGTTCTTTGAATCCTTGAGTCTCTTCTGAATGCAAAATATTCTGTATCTGGGTCAAAATAGTGCATTTTGTCACTTCAGGTTTGGAAACCAAGCCCTAATTAGACTTGGTAAAATGACTTGCTAAATTCAATGAGTTATAGTTAACAATATTAATTTTTTTTAATTAAAACATATTTATATTAAATACTTTCAATTTTTTAATTGAATATACCGGGATGAACAGAACCTCCAATGAAAAGTATTTTTGCACAGTCCCTAAAAATGAGAATAATGTCTTTAGTCAAACCTAGGAGGAGAAGTCTGGTCTCTCTCAAAATTAGTAGCTATGTTTCCATCGCCCCTGTACACATAAATAGCTCTAAGCATGGATGCACTTATTAAATGTTAGTGGATAGAAATGCCATACATTCATTTTTACACAGTTAAATTAGTACCCTAGTATGCTGATATTTATTCCTGCAGTTCAAGTTAAAGTGTTTTACAATTGTAGATTTTAGTCATTAATAATGCTAAGCATGGCTCATCTTTAAAGCAACAACTTCTGTACTGAAGAAATATCTTCTTTTCTTTTTATTTTTTTCTTACCACTCTGCCTTGAAAGAGTAAAAAAAGAGAATTAAAAATAATGAAAAAAGTTTCAGTTAATAGCAGGATGGTGGACTGTCTACCATGATAATAAAATACATCAGACTAAAATAAATCTTTTAACATACGTTGAACTGGAAAGAAAATTAGTATTCTTCAGAAGCAAAAATCTGAAAAAACTAAAACATACAGATACAAGAAAATAGAAATAAGAAGAATTTGCTACGTATTAGCAACTGTTGGATACAGTAAAATAGTTTCAAGCATAAAATTTGTAACCTCAAGCATTTACATTAGAAACCCCAAAGAGACTAAAAAAACAGATACTCACCTATAGTAGGAAAAGAATAACAAAAAAAGCAAAAAAGAAGGAAGGAGACAAACTGGAGAAGAAAGTAATAACAGAAAAATACAATAGTGATAATAAAGGCAAAATCTGGTTCTTTGATATAAGCAACAAAAGTAAAAATAGATAAATTAGACTACATCAAAATTAGAAACTTTTTTCACCATTAGAGTGAAAAAGGAACCTGCAAAATGGGAGCTAATGTTTGTTTGTAAATCATTTATCCAAAAACGGGTTAATATGCAACATACATGAAAATGTCTTAAAATTCAACAAAAACAAATAAACAGAAAGAATCTGGTTATAAAAGGAGCAAGGGGCATGAATAGACATTTCTCCTCAAAAGATATACAAATGGCCAAAAAGCATATGAAGAGATGTTCAACACCGGTTATCATTAGGGAAATGCAAATCAAAACCACAATGAGATACCATTTTACACCTATCAGGATGGTTATTATCAAACAAATAAAGGGAGGAATGAAGGAAGGGAAAATAACAAGCGTTGGTGAGGATGTGAAGAAATTGGAACCTTTGTGCCCTCTTGTGGGAGGAATGTACAGCCACAGCCATTGCGAAAAACAGGATGGTTGTCCCTCCAAAAATTGAAACTAGGATTATGATATGATCTAGTAAAACTACTTTTGGGTATACACCTAAAAGAATTAAAAGCAAGGTCTCAAAGTAATATTTACACATTCATGTTAGTAGCAGTATTATTTATAATAGCTAAAGGTGGAAGTAACCCAAATGCTCACAGGCAGATAAATGGATAAGCAAAATGTGATAGAAACATACAACATGTGATTCAGCCTTTTAATGGAACGAAATTCTGACACATGCTACAACATGGATGAAACCTAACATTAAGTGAAATAAGCCAGACACAAAAAGCAAATGCTATATGATTCTGCCTATTTAAGGTGTCTAGAGTAGTCAAATTCATAGAGTTTGAAGGTAGAATGGTGTTTCCTATTGGGTAGAGGTGACAATGGAGAGTTGTTTGAAGGTATAGAGCTGCAGTTTTACAAGGCGAAAAGATTTCTGGAGATGGATGGTGGTGATGTTGCAAAATAGCATGAATATCATACCAGCGAAATGAACATTTAAAGATAGTCAAGATGATAAACTTTATATTATATGTATTTACCACTATAGAAATACATAAAGACATATGTATGTAAAGTATAACCCAAGCATATATTTTCAGGGTTCCAGAGAAGTCTGACATATTTTTCTTACTGTTACAGCAAAAAAATAATTTTGGTAGAAAGTTTCAAATGACTGATATGACTGATTTTCAACTCCTTATTTAAGATTTTTATTTTACAAATCTTATTTAGTGATTTACTGTACACTGTACCATAGTATATTATAAATATGGCAGGAAATTTTTGCTTAAAATGTGATCTTGTTGCCAAGGAATCATTTGAAGGGAAATCCTGTTTCATTCTCCGATCTTTTAATATGGCCTAGATTACTTCTGTAAAGGGAAGTCACCCCATTTCCTTAAGAAAATAATTTCCAGCTATGATAGATATTCCATGCTATCTATAATTTGCTAATCTCCAAATATTACTTTTTGTTAACGCTCGTTATGAAAATAAAACGTAAATCTCAAAATAAATCTTTTGAAGTAAAATAAAATGTGCACCTGAAACTAATCTAGTGAAATTTATTCTGATCTTCCACTGTAACGATTTTGAAACATTGCTCCACTTGGTAGACGTCCCTTCGGGGACTGCAGCCAGAGGACATGGAGTCGGCGACGGGGGCCAGTCTCTAATTGTCTGTTCATTACTCCTTATATGTTACTTCTATTTTTTAGTATATTGGGTCTCATCGTTATTTGCTTATTTATTTTTTAAGAAAACTGCTATGCTGACAAACTAGTTTTTTGCTTTTTAAAATAACACCAAGTAAAAAGCCCACAGTGGGAAAGGTTAATACGGAAGAGGATTATATATTGATCAGCATTTACAGTTGATTACACAGGAAAATTTTTATTGTCTTCATTTTTGGTATACCAAGAAAAATTTTGACAGTTCATATATAGATTTTGTGAGAACATTAATTTGTGGTCAAGATAGTATTTCAAGTACCAGCCAACTAAAATGAAGCTGAAATTCATTTTTGCAGGTTTCATTACTGAAATATTTTTATACATTCTTAAAAATGATTATAATACCATTCTGACATGTTTTACGAACAAAAATTTCTTTTAGGAAGGAATATGATGGGCCATGTAGAATGCTGAGCACAGTGCCTGGAATTTAATTATCTACTAAATGAGCTCTGCTAAAGCCAGGGACATCTGTTCAGACCAATTCAAAGCCGTGTCATGAGCTTGTCATAGTGAACCATCATGACCTTTTCCTTTTGGTTCTGTTTCCTAAGACTTCTTCCCTTAGCTCCCAGCTTCTCTAACTCATTAATTGTATAATCAAAGAATAACCCTCTCCGGAAATACATAAAACCTCCATCTTCTTACCCAAGGCTCCTTTGTCCTTCTCCAAAAATAAACATTACTTATCCTATACTTTTTCCCATTCCAATTCATCCCAAATACACAAGGTGAGAATAAATTAAATTAATAGATTAGTCCATTATGCACTATCAAATGGCTATGGAATTTCCAACACAAATATCGTATTTCAAGCCAATAAACATTGAATGAATACCTGCTAATGTATATTAATTCCTTAACCTTGGTGGAGGATTCCGTAGTTTAAAGAGGGATAGGAAGGGAACTAACCGCACTCCACTTCTCTCCCATCTCCTTATTTACTTGACAAACCAGTTTTAATGCTACTGTTTGATCTAAAACCCTTGTGTCTTTCATTTCAAAACCCAAGCATTTTCTGTTATCCTGTATTTCCTTCTTGATTCAAAGCTACCATCAGAATTCTACTAAGAGTGCTAATGAACAAAAAAATCAGTAAGCACCAAGTCTCATGTGTTAGGATTCAGTATCATACATTTTTGTGGTCTGAAAAGGTAGGACATTTATTTTAATTTCAATTATCAGGAAAGGTTTCATGGAAGACGTAGCATTTAAACTGTGCCTTGAAAAGTGACAAGGATTTTAGTACGTGAGAAATGTGAGAAAAGCATCCAAGGCTAAAAGAAAAACCTGAGAACAGACACGGATAAATGAAAGTACATTGAACATTGATGGAAAAAAGAATAATATATGTGACTGAAAGATATCCTGTAAGGAGGTACATAATAAAATTTGAAAAAAAAAAGCACCAACAATGATTAGCAGCAGCGTATAACGATTAAGCATTTGAGGTTTGGAACCAAAGAGAATACAAATAAAACAGAAATAAAATGATACTTCTTTTGAAGGTTCAAAGAGTAATGTCAATTATGAGTAAAGCACAAAACCTAGAAGACAGTGCTAACCAAATGTTACTATTAATTTTACGTTATTTTGAGTAGATACAGAATCATCCTGTGAAGTTTAAATCATCATAGTTTCACGAACATAAAAACCTTATGTTGAGAAGTTCAAGACTGGTGTCACTGGATATATAAATATATAAAATATATCTTAATAAAATAAAAATATATATAAAGAAAGAGAGATTGAGAAGTTAGGACTGAAGAGAGAGAGCAGAGGAATAAAACAAATGTAAACTCAACTCCCACAGATCAAAAGTTTATAAAGATTCCAAACAATAAAACTATAAGGGGGGTGCCAGTCTAATGAATGCTAACATGCCTAGAAACATGTTCATCATAGTTTCTGAATGTAAATTCAAAACTTAAGAGTCTCTTAATTAGAAAGAATATTTAAAATATTTTTATTTTAAACTTTAAAACTTTCCAGAAATATCCAGGATATATGACAACTATTTCTGAAGTCACCTTGTAGATGAAAACACTTAATAATGAAAGCATTTTCATGTTTAAGTAGCTAACCACATTTGAAGTGGTGCCAATAGAAAATGATGATCTTTTATAAATTGTGTTATTGCAAAGTTGAATATTATAATGGTCCAAAGAATTCCTCCCTGGAAATGAGCCACATTTTAGAGATATTGTGCAAGGTAATATATGAATATATAAAGAGAAAAAAATATATATATATATTTTTCAAAGAGCTAAAATAAAATCCTGGAATGGATATTCAAAACATAAGGGAAGTCAAAATACAAAATTTGTAACAATACCTTTATATGGTCCCCAGAGGTATTTAAAAGAATCCTTTTTCAGTGTTCTCCTAAATATATCTACTCTACCCTAGAGTGCTGAAATGAAAGAGAAGCCTTTGCTTGGTATTCAAAATACTTTAGTTGTGGATCCAGTTATAAGTTGCTGTTATGTCTCCAAAGAAGAAATGAAATAGGCCTTACAGTGTGTTTTCAATATTCTCAGGTTTTCTTCTGAAAAGATTTTTCCCAAAGGCACTGAGAGCCCTCAAATGCGAGAAGTACAAAGGTTTTGCAAAGGAGAGCAAGATAAAATTTCTTATATTAAAGCTCTTCAATACTGACCCCGCATCTTAAATTAAATCTCATTTTGTATCATCAGATAATAAGAGATAGTTCAGGATATGGGTGATATTTTGGGGAAACTATCACATCATATCTGAAGGGTTATTTCTTTCATAGTCGCTAAAATTTAATTGGAAATCTTTGCCAACTTTGGGATATAATAAACCATTCTGGGAATATGTGGTTTATTGTTTGGGCAAGATTGTAATTCTATTCAATTTCACTTTAAAACCTTCATTTCAAATTTACCAACGTACTCTTACAGTGATTACTATTGCTATCAGCCACAGATTTACACTGCGTAAGGATTTTTAATTTACAAATTACATTTAACATATATATCGTCAGGTTTTGACGGGAGATACAGATCACGAGCAATTTACAACAATTTGAAAATAAAAAGAAGTAAAAGTATAGTTGGTTGGACCTATTTGAGTACCATGTAATTAAATATTATAGGTCACATTGGCTGTCTAGTTAAGTGCTGGAGATTGGCACTTCCAGGGACTTTCGTCTTCCTTGAAAGAAGCTGGTGATAAGGGTAGTAAGTCAGACCAATAAAATTTAGTAGTGTCTTATTCCAATGCATTTATATCAAACCAATAGGTAAGATGAAAGCAAAAGAAAGAGGTAGCATAGCAGAAGCAGGATCATAAAAGAAAAACACAAGTCAGGGTGGGATGTGGCTAAAGTGGTAGAAAGGATGCACCCAAACAATAACAGGCATTTAACAATTTTTATTAGTAAGAAAACTGTCTAAGTAGAGAAAACACAGGAAAACTCTGCAAACTATGTGATATATATGTCAACAGTATTCACATATGATGTACAGTATATCTATCCAGTTTCATGAATGAAATTTTGTATTTTTATAATAACATCATCCAAAATAATCTTTTGAGACCTAAGGCAATCTGGTAAGTGGTTTCTATGTTTTATCTTATTTTATTCTCATAACAACCCTTGAGGTAGATTGAACTCTCCTTATATGACGAATGAGAAAACTGACATTTAAAGTAAATACATTACACAGAGATACACTGAGAGGGGTATTATAGTCCAGATTCAACTTACTGTGATTGGCCTCACACTTCTGTTATGTGGATACTTAGTGAATAAATATATAAAACACTTTTCAAGTCATTTTATCAAATTCATAAAAACTACAGCTAACTACTTAAATGTCTTGGCTGACCTTTCTTCTGTCAAATGCAATTTTATAAAATAAGACATAGCTGAACGAGATGTTAAAAACTACCATGTCCACTCATAGACCTGTTTTTCACCTACATCATTTAATTTATTTCAACTTATAATCGATGACTTGTATATGCAGCACTGTGCTAGACATTTTTATATTTAAAAACAACATTTTAAAACCTTGAGCACCAGCAGGGACCAAAATGTATAAAAAACATATACCTTTTATTGGAGAGTATCTGGAAAATACACACACAAATTGTATGCTATAGAAACGTAGAGAAAAGTATCATTAATGGTAACCAAGAAAGTTAAATCTTAAAGAAGTAAGTTATACTTGAAGGTCTTAAAGGACTTTTAATATTTCAGTAAATTAAAAATTAGAAAAAAAATAGATGTAGGAAGGAGGAACAATATAGATAAAGTTGGAAACTTCATTGCACCAGTTTTCTCACATGCATAATAGGAATAAAAGTCAGGAGATTACAGTGAAGATCAAGAAAGGTAATGGATATAAAGCTCATGTAATATTTAAAGCAATGTACACATTTTCTCTACCATTAATATTATTATTATTATTAGAGAATACAGTGGGCAGTTGCTATGAGTATTATGGTATACTTAAAATACACATTTTTACAGTGAAATTTAATATGATGCCACTTTATATAGAGAATGGTAAAATGGTATGGCTTAGGAATGTAGTGTAGTCTAAATTGGCTAGAAAAAAGAGATATGACTATGGGATGTGATCTAAGACAGTTTCAGAAAGAAAAATTTAGGCCAGATAATGGTTAGTCTTAATAAAATAATACAGAATTGGAGATCTCTGGACGAGTGGTTGTGACTAGGTCTTTGAGAAAGGAAATATAATGATCCAATTTACATTTTAATAATACATCATTTTACATTTCTATACAAATATGCTTTATTTGTATAGGCTTGTCAATTAAAAACATGTCTTTATGTTATTCATGTCATAATATTACTAGTTTGATAATGTTGGGAGGTAGAACACATAATATTTTGTATAATTTGTAGATAAGGAAACTGAGACTTGTGATATTAACTGGGGTTTCCGTATCATTAGTTTGTCGGTGGCAGAGCCAGGGTTTAATCTAGTCCTCCAACTTCAGATCTCAGCTCTCTGAACAATGTATCTATTTAATCATTCAGCTTATTTCTTGAGGAACTACTCTTACTGTGTGTAAGAGTATTATAATAGTAATACAGACAAACCTGCTATCATGCATTTTACAGCTTAGCAGTAAAGGCAGATAAATATTTAGGCTTTTGCTGATAATATAATAAGTTATATTTAAATTTTATAAGTAGGAGCATTTTTGAAAACACAAATGAGGGATAATAACCTAGACTGGTGAGTAAGGGAAGGCTTCCTGGAGAAACACATGGTTGGTAAGGCAAAATAGTGTCCAACCCCTAAATGTCCACATTCTACTCACCACACCGAATAGCTTAGATTGTGTGGCAAGGGGAAATGAAATCACTAACTTTCAGTCATAGCATTAAAATTAAGATTTAAGAGTTGAGAGTAAAAGGCAAGGGTACACAGATGGAAGGAAGTATTAACCCAATAGTGAGTTGACTATGAAGAAAGGAGCTGAAGACTTTGATGAAATGAAAAACAGAGTCCCTGCTTCACAGCCCAATATGTAGTCTAATGCTAAAAACAGTCACACGAATGAAAATAAAATGTGAAGAGAGTTTAATAAAGGAAGAACCGCTAAGCAAAAGTAAGTGGGAGACTGGACTTTAAGGTGTCAGAAACACCTGAAGGAAGGTCTTGAGAAATAGGAATGTTTGAGCTGAAAGTAGAGTAAGATGGGTCAAGATTCTTCAGTGTAAAAGGGAAGAAGAAATAGGCTAGGAGAGAAGAGTATTGGGATTCAGCGTAATGCAAGGTTGTTATGCTGGCAAATGAGTAGATGAATAAATTTAATATTTCCAATGCAAAGCACCTCTAGGTCATGATAGTCAGAAATGTGACCAAGAAAATGGTTGTTCAAGTAAATTTGAGTTGGAAGTCACTAAACATAAAAATGTAGATGAGCTAAGAGGTGAATATATGATCTGTGTTGTTCAAATGGATGTTTAAATTTAGCCCTAGATATTAGGCCAAGACTTAGCTGATCGGGGATGTATAAGGCCTAGTGATTGATACAGTCTTCAGTAAATGCCATGAAATGACCTATGCGACAATAGATTATAGTGGTGAGGAGGAGGCAGAGGGTAGAATGTTCTGATGGTTTAAGTTTTAGAACATATTAAAGGGCAGAGGAGATATTGGCAGATAGGGAGTAATTATCTGGTAGTGACAGAAGGGAGTGAAGTTAAGGTAAGGGAAGGTGTGTGAGAATAAGCTTCCTCCCTCGATTTGATAGCAGGGGAAATAGCTTCAGTGGAGCACTGGGTGTCAATTATAACACTAGGAAGGAAAGAGGATAGAGAGGAGAAGCTTACCATACGGGATGCTTATTTACTAGAAAATGAGAGGTACCAGAAGGCAAGGGGAAAATGACAGGTAGGGAGGAGATTAAAGGGAAGTCTTGAAGCTACAGGATGGAAAACCTGCTGGGGCGAATTTTAATAGAATAAAAGATAGTAAGTCACAGATGTAATAAAAAAAACACCCTAAGAGAATCATTAAGTGTTGGAATTTATGAGATTTACTGACTAAATAATCTGGAATTTTGTTCTGGAGTTCATAGGGAAGATGAGAGATTCATCTATATTCTTCGAAATCATCAAAATAGAACTACATAAAAAGATATGTGAAATATATGATCCCCTATAGAGAAGTCTAAGAAGAAAAATATGACTAAGAATAAAACACAAGGAGAACACCATTAGTTTAAGGTGTGGTTAGGGTGAAAGGAGATAATACAAAAAAAGCTTTGATGTGGGTTTGAGGATTAGGAAGAGAATTAGAAATTAGATAGACTTTGGAAGATAAAAATTAACTGTGATCATATACAGCAAAGTACAATAATTATTGGAAATATTAAGTACTTTGTTCCAAATACTTTTGCAAGTATGAGATACTTCTTAATTCACTAAGTCTTTGTGACAGTGAATACCAACTGATAAACCAAAATCACTCCGTTATTCCTTTACATACAAATGGAAACCATTTCTCCTTCTCCCTTGCAGTGGGTGTGACGATGTGACCACGTTCCAGCTAATGGAATGTGAGTGGAAGTGCTGTCTACCACATCCATTCCTGGCAGCCAGACTTCCCACACAATCCACTATATGCTTTCCTTTCTAGTTTTATAAAGACAGCCAGGAAAGCTCCATTAACTTGAGAGAGAAAGGCATGGGGAAAGAAGCCAAATACATACAGCAGATCTTCAAAACTAACTCCAGAAAAATACTGGATTACACAGTCCTGGAAACAAGCAGATTAAAAGAACACTAGGGTTTTTGGACCTGATGATGACAATGAAACCATAAACACAGATCAGACAAAACAAGAAGAACTTTAACTGTTTAAACTTTGAAAATCTAGGAAGTAAAGCAGGACTAACACTAACATAATAGCTAGGATAGCATAATATCTTTTAGTCAATAGTTACTTTATGTCTTCTATTCTTTCTTCTTCTGAACGAGTTTTATTATGGTTATCCTGTCTCCAGGGCATAGAATGTATCTCCTTGTTTCATTGTTTTACAGACTGTGAAGAACCAATCCAGATCTGATGGAAAGAATTCTTCTACATCCAGAGTTCTGGGGCACAATGTTTTGATGGAACTGTGATTTGTCTTCCTTGGGGTGGGTGTAAGTATATTTTACATATAAAAAGGTTGAATAAATATTTTATATCCAGAAGGGTAGAATATCATAAATAGTATTAGCTGACTAGTATCTGAGATAAATATGTTTATCTCGGCTCCTCTTCTTGAATACAAAACCAAACCACATTTCCAGCCTCCTGTATTGTTAAACACAGTCGTATGACTCTTCCACAGTCAATCCCAACCAATGACTGCACGCCAAAGCAGTTGAAGATGGTAGAACTGTCAGCAACATGGGGCTCTGTATTACTGAGTGGTGCATCCCATCATCCCCACCTGTACACCAGGAATGTGAACAGTGGAATGCTATGTGAGTGTCCCAAAAGGTTTACCTTCTTTAGTCACTGAAACTGGGGGATTTGTTTGTTAATGGAGCCCTGACACAGACATCCTTGCAACTCTATTAGATGGATTCAATCATTAACTTCATCTTAGGGATGAGAAACCTGAGACACAAAGGTACGTTACTTGCCCAAATTTATACTAGTTAATATGTGGCCGTCAGAATTGAGACCAGGCAGTTTGGCCACAGATGTCATTTTCTTAACATGTCTGCAGATGTTATTATGTGAGACGAAGTCTAAGTTTTTTCTCACCTCAAACTGCTACAGAGCTCCCCCATTGTCCACAAATGGCTTTGCCTCCAATTTTATGGTAGAAATTGAAGCCATTAGGGAGAGTCCTTCAAATGCCCTACCTCTGAACAGACACTCTGCAAAGAAGAAATTCAGATGGCCAACAGGCACATGAAAAGATGCTCCACATCGCTAATTATCAGAGAAATGCAAACTAAAACCACAATGAGGTATCACCTCACACCAGTGAGGACGGCCAACATCCAAAAGACAAGAAACAACAAATGCTGGCAAGGATGCAGAGAAAGGAGAACCCTCCTACACTGTTGGTGGGAATGTAAATTAGTTCAATCATTGTGGAAAACAATATGGAGTTTCCTCAAAAAATTAAAAATAGAAATACCATTTGATCCAGGAATTCCACTGCTAGGAATTTATGCAAAGTAAACAAGATCCCCGATTCAAAGATATATGCACCCCTATGTTTACCATGGCACTATTTACAACAGCCAAGATACGGAAGCAACCTAAGTGTCCATCAGTAGATGAGTGGATAAAAAGAGGTGGTACATATACACAATGGAATACTATTCAACCATAAAAATAAAATAAATCCTACCATTTACAACAACATGGATGAATCTAGAGGGTATTATGCTCAGTGAAATAAGCCAGGTGGAGAAAGGCAAGAACCACATGACTTCATTCATCTGTGGAGTACAACAACAAAGCAAAACTAAAGGAACAGAATAGCAGCAGACTCAACAGACTCCAAGAAGGGACTAGAGGTTACTAAAGGGAAGGGGTTGGGGATGGTAGTTGGGAAGGGAAGGAGAAGGGGATTAAGGGGCACTATAATTCGCAATCACAATATAGGTAGGTCATGAGGAAGGTGGTACAGCACGGAGAAGCAAGTAATGGCTCTATAGCATCTTACTACACTGATAGACAGTGACTGCAATGGGGGGTGTGAGGACTTGATAAGATGGGTGAATGTTGAAACCACAATGTTCATGTGAAACCTTTGTAAGATTGTATATCAATGACACTTAAAAAAAAATAGACAAGATGAGCAAATTAACAGCTGGGTTTAAAATGTCAGGTTACTGGTTTATCTAAAATCTTAATGTTCTGGCTTTCTGGGGTTCAGTGGTTTAGAAAAATATATTGCCTGGAACCCACCAAAAAAATTCCTCATCTCCATTATTTGAGCTGTCTGCAAAACTCCCATGCCACCCTTCTCTCACCTGCCTCAGGGAAAACGCTGGTGTCCATTGTGTATGAGATTGAAATGCCTGCCCCATCATGTCCTTTTATCCATTAATGATTCTCTTAATTTTGAATTCTCAATTGTGCTGTCACCTATTAGTTTCCTAGTTCTTTAGGAAGTCACCTTGAAAAAAATTGCATTGAACTGTCGTTTTCCAAATATAGTACATGGTTGATCATACGTCACGCATTTACCTATGTTGTTTCTCCTCCCTGAAATCTCTCTTGAAATCCCGTTTACTTTGGCCTTAACTACTCCTTCTCAGTAGAACTTTACTTATTTCAGTGGACAGAACCATTCATTCCTGTTGCTTTCTTGTTACAATTGACTGATATTTCTATTTATGTTACTTGTGTTAAAAAATAGTTTATGTCTTGCATGTTGGTCCCCCTTCTAGATGGAAGGTAGAATTCATATGTGAGCTTAATCAGTCCTGAGCCCAGAAAACTGGCATTTGAATGCTCAATATGTATTTGAATGAATGAATGAACATACTATTCAAAGAAAGGAAACAATGAAGAAAACAACTTTCTTCTTTCTTTATATTGGTAAAAAATTGGGCAAGTGATTGTATGTTCAAACTGACTAGTACAAGTTGGACCTTAAAGCTAGCCCGAACTATTCTCACTGTGGGGGTTATATAACCAATATATTAATAACTGTCTTTGCATCTCTTCCTAAGCATCTCCTTTCTTCATTTTAACTGCACTCCTATTTCCATTTTAATTTTCTTTAACTTTATCTAATATTTCAGAACCTTTGGATATGAAATGATAATGCCAATTCCATGGTGTGATAGTTTCATTTCTTTATAGACTTGACCTCAAACTAAGGATTTGACTTGTTCCAGTTTGATACTCACTTTCTTAGGGGAATTAGGTTAGGGAGAACAGTTTATCTCAAGCCTTCTTGATCCTATGAAGTTTAAAAAAAATAAGAATTGCTTACATATTGGCACCAACATCAACCCAGTCTCCTAATGTGCTCTTAGGTTAGCGCATCCATGGACTCAAGATTCTTGTGTCTGTTAACAAATGTGGGATTAAAGAACATTTTTATTATTATAATGCAACTCCCACCCTCTTATGCTGTTGTGTAAAAGGAAAGAGTTACAGAGTAGATCATGGTTAAATCTTTTGCAGAGATACTTCAACCAAATTGATTCTTGATTTATGAAACTGGATCATGTCCCTGACGGGTCCCTCTTTCCTAGAATGATTCCACCAGACATAGAGCCTTATGTTTCATCTGTCTTTCACTCATTTGATTTCGGTAAACAGTTTCTATTACTTTATCTTTTTGAATAAGTGAAAGTTTATTAAAGGAAGAAACAAAACACTGTTTGGTGAGCATATAATGATGAAAAAAAAATTATTAATTTGTTTTCTTTTTATGGCCTTGTTCTTGCTTGACTCTGTTGATCTTTCCAGGTGTCTAATTACAAATGGAACTTTAGACTATTTCTTGCATGTGACTGGCTGAAACATGACACCTCCATTTAGATCCATCCTTTAGGACTATACTCATTTATCTGGCTTCACACCCTCTTCCTGAAGCGGGGAGCCCCATATATTCCATTACTGCCCTTTTTCCTTTTTCATGGCTGTCTTTGTCTGACACATCTTTTTCCCTCTAATGCTTTTCTTTTTTTTCCCTTCTTGGGTTTTAATATTCCTTCACCTTATATATTCTCCTACTAGTTCCCTATCCCAAGGGTGTTTTATTTTAATTTTTTTTCCCTCTTTATCCTACTGGAGAATTAAGTACGTCCTTCATAGGTACTAAATTATGTTTCTTTTTGTATAACTGACACCTAACCCAGGACCTAGAACTAAGGAGATGCCCTGAAATGAATTAGTAAATGAAAAAGTAAAAGTATTTAGAAAATAGAATAAATAATAGAAATTCCATAGACCATTATTTAAATCTTGCTCTTCGTCATATTCCTGTGTATATGTCTTTATTGCCAGATTAAAGTTCAGTTTATAATAAAGGATACCTTAGCATAAAAAAAATGTTTAAGAAAAAATGAACTATCTTAGTTATCTACACTGTACTGGGAGGAAGGCAAGACTACGTAGTTAGGCAGTATGACCCTACCATCTTGTGGGTCAAAATATTGAAAAATAAAGTTAAGTCAGCAGACATGGAAAAGTAAATTAAAGCTAATCTCTGACATAATCTCCATACCCAATGCCAAGCTTCAGAGGGGGAAGGAAGTCATAACTGTTATATTTATTCGTGTAAACTTAAACAAAATATAATTATGCTTTGAGTTAAGCTGAAAAAAAACTCTCAAAATACCTTTTTCTTATGCAGCTCTTTAGTTAACTATTCATTAATCATATATAAAATGATAATCCAAGGGAGAAATATTTTTAAAAAGTGTAAATCATAAGAATCTGACGTATCTTAATAGGAGACTTCTATATATTTTGAAAATCTAACAAAACGGTGGGATCAAGTATGTGTAATAAATGCTATCTTAAATATTAAAATCAGTCAAAGGGTTTCATGATTAAGAAACAATGAAAGCTCTTCAGTTCCACTAGTTTTACATTTCTAGTGACTAAATGAATGAGGATATTATTTACTCATCATTTTAAATGAATTCATCTTTTATTATCTTTGGTTTGGAAACATGATGATGTCAAAGAGTGCATTCTTATTTGAAGATAATTGTGCTGCATATTTTCAAGTTGATAGAAACAGCAATATTTAAAATACAGCTGATTTTTCCATGGTGGTATTAAAATTTCACACTATTTTGAAAAGTAGTTGCTTGCCAAGGCAGTTAGTAGATTTTGCTTTAAAAATGTGTGTTGTTTTTCGTATTACATGTAGAAAGAAATTTTATTTACAATGCTCAGGTGATTTTCTCCAAAATTCATGAAAGGATATTTTTAAATATATATACACATATGTATATGTATATACTCTTACTGTCTAAAAAGTCAAATAAATATTCTTTAAATAAAAGATATCAAGAGATTTCTTATAATGGATCTAGAAACTTGTGAATTTGTTTTTTGAAGCAAATATGGTAGTTGATTCCCAAAATTTGCTCTGTACATAACACTGTTCTGGGGGTGGTGGGTAGATAAGTGGGTGGTGGGTGGGAAGTGGATAAAGTCTCAGCAGGTTTGGGCATCTGAGAAAAGGATTAGTCCTTGGTCCCTAAATATGGTCCAGGAAAAATGGCAAGCCCAGGAATTCCTTTGCTCCCAGCTTTGCCTGGGAACAAAATAATAGATTGTACACTTGGTTAGAGTGGATAAGCCTGCAAGTGCTCCACAGGGATTAGAATTCAGGCTAGAAAAACATGGATGTGACTGAGTAAACAGATTGACATGAAGAAAGGGAATGGTTTTCTCTGGCTGAGAAAAGGAAATATCATAGAGTGAACTTTATCAGCTAAGACAGAGTAGTGGTAAAGATATCTCCGTGGATGCCAGCCTGGATTAATTATGATCCCAAAGACCAGAGATAGTCCTTCTTACCACCTGCCACCAGCTGCCACATTAATATTCCCAACTTGCTTTAAAGAAAGGAAAGAGGAACCCTGAAATGATTACCTTTAAATGTCTGCCATCCAGCTAAATGAAAATTCATATTAAAATGTAAATCTTCTTATAAAAATACAGTTACATTCCTTACTTCTGCAATTGTGTGATTGATGGCTGTATCATCATCATGATGACACTATCATCACTGTGCCCTGAACGTTCGTTGTATTTCAAGCAGTAACAAAGTGCTTCATATTCATCATCTCATTGAATTTTTAAATTAAAAGTAAAAATTAGGTGATGTGACTCACATCTTTTTACACATACAAAGGTCAGAAGGATTAAGTAACCACCAAATCACACTTTAAAACATCCAAGATCTTGACTAGGATTGTATTAATTTAAAGCATTAACAGTTTCTTGTTTAAAATAATAATTAGTTCAGGTACCTAGATCCGCTACCACTTGGAGTACATAGATAACCTAGACAGGCTGCCCTATGACAAGGACACCTTTTATATTCCTGTCTTACTCAGTGAGGATTTAATAAAGAAAAGGCAAGAAGAAAAGCTATTTTCTACCACAAATATTTATCTTAAGTTGGATTTTTTAATTATTATTATAACTTTTATGGATAGCATGACAATGGGATAGACAATAGTATATTAGGTCCTTTTTTAACCACAGTCTCAAAGAATTTTGGGTATCAACATGATGAGTTGATTTTAAAATGTGGTTGACATTCTTACTGCTCAAATGGGAGCAATGAAGGTGCTCATTAATTACTACAACATTTACAAAAGAGGGGGAAAAACCCTTTAACTACTGCAGGTCTTCTCTTGAGAAATGGAGTATGTTGTAGTAGTTTAATATTTTTAATCTGATGAGACTTACCCAACTGAGTGAATAAAATAATAATAAATGATTTAATATTTAACAGGCAACAAAATTGTATGTACTTCAGAGACGTGTTTTAAAGGAATACGAAAAGTTTGCACAGGAATTTTTTTTTCTCATCTGCATTAAGGCTGGTCATTTAACTGCTCTGTGTGGTGGAATATTATAACTCACGTCACTGACATTATACAAGAAAGCAAGACAAACATGACAAGCCTGACAGAATCATGAGACAGCTGCATAATTACTGCATAATTACTGCCTTCAATTACATGTAAGAAATTTTAAGAGAAAAATCCCTTCGCAGCCTCATAGCTTACATGCATAAAAGTGCTGGTGATAAATTCTTAGTCTTTTTTGAAAGAAATATCTACAGTTATACAACCTGAATACTAAATAAATATATAAAAGTGTTGTTAAAGGAAGGAAAATAGACTATTGGAAGAGCATGCTTCTGGCATTGCAGATATAAGGAAAGCTAGACAAGCAATAAATAAACACAAATGATTGTTTTATGACCGTTCACTGCTTATGAACAATTGAAATTGTTGTCAGCCTGTGTCACAAGGCAAAAAGTGGAAGGAATATATGGAAGAAATTGCTAGATCTAGTCGACCTATTTTTTTCATTATAATGCAAGTTACTAACTTGGCTTTGTAAGCAGAAAGGAAGAAAGGTCATTTTCTAATATCTATAGTTAACAGAATTTGTGTGATATCTCAAAATTAGATGCCAGAATGAAAAAGAGGACTTAAAAAGAGGGGTTAAGCATGAAAGGAATCAAAGGTTTAACATGGCAGTTTCCAAAATTGTGTTCTATCATAATTTCTGGAGACTGAGATCACACATACCTATCTGCCTGTCTCCAATATGTAATAAAGCTACAAAAGAGAGCCAATAACTTCACCACAAGCCATTGAACACAAACATTTTACCCTAAAGTATTCTTGAATATTATCAGTTACAAAGAAAAAATTAACTTTGATAAATCACTGAAAATTGCAGTAGGTACTTCATTCTGTTTCCACAATATGATGACGAATATTGCACTTCAAACATTTACCAAAATTCAGTAATTATTCCTCTTGATTTATTCTTGGGGGAAAATAAAACTTGTTTAAATTGTTTCATCAATAATGTTTACTGCTACTAATCATCAAATATTTCTATAATATTATTTGAATAGTTTAAGTAATAGATATCAATGTTTATACAATTAGCTATGCAAAAATACTTTGCAACAATAAAGCAATTATTATCTTGATGATTTTTTTGTCATAAGTTTAGTGAAATAAATTACCTCTAATTGGGACTAGAAAAGAATCAAGAAAGCATTAAAAAAGTACCAATATTATTGGCTTTTTAAAAATTGCAGTATATTATAATCATTAGGTTTCCCAGAGGGAATAAAATTCAGAAACATGTGGAGATCAATTAACAAAAATGATAAACCTTTTGTGGAGGAAGAAAACCTATTGCAGAGGAAAGTAATCACATTAATTCATTTTATATTTTTCAATGTACTTGGATTTTAAAATGAAATGATTAAAAATTAAATAAAAGGCACCTCAATGGGACAAATACAAAAATGTCACAAACATCTACCATCAATGTGGGAAAGACTGATATCCAGGGAGAAGTTTATGTAAAAGGTTGAAGAGAACAAAAATAAATTTTTAATTATGTTTTGAATAATAAAGGATAGACTTGTTGCTTTGGATAGCAAAATTCTTGATTTGCTCACAACTGCCTTAAGAATTCTAAGTGACCTTTTGGTTTAAGAGGGAATGAAGTTCACAAAAGAAAAATTGTGGTAAGCAAGGATTTAGATACTTAAAATTCCACTTCTGGAATATTTGCCTGCACTGCTGATCAATTCACTGACAGAATGATAAAACTATGGCTCACAAACATTGAGAAATGATGGAGGACAGCAGAGGTATCAGGAAGTGTTAAGAAAAATTTTACTCCGCCTCTTTTTTTTGGTTTGTGAACATGTCACTTAGTTTATTACCTCTTTTCACCTTTATATATGTACTTTACTTTTTCCATTTTTTCTGTTTTTTATTGAAATATCATTGATATACAATCTTATATTAGTTTCAAGTATGCAGCGCAGTCATTCAAGTTACCCATAGTGTTAAATACTCACCCCCACTAGTGGTGGCAAATAGATACAGAAACTTCACACTGAAGAGTTTGATATCAAGCCCATGCAAACTTGTAAATAAGAATTCTACTCTAATGGTTTTAGTCGTAAGAAAGGATCATTCACAGGAAGCTGGCATAAAGCCTATGTCACTCAAGAAAGTTATTCTGTTACTTGACAATACTCAAATAATTAGGAATTTTTCTATTCAGAAGCCAGTTATATAACATGCACTTTATAACTGACAGACTCAAAAAGGATAGCCCTTATGTTGAACTGACATTGTTTCTTATTTATCTTGTCACATCTAAAAATATTATCATTTTTGCATATACATAAAAATGTAATTAAAATTTGTCATTTCCACATGTTCAAACATTTCTAGCTTATGCTACTAAGGTGGATTCTATTATACAAAATATGAAAAACAAAAACAAAAAACATGTATTAAATAAAATTCAACACGGTGTGAGTTTCCTGAAAGTCAAAGAATTCATTAACAATAATCAACTCTTCTTGATTTAATGATGTATAATCCCGTGGACTTTTCTTACCTATTCATTATAACCACTTGAAAGCATCTTAATTTATCTCGATGAAAGCTGACTTTATCTAGAGTTCATAAACTAATGTTAGTTTGTTAGGATAATAATTTACTGAGGACTCTCATTCTGCTTTTTAAGGAGTCTTATGATTATGCAGTGTATGGTAAAGTCTGTTAAATATGCACAAAATCCATCTTTTGTTTCTTCTGGGCACACAAATCTGGCAGGGAAAGATGGCCATGTGACTGATGTGTGCAATTAATTATAAGCAGATGTGATGTATGGCCCTTTTCAACGTGGTTTGTGAATTTACCATCTGAACCTGTGCCTGCTCTTTTCCTCCCCCAGTTAGCTAAAGTGCCAAAATGTGGTTAACCTCCAGGGCAAACATGGAAGCTGCATATTGAAGACAGCAGATTACCCACGCAGTTCTAATAGATAAGAGCAGTAAATAAATTCCAATTATATTTGAACTATGAATTTTTGGGTCTGCATCTTTGTTGAAGCAGTGAGCTTACTATAGCTAATACCTTAATAAGGTCACTAAATGGTTTCCACTATGTAGACATGTTGATAGCTTAAATTCCCATAATTCTAAGGAACAGCCTTTTGTTATCAGTGCATTATTAGTGTTTTTATTAATTTAGTTGTGATTAGTAATTTTGTTTATTCTTGTTTTTGATATTTCTTTTTTTTGATATTTGATTTCTTTTAATTATCAGCACTTTTTTTTATAATTTGGTTAACTCAACCATATATAATAGCATGTTTATATCAACCCTATTTTGAACTATAATTTGCCAATAACTGATTTTAATATAAACACACATTTCTATCCACATATAAAATGTTGAAAAAATGAACATATACATTAAAGAAGAAATATACGAATGTGTATATGTGTGTGCGTGTCTCTGTGTGAATTTCCCAAAATAATTTGCATAATACTTCTTTTGCTATTAGAAAGTGGAAATATGGTATATGAATGCCAAAGGGAAAATTGCCTGAACTATAGGACCCATCATCAAAAAACTCATTGCTGAAGAACTCACCTTTGGCTGAACTGGTATATTATATGTTAACCAATGACTAATTATTCTTATTTTATATTGACAACTACTTCAGTTCATTCTGACCAATATGCCCAGTATGCTGTCAGGGGGGAGTTACATCTGTGTGCTGACTACCTGGGTTTACTTCTATACTGTAAGAATCCCAACAGGAAGATGGTTCTTCTGAAAACAATAAACCCCTTCTATTGGTTTTGTCCCATTTACGTCTTTCATGTTTCCTTTTTGGCAATCCCTGACTGAGAAGAAATAAAGTCATGTCTCTGTATACATCAAAGGCAAGGCATGCTTTCACTGTCTACTACAATTTCTCCAAAGGCCGTTCATAAAAATAAACCAGGTGATCCTTTTTAAAAACAGTTTTTTTCTGAATAAAAAACACAAAAGAAACACAATAGGACATATACATCTTGATTTAGCAGGACATTTGATTGAGGCTATCATAAATCAGGGTGTGTTTCCTTGTGAAGGTTCTCCAGTGATTTTCCTCATTTTTTTCTTTTTATATTCATTCATTCATGTACCCCTACACTCATTTTTTTAAACAAAATTATTTTCACACCTTTTTGCATATAAAATTGTATAAAAATTTTGCATACAAAGATTTTTAAAACTCTTATACTTACATGACTTTTAACTATATTTATTAATAATTACAATATCAGTTATTTACCAAATAATAACTGTTACCAAAATTTTATCAACAACATTTTTGGATGTTTATGTTAAACCTGACCCATCCTAATTAATTTGTACAAACTTTCTCATTTAACTCTTACAAGTGCTAACATATAATTTTGTCTTTATAATTTGTAGATGAGAAAACTAAAGAACAAAGAAATTTAAAAACTCTCCCCCAGTACACAGCTATTGAGTAGTAAACATAGTCATCTAAAGACACATAGCTTCATGAATCCTTCTGGAGTAAATGCATAGACATAAGTATGGTGAATGCATTTCTAATGACCCTAAATTAAGTTAAACAGCTATGCATTAAAAGGCCAAATCTTATTTTTCTAAGATATCAAAAGAGTGACAGACCCCAAAAAAAAGATAAATAGGATAAATGCAAATGCAAAACACATGCACATTTTAAGAGATAGAGTTTAATGAAATATGCATTGCTCATGATAAATCTATGGCGTTACATTTTAAAAGCAATTTTTTTTTACTATTTGTACTACTATGTTTATGACTTCTTGGAGGGTTGAAAAGGGATGTAAAGTTAAGCCTTCAAAATTATTTTCTAATGTAGGAATTACCATAACAACATCCAT
Organism: Phataginus tricuspis; assembly: GCA_029783875.1. Classification (NCBI taxonomy): domain Eukaryota; kingdom Metazoa; phylum Chordata; class Mammalia; order Pholidota; family Manidae; genus Phataginus; species Phataginus tricuspis. The sequence goes on along the minus strand of JAQQAC010002701.1, from coordinate 7,281,805 downwards.
AACAATTGATCATCATTGTCTACCTAAACATTTCCTGGGAAAAAGAGATCAATTCTTCATAACAGAGCCCAATCTATACTGTGTGATCTTTCTGAAATCTATCCCACTTCTTTCTGACTTCAGCTCATTGATCCTGGTTCTGTCCTCTGAGGAATACATAATTAATTTATGTAGTGATTGTACTTGGCAGCCTTCAAATATTTATAGGTCTCCATGAGGATCCCAGTGAGTTTCTCATTTCCAGAATAACTCCTTAGTTTAGATGCCCTGTATCATAATTTGCACAACATCATAAGGGAACATCCTTCCTCTCTGCCTATTCACTGCCACACATGTGCACCTACACATATAAGGACACCTACACCTTTAGTTAAACAAATCATAAAAATGAAAATGATGTGGAGCATCTTTTCATGTGCCTGCTGGCTCCCTGTATTTCTTCTTTGGAAAAATGTCTGCTCAGGTCCTCTGCCCATTTTTTAATTGGGTTATTTGTTTTTTGGGTGTTGAGATATATGAGGTCTTTATGTATTTTGGATGTTAGCCCCTTATCAGATATATCATTTGTAAATATGGTCTCCCACACCGTAGGCTGCCTTTTTGCTTGTTGATGGTGTCCTTTGCTGCACAGAAGCTTAGGAAATGCCAATCAAAACCACAGGAAGATATCGCCTCACACAATTTAGATTGGCCACTACCCAAAAGACAAAAAATAACAAGTGTTGACAAGGATATAGAAAAAAAAGGGACCCCCCCCCCCTACACTGTTGGTGAGAATGTGAATTCGTCAAATTGTTTCAGCCATTGTGGAATGCAGTACAGAGGCTCCTCAAAAAACTAAAAATATGAATACAATATAACCCAGTAATTACACTCCTAGGAATTTGCCCAAAGAAAACAAAATCCCTGATTAGAAAAGATATAAACAACCCTATGTTTATTTCTGCATTATTTACAACATCCAAGATAGGAAGCGACCAAAGTATCCATCAATGGATGAATAGATAGAAAAATATACACAGTGGAATATTATTCAGCCACACAAAAAAAAAAAATACTGACATTTGCTACAACATGGATGGACCTAAGGTATTATGGTAAATGAAGTAAGCCAGGTGGATGCAGTCAAATACCATGATTTTACTTATTTGTGGAATATAAAAAGAAAACAAAACAAAATGAATAAAATAGCAATAGACTCACAGACACTAAGAAGTGACTGGTGGTTACCAGAGGGAGGGGCTGGGGTGGTGGGAGAGGGAGATAAAGGGCACAGATATTCTCAGTCATAATGTAAGTAAGGATTCTGTAACATCTTTCTATGTTGACAGATGGTAACTGCTCTAGTGGGGATGAGGATTTAATAATATGGGTAACTGCTGAACCACTGTGTTGCATACTTTAAACCAATATAAGATTGTATATCAACTATACTTCAATTAAAAAATTGAAAATCCTAGAAAGTTAAGGTTAGTTTAATATAAGGTCACCCTACAAATGCGGTGGAGTGGCTACTGAGTAATTAGATTTTGTCCTTGGGTTTCAATTTCCCCTTGATTTTTCTTGTTTTCAAAACCCGTGCCCCAGTTGTTTCCAAGAGTGAGTTTTTCTCCACTTAAATCTGTGGTTAAAAACACACAAAAGATTGTTTTTGGTTTCCTTTATCACAAATGAGAGAAATATGGATCTTTTCAAGCCTTTTTTAAAAGAGATGCATTGTGAAAGTTTCTAATCACATCATAGTTTGCAAATTTTATTGTATTTTGTATATGATTTTGGAAGGAAGAAAAGAATGAGGGTGTATTTCCTTTTATTTACTGAAGATGCATGCATGGCTCTTCTGTCCTTGAATAAGGTAAGATTCTACACCCGACATATGTTAGAGAAAGGAGAATGTTCTGAAAAATGACCATGGCCCTTATGTCTTTTATATTTGAGCAAAATTTATCTCTAAGGTAAATTTCATTTTTTTAGGTGGTGATTTTTCTGGATCATTGTAGGACATATAATTAGGCTTCCAAAAGCAAGCCTAAAATGGGAAGTTTGAAATGAAGACCTTTATATTTCTATGACTATTTAATAATGTCAAAATTCTGCTACCAGTAGTCCCTAAATATGAACTGACATTTGATTTCATCTGGGTGGGCTCAGACAAGATGTTCTTTTAAGGTCAGTAATATGTGAAAAACAGGAAATAGCAGTCTGTGTATAGAGGGAAATATTGAAAACAAGAGAAAAATGGCCTCTTGGAAGAGACTTCCTATGTTGGGTATAGCCAATGGGCTTGATGAATTTTATATCTAGTTGGAAGAATTACATTCTAATTATTTTCTATTACTTCTTTCCATTTCTGCAAGTCTCCAGGAAAACTTACTTAACCATAATTATTACTTAGTAATAGGGAAAGAAGGAAGGATTAGGTGATTGATTGGGGTAAAGTGGAGCAGAAATATCTGAATTAAGATTGGCAGGCCATGATAAAATAGCTAGAAGATAAAGCTGGATCAAAAATTAATAGAATGAGCTGAAGATCCCCAAGTAACATTTCGAACCACTTCCCCCGCATATCTTTGGATATTTCAGCAGTTGCACAAGAGAGGGAAGCTAAAGTTACATCCTTTTACTATTCCCTTCAAAGGTTGAGTAACTCCAGAGGAAGAAGAAGATTTTAGGTCCTGAAGTTAACAAATTAATAAGATAGGATATTTACCTAGTAAGCAATTTATCATATACTAAATAAATAAAATTTAATTAAAAACTTAACCTAATATACTGATGTTTAAAATAAATGTTTATACAACTGAATGGTTTTAAATTTCAGATTGTTAAAGATGACTTTTTAGGTTGGATGAATATTTACTATGAGATGATACAAATGTGCTTCTTGTGTCCTAAAGTTTATATGAAATCTTATTCCCAAACAAATACTTGGAAATTTCATATACATGACTTATTACATTTTTTATTATAAATCTACATTAAAAATTAAACTCAGTATATTTCTATGCAAATAATCTCAACAGATGAAAAACAACATTATCTCTGGGAAATCATTATTATAAACAAGATTAAAAATTCCTATTGAGCCAGTGTTCCATAACCTTATCTAGTTCATCTGCATCATGTCTTTTCACAATTAAGGGTTTCCTCTTTAGGTATTTTAGTAGACAGATTCTAGGAATAGTGAGAGCTGAAACCTTTTCTTCCTCTCAGATGTGATCTCTGGTAACAGAACTATTGGGTGACCCCCAGGAGTACAAGGTCATTGTCATAATGTTGCAAGCCTATTACTGCAGAAAGCCTGGCATTTTAGAATCCAGCTGTGTGATACCTATTAAGGCAAGTGGCTTTACTTCTCTGTTTTCTGACATTACAATGAAATGGTAACCATTAAGTTTCCTTCAAGCTATAATATTCACTGATTCCATAATTACTTTCCCTTGTTCTTTGAGAGTTCTTCAACTTTGGTAGTACACAAATGCCTAACAGTTCTATTGAACACTATACCTGCCAGCAGCTGTAGTAAGAGGCTACCTAGTGGGTCCAGCTGTGTGATGCTGAGATTCTTAAGATGCCATGGAGGGGCTTCAAACAAAGATTCCACATTCTGAGCAATAAAAGTAGAATAGTTCCTCAGTCTTTGTTTGTTTGTTTTTAATAAACTATATTATGGGTTGAATACTTGCATAGATTCTGGAAGAAAGCCACAAAGGTAGATCCCATATTACCATCAAGGGAATTAAAATATCACAAGGGAAAATCCAAAGCCCAGGCTACTACATGGTCATGGAAATGACTGGTCTCTACTCAAGAAAATGTAAATTGTATCAAGGCCCATGAACATTTAATGTGACTGTTAGCTCAAGTCAAATATCACCATGAGTGTTATTTCCAAAAGAAGCTTAGTTTGTAGGAAGATGGGTTCCTGAAAATATGAGCATACCTTAAAGATAAAAAACTGTAACAAAATGTGCTTTTTCTACAACACATTAACAAAATGAATAATAAATAATAGTCCACTAAATGGAAAAATGTTTCACATACTCTGCTTTCTTTCTTTCTCCCTCTCTCATTTTTTGTAAATAGCCGTTCACAGAAAAATACCCGTACAGAGTGCAATGAAATAACTGAAGTTTCTATGGGTTCAGATACAGAGTCTTAGGAAATAACTTTCGAATTTCATGAGTGCCAGCAAAAAGCAAGAGTTACATATGTCAAATATTAAACTATTTTAATTGAATGTCAAATTATACTAATAATGGCTTCGGGTATCTTGGAAGGAGAGAAAGATCGAAGTGAGAAATCAGTCTTTGCGGAACCTATGTTCACATGTTAAAGACTGTCTGTGTGGTAGATTTCTAGATAATCAAAAGGAGCTAAGATTCCCTCTACCGCACCTCAAAGGAATTAAACCAAACTAACCAGCAGCAAGCACCTCCAGTTGTCTACGCCTTTCACCTTGTTAGCTTTTACTGTCTTCTTTTGATTTTGGACTGGGACACAGACATGGAAGCTATCAAAGGCCATGCTCAGGTTTTTTTAAATTGTTTTTAATTATAATCGTGTCTACCTCTGGTTACATTTCCACATGAAATATGTTCTTGCCCATGAAAAAGTTTTTGCCTAGTTTTGACTTCATTTCTTCGGTTCTGCATTGATAGTTTCAAGCAGAATCATTCCATTTTGTCTAGGTTGACTGAAATCAACACAACTGTTATATTTAAGATAGATTATTCATAGTTTTACTGAGGATCATCACCCGAGAGCAGCCCGTCTGCATGCTCTTGCTCTGATGAACCGCTCTGAAGCCCCTCCATCTGGAGACATCTTAAATACTTTCTCTACAGCAAAAATACATGCAGGAAAGATGCTACATTTATCAATACATCAAGCCGGGTGGCATGGAAACATCTAGTTAGTATCCTAAAGGATCATTTATAGCTATACACATTCTGGTCCTGTGTGTGTGAGAGGCAAGGATAAGGGCCCCACTAGGTGGCTTCCTTCACCTTCATTTGGGAAAGGAGAGGGCATATGTGACATTATTTTATCAATGCTGACCAGAAAATTCCTGACTGTTTACATTTCTAGGAAAGGTCAAAATTACAAGTGGGTTAGGTAACAAGCCCCCGTTTGATGATTTGGCCTACAGGGAGTGACACAATGCTGGGCCTGTGTCTTTCCTTTTAACATTTATATAATAAACCCTTGCTCCAATAATTAAAAGATAGCAAACTCTGAGAAGCTTGATCTGATGTCCAAGTAAACAACTGTAAATTTGAGTTTCATAGATCAGAGATGTAAGCAATGAGGCAGTTTCCAAGGAGCCCATACAAACTTCAGCATGCATTAGGAACAGACTCTTCTTTTACTGTGGTGTCTGAGGGTTTTTTAGGAAACCAGAAAGAGTAGTATATCTAAGGTTAGCTCTAGAGGTAATATGTTGCTTTGTTTAGTTTTCAAAAGAGTTAATAATTGCTTGCTAGAGGAAGTTAAGCATTTTGTATCTTGGATTGTAAGAGAAATGTAAATTTTATGTATGTTGACTGTATGATTAAGGAGGCAAACTTTGAGTACATGGAAAGCTAAGGATTATTTATCCTTTCAGCTCTCAATGTCCAGTAAAGGGAATAATCAATTCATACCAGCACTGCTTCTGGTTGCAACATTATGCACGTATATCTTATTAACATATTTTCAGGACCAGAATATGTGGGTAAAACAAGATATGTGTATCAAAACAGAAGAGATGTTTAATTGAAGTAAGTTGAACAAATTTTAAGCACATATTTCTTTTTCTATAACAGTTTATAGCACATTTTCAGTAGTATTGTTTCTCCTTGGTAAGGTACATCTTATTTACCTGTACTATCTTAAAGATATTACCCAGGATCTTTGTGGAAATAATGACAGTTCACCAGTTTTTAATGCAAGATTATGTAATTTTAGACTTAGAAATGGTAAGAAGCTTTAACTAAGAATGACATTGTATAGCAACCTTCATTTCATAAAGGAGTAAACATAGTTAACAATATATTCTTGCCTATAAAGGGACTAATTCTTGTGCATAGTTTCATGATGTGATAGTTGATTAAAGCATCCAAATTATTTGGGTAAGCAAGTAGACATTAGGAGGCAGGTTATTTTTTCCCATCTTATAAAGAATTTTCATCTTCTGATGCAGAATACAGCTGATCTTGAATAACAAGACAAATCAGGATTTTTTTCTTCAGCTTTCACAGCAGAAACCAGGCAGCATGCCTCAAATCTTGAAAGAATGCTCAGCAACAGACCGATATGCCTCACTCTCCTTAGGACAGCGGCCTTTCAAAAGCTTCACAAAAATGGTTAATCTGCTTTGTCCATGCTCCTAAGGCTTCACAGAACACTTTGTGACACAGAAGTTGCACTGCAGATAGCCCCATGGTGTCATTAAAATTAAGAACATCCTTGGGAAATGATTGTAATCTGAGGCTGAAAAAAAAATCGAATTCTTCCCTTTGTGTTTGGTAGAAACCCTGATAACACTGAGGACTCTCAGACATGCTTCAATAATATTTGTGGTAAGTTTCACCAAAATCACATCTCACTCCATTGTGCTAGAGAACTGTGAGAAAATAAGAAGGTATCTTGGGAACCAACTATAAAATGAAAGAAGGTAAAAGAAGGTCAGGCAAAGAAATGGATAATGTTAAAAGAATAAATACAAATCTGTGAGAGTAGCTCCTCTTTTTCCATCCAAACAGCAACAATGATGGAAATGTTTCTTGTGTAATGATTCATTCGAGCTGTTCATCCAGTGTGAGATATTCATGTTAGGTGGTTAGAGATTTTGTTTTGTCTTATTGCCTGTCTGCCCATCTCCTCCCCATATCTTAGTAAAAAATATTAAAAATCAGTCAAACCCTTTCTCTAACAGCACAATTTATTTAGGCATTTGTTCGGTCAGCCCACATATGTACTTTGAGTTTTTCATTTCTTATCTTTAAAGTATTTTTTACTTAGCTGAGGGACATTTTAGATTAATACTTATAGTACTTTTTTGATACATTTGTGTGTATGAATCATAATTTAAGATAGCAAAACATGTTGAGTTATTCTGTGGAAATGCACAAATTTCAAACTAGATTCTTATGTCCATTGGTTCAATTTATTAGATGGGTGTCTGATGAATAAATGTAGTGAAATTTGATTGATCAGACTTACTAGTCATTACTGAGTGTCAAAAAGAGAAATGAAAATGGCTATTGTAATAATCACATTTAAAAGTGACTCATCATATCACTTTATATATCAATTCTGCGTAATGTGGGGAAATCAAAGTTAAACAAAACACTTAGATAAAAAGAGCTTTCAATTCAATATGTTATGGAAGTCTTGACTGACCTCTGAGTTAAGTTATATTCTGACAGACAGGTAGAGGATTTATTGACTCGAAAAGCAATAAAGGACTGGGAAAGTGGAGGACATCCACCAAGAGTCATTTATCAAAACACATGAGGCTTCAGGGAGTCTTTTTGGGTCGTTCACCCAAGAGCCTAAGTTCTCCACTCCATAATGGAGTATTTAAGGATTCTGCCCCAAAACAAGGTCTTTAAAGACATTCGTTTTTGCTTTACTTCAAAGGCATGGCCTTTTGCTCTGCCTTTATATTGACTGGACTGTCTATCCATTGATTTATAAACGGTCCTTAGAACTCAATGGTGATTAGCCTAGAAGCTCTGAAGTATGAACAACTTGTCCCAACTTTTCTAACATATCACATTGGCCAATAAAGGCTACATATTTCTGACACTCATGTTCCAAAAATTGAAGCCTAATTAGTTGAGAGTCAGTTTTTATACTGGGTAACATATGAATGCTTACTCCCTTTTACACGCATGGATGCTAGAATAGAATCGTCTTTGTGTATGAGATGACAAACACTTGTCAGCCGTCTACAAAAAATTATGTGAAATGCAATGGTGGGTGCTTTTGTCCATGCCAGATACTTGATTCTTGTTCATTTCCAAAAGTTATTCCCTAAGAGAAGAGTAAATGGGGTTTAACTTAGAGACTCCCAGTAAGTAGATACACTGTACGCTTCAGATACTCATTTGTTAGGTCAAACTTATTTTTGAGTATACAGTTCAGGAGATATACCTGTAACAGCACAAACAAAACTCCCTGCTTTTATGCACTTTATACTCTATTGAGTAGAATTTACACTTACGACATTAGGGATAGAAGGGAAAATTAGCACAGACCGATTTCCATCACAGTCCATAGGAAGCAATCAAATAGTTATTTCTGTCACTTTGGCTGGTAAAACAAATACCCCAACTTTTTTCATGTTAACTCTTAGAAGACACTTGCAAAACCTAATGCAGACAACTTATACATAAGCTAAAACTTAGTAGAGATATAATGCATACTTTTTAATATACGCTATATTTGATAAGTGCAAAATCTCTAGCTACCTATATTACACATGATAGTCCATGATGTTCAGTACCCTTTATATATCCACGTTTCATTTGCACAAGATCTTTAAAATGTATTTTTACTTCAGTGCATGTTCCCTGGCACAAAACACTCTAAAACACAATGTTATCTTTAATATATGAAATTCGTAAGGACATATAACATAATTCCTCTCATGACAACAAAAAAATGAACAAAGAACATACTTATATTCACAAAAGGTAATTATCCCTCTGTATTTCAAACAGGTATCTTTTGACCTGGTCTTATAAGACAACATTGAGATGGTGACAGGCAGGGGGAACAAGAGGCAAACACAGCAAAAATACAGAGATGGGAAAAGGAAAAAACACATGCAAATACATATATAAATATACAGGCATAAACAAAGTCCACAGACACAAATATGTGGGCCATTGGTAAGTATTAACTTTTTCATTTTTCTGCATTGTATTCATCTGCTATTTCTACTGTAACAAATTACCACAAACCTAGTGACTTAAAACAATATAAACTTTAAGTCTAAAATGGGTCACAGGGGGCTAAAATTAAGGTATTGGCAAGGCTGTTTGATTTCTGGAAGACATTTGAGGATTCATTATGTACCTTCTACAGTTTCCAGAGAGCCCACATTTATTGGCCTGTGACCCACTCCTTTACCTTCAAAGCCAGCAAGGTTGGGCCAGTCATTTCCAATCTGCCATTTCTCTGGTTCTGTATCATCTGTTCTACATTTGCTCCCCAATATTCCAAGAGGATTAAACCTGGAGCCATCTCCTCCCATGTAAAGGTTATTAAAACATATGTCCTCGGAGTCAAATGCTTGTATGCCAAGTGGGCATTTTCCCCTTCCTCTTTCTGAGAAGTTTCTGTCTGTTTGCTTTATTTTTTTTTCTTTTACTTTTTACATTCCGAAGGATTTGTTTATGTTGGAGAAGTAAGGCTTTTCTCCTTCCATGAGGAGAAGCAGAAGTAGCAACTTGGAAGCATGCAGCCTATATAAACTTCAGGATTCATAATTATAGGGTTCTGCTGCAGTGCAGACTTCTGAATGTGCACCTGACATCTCCCATACGGCATCACCCCAGGAGGCTGAGGTAAATCAAATCAATGGGGTTATTATAAATAATAAATAACTCTGATCTCCCCAAACCACATTTACTTTCAGTTTAATATAAGTAACTATAGATTTGAAAAACTTTCAAAGAATATCTAGAATGACAAATAGCTGTATTTGAATGGTGCATAAAGTGTAGTATGGGCTGATAACAAAATTGTGTTAGGATCAAGTGATGCAAGGAATTGAATACAAGTTTAAGAGTCGTGGACTTTATTCTGTAGGGGTTGGAAAGCTACTGTAAGTCTTTGATCAGAGCTGCACTCTTCAACTGTATTTTAAGGAAAAGTATCTGTCATCAGTCAAAGGATGGCTTAAGTTAAACATGACCGAACCAAGAGAAGAAACTGGTGCGCGCATGAGGAGAAAGAATCCCAGGGTTAGATTTAAGGAGCAAAGGAATCATAGTAAATAAAGACACTGACGGAAAAATAAGATAACTGGATTTGGAGAGGTAAATATTTAAGCGTCTGTGGCAGACATAGATAGAAAGAAGTTAGATATTTAGGGCAAAAAGTTGGGAGAAGATAAGGATAGAGACAAATGAATGCTGAAACTCTGCGCAGAAAAGTGAGAACAAAACATTTTTCTAAACCAGATTAAACTGATTTTGAATATTAATCATGCTATTATCGTAGTATCTTGGGGAAGACACTTAAATTTTCCCAACTTGAGTTACACAAGTACAAAATGGGAAAACAATATGTACTTTGCATGGTTATTATAGAGTAAGTATCACATATAACATAAATAAAGTGTTTATTTGAATGCCTGGTATATAGTGTTTGTTCAATAATGATTTTTACTTACATAAAAATGAAATAGGAAGAATATTATAAGATATCACATAGAGAGCAGCTTTCTCCTTGTAAATATCCATGGACATAAACTTTTTCCCCTAAACTTGCTATAATTTCATATTTTCTAGAAGGCTGTCTTCCTAAGCATTTTACTGCAGGAATTTAATCATAATATAAGGACAGAGCACAAATTATAACACAATATACCCTACCATGAGTAGACCTTGTGCTCATGAGCAAATATAAGATAATAAATATCAATGGAGAACTGTATACCAAATATGTGGTAAAACACACTATATTCAGCAAAATTAAATGTGGTGCCTCTCATCTCAGTGTGAATATTCTTTAGCCATTACTGAGTAAAGAGATCTTTTTGAAAATACAGAGTATTTTCTTTGAGAGCTTTCTATGTTAGGAAATGTGCCAACTATTTTACGTGCATTCATTTATTTTTGTATAAGTTTGTTACCTTAATATTCCAAATTTTGAGAGGAGTAAACTGAGATATAGAGAAGATAAGAAAATTGATTACAAGCGTTGCATGATTAGAAGGTGCTAAATTTGACTAATACCCAGGCAGCCTGGCTCTAAAAAGGTGATACCTCAACTACTACTGCTAAACTGACTGCCAATGGCACCATAGATTTCATGGTCTGTTTTTGTCATGGTCTGAATTTGGACATTTCTGAAACCTAATGTCCAAAGTGAGGGTGTTGGCAGGCAGAGCCTTTGGGAGGTGATTGGGTCATGAAGGCGGAACACTTATGAATTAGATGAATATTCTTATAAAATTATGAGGCCCCAGAGAAATCCCTCAACCCTTCTGCAAGATGACATACAAGAAGTCTGCAACTCAGAAGAAAACCATTCCAGTAGCCTCTTCTCAGACAATCGGTCTCTAGAACTCTGAGAAATGAATTTCCATTTTCCATTGTTTATAAAACCATCCAGTCTGTTGCATTTTGTTATAGAATCTTGAATAGACTATGAAAACCACCATCTTTAGTTTATGTTTTTTACTCAGTAGTCTTTCTACTCAGTAGTAAACAATGAAATTCAGCAATCACACCCCTTGCTCTTTACCCAAAGGAGTTGAAAACATGGTCACACAAAAACCTGCACAGACATATGTTTATAGCAGCTTTATGTTTGATTGTCAAAACTTAGAAGCAACTAAGATATTTTTCAGTAAATGAAAATATAAAAAAACTATGGTGTATCCAGACAATGGAATATTATTTTGCACTAAAAAGAAATGAGCTATCAAGCCAGGAAAAGACATGGGGAAAACATGAATACATATTACTAAGTGAAAGAATTCAAACTGAAAAGGATACATACTGTGTGATTGCAGTGATATGACATTCTGGGGGGAAAAAAAAGTATAGAGACAGTAAAAAGCTCAGTGGTGGCCAGGAGCAGGAGTGGGAAGAGGTAAATGGAGCACAGAAGATTTTAGGTCACTGAAAATACTCTGTATGATATGATAATGATGGATATGTGTCATGACACGTTTATGCAAACTTACAAAATGGGCAACACTAGTAGTGAATTCTAGGGTGAGCCATAGTCTTCGGGAGACGATGATATGTCAGTGAAAAAAAAAAGGTCCATTCTGGTGACACTGATAATGGGGAAGGCTATGCGTGTGTGCGAGTGGGGGGAGGGGCACATGGGAAATACTGGCGCCTTCCTCTCAGTTTTATTATGAACCTAAAACTGCTCTAAAAAAATAGTTTTAAAAATGAGTGTCACTGTCATGGTATTCTTAGAGAAGACTCCGGATAGCCCCCATTTCTTCTCCCATTCGTCTTGAAAAATCTAATGAGAATCAGACCACAAAGAAATGTCTATAATATCAAATGTTACTGATGATCAATTATATATGAACCGCTTAGCTATGAGGTAGTCGAAAAGTTTGATATAATAAATAATCTAGCTAAATAATGATAGTAATAGACATAGTATTAAATTATTACTTGTCACAGTACAAAGTTCAAACATTTGAACAATTTGGCATTATTTTAACCTACATTCCATCAGTGACACTATGGGAGTAGCAATTCAAGACTATTATAACAGTGTGAAAAAGAAAACTAATTTAAAGTAGAAGCAGTGAGTACTGTGAGAGTTATATAATTGGATTTAATATACTTGCATTGAATATACATTACATACCTGGTCATAAAAATTGTCACAAATGATGAGTGATTTTCTAAATCATGGTGTGAATTTCAGATCATTTTATTAGTCCTTAACCTACAGAGTATTTTAGTGATTATCTTTATTCATTTATATGAACATCTAATGCCAGATTCATTTGGAAAGTTGTAAACACTTGGACTCACAGAACTGGAAGGTCCCTCAGTAGGTCTGCTGGTCTCTCCACCACGCACTGACCATTTCTCTCCTTACAAAACAAGGCACAGATTTTCTCTGGAGAAGAGATTTAAGAATTCCAAATCCAGACTATCTCAACTTCAAAAATTCTAAAAATGACAATGCACCCATGACATGAAGCAATAGCATATAGTAAAAGCAAAAGAATACTCTCAGAATGGGAGTAAAGCAAAAATTGGAGTCAGGAATATGGGTTTAGGAAACCTTAGATTACGTCCTCCTCCCTCCACCCTTCCTTTCTTTTAGTCTAATAATCAGTTTTTGTTTGGAAATACAGTATTTTTAGTTGTGTTAGTTACATATGTATATAGCCTTTTCCACTTACACTGTAATGTAGATTAAAACTAGAAAGTGTTAATTTAGAATTAGAAAATGGGAAAAAATTATTCAAAATGTCCAAGTCAAATGGTTTTGACGATTACTGACAAAACATTTTAGCCTAACTTGGAAAATCTGTTATGAAGGGAATTAAATTGCTAAGTCAAATACAGAAAATCCATTAACCCTTTGGAAAACAATCATCTTTAAAATATTTGGGGCTCTTTTTATCATCTTCCCCCTCAAAACAGTAAAGAGTTAAAGAATAATCTATTAATTTAAATGTACTAAACTTTTCTTCTTTTAAAACATTCATTAGAAATCATTTCCAAGTTAGCTGCAGGTCTAAAATTATTTTTAAATGTGGAAATATGTAACTTCTCTGGAAATGTTAGTCAGCATCAACAATAGCAAAAATAACCAGTTTACTTTAGATAATGTCCATTTTTAAATAACATAATAATAACCATGACCTGCATAAGAGAAAGATTAGATAAAATGGAAAATGATAATATTTCAGTGTCAGACATTAGAACCATAAAATAGTTAACAAAATGCAGCATTTTTAGTAAATCTATCATACTTTCAAAGGCATGTACAGATATTCACACATCGGTGAGAATAACCATCAACTGTACTGATTAGACAAAATAATTTTCCTATAGGCCACCTAAGGGAATATCTAGAAAGAAATTGCAAAGTCAGTATTTCAATCGCGGTAGAAGAATATTTCTAATGTATAATAAGAAAAATGTAAGTGTATATTCATATGTATAAAATTATTACTATAGGAAAATACTGGGAGCATTGCAAAGCTATAGCTTTGCAGTGGTGATCTAATTGATGTCAGTGGCCCTGTAGTTGATTGTATGCAACAAATCTCGAAACATTTTTTTTCTTTAGACAATAATGCATTTATTTTCATCTTTGATATTTTTGTGTTACCATCTATGATCTCCAAATAACTTTTCACTGTTTGAAAGCTTGAAGTCACAGGTATTCCTATGCTTATTCACTGCCAAGGAATATTCATTTCTTGTCACAATCTATCTAATATAACTCTTTGGTTTGAATCTGAAAATTCTAACCAATCTGTCTTAATCTGGACATTTTTATTAGGCTGATTCTCCTCCCTACAAGGTCCCTTTTAATTTTCCCCCTGTATTCTACCTGACGAAACACCTCTTCATTGTTGAGAACTCAGTTTAGCATTATCTCTCCCTAGTATCAATCTATGAAATGCAAAATGAGGTTATTACCTCTCCTAAAACTTTGTGCAAAGTGCCTTAGTACTTATCACAGTGTTTATCACACAGTATTACTGACTCTGATATCTTCTTCAAACAAAGGAAATAGCTTGAAGATAGATACTGTCTTACATATTTTTATTGTATTCTCAGTAACAAACACACAGAGGGCTCTCAATAAATAAATAGGATTCACTGAATGATTTTTACAATCAATAATTAATAAGAATAGTATACAGAAGACAGGAAAGCACTTATACCCAACACCACCTATCCCCACACAGTCAAAGTGTCATCATTTCAGTGTTGGCTGGGTATCAAAACGTCATAGACGCTATAGTTTTTAATTTTTATGATCATCAATGAAAATAGGAATTTTATATCTGAAAATATTGAGGCTTTAAGTAAGTAAGCAATTTAGCCAGGATCTTGACTCTAGATGCCTAACTCCACCTTGTAGCTACTATGCTATACTTCTTTGGCTTCCTATGTCCTCAGTATTTCCATTTTTTTCATTAATTTAAATGTAGTTATTGAATACCCATTGTTGGCACACAACAGATATTAAAATTATGAGTTTTCTCATGTCACACAAGCACAGGAAGGGAAAATAAGTAAGGGTGGAGAGATGACAGGATAGTGGAAATGGAGGCTGACATTGAAAGCATCTATATCATAATATAGAGGTGGCTGAAATTAATGCTATGTTTTCAAATAACAAGAAAATATATACAAAAAATTAGGTTTCCAATGGTGGAGAACAATTAATTTCCCAACTTGTCTTCTTGTTCCCCAATTTGCGGTTTCTTCCTTCATATATTTGTTAGATTTAATATCTTCTTCCAGCTCCTGTGAAATTCTAATGAAAACAAAGATTTCAATTCAGTATTTTGAATGGCATGGGAGTCTGCATATAGAAATATGTTAAAGTAGCCTCCTCTTTACTGCATTAGCAGATATTTCACTTAAAATTAACAAAAAGAAGTAGACAATTTCCATTTGGGCCATTTAAACTTGTGCTTCAATTTTAAGCTCTGTGTGTGTGTGTGTGTGTCCTGTGTATGTGTGTGTGTATGTGTATGTCTGACATCAAATTCAACTCTCCCCACCCAAATCATGAGTAAACCAATCAAAATGAACAATTTTTAGAAAACAGATTATGGAAAATGCCTTCATATAAAACTAGTTGATGATTTGACAATAATGATAAAAGTAAAACATGTTCATGTCTCTATCTCCTACTAGTCTATGAATTTCAAGAAAGAAAGAACGATATGTTGTACATCACTTACTTTTAATGACCTTTTAGTACACAATAGGCATTCAGTACATATTTACTTAAAAGCACATGCACACTTATTTTCTCCCAAATTTCAGTTTCCAGAAACTGACATAAAGAAGAATGAATTTCTCATTCTACTTGAGAATGCTATAAATTGTATCTTTATGTTTTTCTCCAGTAATCTTAGGGTCATTGATGGCTTGTGTTCATGACCCACAAGATGACCACTAGGTGTCTGAAGCAGGATTGCTTATTTTTTTTCTCTGTCTTGGAGCTTTTCAGTTACCAAGGCAGAAACTCCATAAATGAGGGCGAATGTTCCCTTTCTCTTTTACAGTATATGGCCCGGCAGCTAGATCACAAAGAAAGTAGAGAATGAGGTCCTGAATTTAAAGCTTTCTATAGAAGACAGAAGTGCAGTCATAAGGAGGAGGATGAGCTGAAGCAACAATATTTTAATTAAAAAAAATGGAGTGGAACAAATTGGGGATTTAATCTAGGAAGCAAAACGAAAATATTGCTGTTGCTATTCTGCTTTTCATAGAGACTTAAGTAAATTCAAATAGAAAAGACAAGCTTACCTACAACCAAAAAAAAAAAATACAAACAGCCATTCAAAAAGGAAACTCAGAAAAAAGAAGTGGCCTGTCATGGACCTAGAATTTAGAAAGTGGAAGAAAATTCAGGCTTTTTACTTTGAATTGAGATATTATTGCCTTAGCCCTTTTTGACCTCAAGATCTTAAAAATGTTTGGGTCATATGCTTCCAGCTCTGTAAATTGAGTACAGTGCCCTCTCTGTGTGACTTCACTCAATAAATACGATTCATTCAAACTCAAAACATTCTCCTAGGAAGGAAGAAACCTGGAGAAAAGCCAGTCATCTCCAAATAATTCAGCTCTGTGGTAGGAATCCTTGCATGAAATAAATTAAAATCTCACTAGTCCTTTAGCCTGTGCCAATGTCTCCGTGTCCAAAATTGTCCTGACACATTCTGAATAGTTGTATGAGGAATTCTAGGAGCTGCCTTCCTAATTTATCCACAGATCATTGCTCTACTAATAGTGTCTTACTTATTGCTCCACATATTAATGCCCTAAATCACTCAGTCAGTATATTAAGCATTTCTATGGGTCTATAATTTTGACTTCACACTGGTGTACTGTCAGATTGTGGTTCCATGTTTAGTTTCCGTCTTCAGCTCCTCCAGGGTTAGGCGATTTGTGTTACCAAGAATAGTAAACCCATCCCTTTGAAGTTCATTTCACCTTCTTCAACACGGCTTCTCAGGATGAACCATGCTTCAATACAGACTTAATATTCATTCACCTCTTACTTGAGAAAAAGAAACTTAATAGTTTAGTCCATAAAACAATCGCTGGGCTTATGTAGGTACAGTTTTTCCATGAATCAGCATGCTGATAGGCAGCTAAACATTTCAATCACTCTACTAAGAGACAGATTAGGTATTTGAACAACTGATTCCAAAACAGATTGCCATTTTAGTCTGGGTTTTGAGCTGGTTTAAATTCCCCCATTTTTAAAATACTAACCAAAATAGGATTTTCTCTTATTATTTTCATGAGCCACTTAGTTTCACCTATTTTAATTCTTTATTTTTGAAAAGTTTTCAGAGACTGTAGATGAGAGAAAATGTAAGGCATGGGTCAGCAGGGAAATGAAGAAGGAGAAATAGGAGGATTAAGAAAGATACTTTCCTGGAATGTCTTAAGGTCAAGAACTGCAAACCCATATGACAGAGAGTTCTAGAGAGAGGAAGAGTTAGATTTGAGGATACAAATCTATTTATGCCCTGGCTTTTAATGTAATTTCTATTAGTGTCATTTAGGAGCTATCAGAAGCTCTTGGGAAATCAAGGCCCGCAGAAATTAATGATGTCCATGTCTTATTAGGTTTGTTGTCATTGGAATATATGACAGTATGGTTCCGAAGAAAATGAACACTAGATCTGAGGCTTGGTATTCTGCACATACATAACCCACAGGTGGACATGAGCCTTTTTCCCCATACGTCTAGAAAGACATCTCATAATTTCAAATGTAAGGACTTCGTGACTTAGAAACGTGTTTATTCCATTCTATATAGGAAAACAGGGCAAGAAACAACCTATCACTGAGTTAACTCCACCTGAAGTTGGCTTTTTCCTAAACAGTATGATCATCATGGAAGCCAAATTTGTTTTCTCCTGTGTGGCCAACAAAACAGCTTCCCTAGTGCAGCTCTTATTCTGCCACGAGTCGGAGCAGGGGTCAGGCAAAGTCAGAGAGCGCTTTAGAGTTAATACTAAAAGGAAAAGGAGACCGAATACGACAAAAGACAATCAGTATTAGAATTGGACTTGGAAACCGTAAGGATTCCAGATGAAATGGGAATGGGGAAAATAACAGAATCAGACCCTCCGTCAGAAACGTGGCGGTCATAAAGAATCAGCGCTGACCAGTGTGCAGAACGCAACACAGGCAGACATGGAGGCAGAGCCGCAGTGTTAGCTTTATGGAACCGCTGCCCTATTCTGGTGGCAAAGTGTCCAGCAAAACACCTGATTCTTAGGTAGGAGTCACTGTGGACTGGGCACTGGTTAAGCCGGATTTCCAGAAAGGCCCTAATAAGGGAAAACTGCAGGCAGTGCCGTTTGTCTCCCTCACTCCCTTCTCCCTGACGCCTGGGATAATACCGGAGTCAGGGCTCCAGCAGCACAAAGGGCAGGAAGGTGCCCTTGAAAGATCCCAGTACTGGGCTGGAAGGGTACGGTCAAAAGACAAAAGGAACTAGGCTGCTAGTGACCACGTATAGCCCTGGATTGCATGGCTTTAATAAGGAACAGAAAATGAGCTTCCCGCTTCTCAAACCGGCGTGAAGTTGGTTTTCTTTTAAATGTACCCACGTCTAGTCTAAATGAATTACCAATCTCTTTGATGGTTTAGAAGATATGGCGTCATGTAGATCCATATTTGCAAATGACGTAGTGGGCAGGTGCGCTGAGGACCCCCACCCCCACTGCAAGGGCTTCCCTACCCAGAATGAATCAAGTTCAAGGCCTGCCTCTTCTGGTACTTCCGTTTGTACTGAAAGCTCCAATAAGAGAAAGAATACCGCTTAGAGGATAAAAACCTTTTCTTATTTAAGAGAGACAGAGAGGAAGAGTGTTTATATTTCCACTAATCATCATATTTTAGATATTCATTCAATGCAATTAGACACATCAGGTAGATCAATTTCTCCCGAAAGCATTGCCAATGTGCCAAAACATTGGGAGAATTATTTTGCTGAAGGTTTGAAAGTACTTCCAATTTCTGTTATAATTTATCTATTTTACCAATGGATATTATCCGTAATCTATGAATATTCATCAACTCATAACAATGAAATTTTGACAAGGCATTATTTGTAAAAGAAGTACTGTTACAATAAATTAATTTATTACAATGTAAAGGAACTTTGCAGCATTTGAAAAATACACATATCTTGGACACTAATAAAATATACTACTATCTGGCTGGAAAAAAATGCAATTTTGAAGAAAAATATGCTTTTTGCCTTGTTGAAAATAGCACCGTCATTCCAGGCTTTTCAACCTGTTAAGCACCTATTCAAAAAAAAGAAAAAGACCCAAAACATAAATAAGTTCCTCATTAATTTTTAGCTATTTTTGGGCTAACGTAGATTCACCCAGCTTGGTTAAAGAGTTTTAAATGGATCATTGGTTCCTGATGGTATAGATAAGAACTTAACAAAAATATTCTTTAAAATGTGCACTTTTGCGCTGACCCAGTTTTCACCATTTCTCAGGTGAACATATCAGTGTAAGTGAATTATTTAGGAAAAAATGAAACAAGTATCTTTAATGTGTTAATAGGCTTAAAAGTTCTCTAGAAAGAGTGATTTTGAATGTACTTTGAAAAGCTAGATGTAAACATTTCTAAACATCTTAAATTTTTCATAGGAAAAGTCCTTTGTTAACATGTTAAGTATAAATCTTTACTTTTCTGCAATCAACCAACAAAATGCGATCAATAATAAAAATAATTGCAACTCGCTCCAAATTTCAGGGAATTTGTCAGACTGAAAACTGGAGAAGTGAAAGAAAAATTTTGTTTGAAAAAAAATGTATCCCCTGTGGAAAGCATGAAGGTTCAGATGATCAGTGCATTTATATAGTATGGCTCATACATCACTTTGGCTAAAGAAGATGTGATGTAAACCTTCAGACATATAAAGACTCAGGGTTTAGAAAACTTTGATCTGTTTTGGTGACCATTCCATGGGGGAAAGCACTGGAGCTTTAGGGGTTCATGGGTATAGTTTTTTAAGTGTCAAATATGGAAGAGTGAATAGTAGGGCTCGGTGAGTCCTCAATATTCTGCAGTGAGAGGGGATGAGTCCTCAATATTCTGCAGTGAGAGGGACAGTATCACACAAAGCAGTGATTTCTCATAAAACATCTAGAATGGCCCTGCTGAGAAAATAGGGGTTGATCCAGATGTTGCATATGACAATAGTAAAATTCAATGATAAAAAAAAAATTTAGATTGAAGTTTTACTCAAAAAAAAAAAATCCATAGCATCTGTCTTCCAACTAGTGAAAGGAATGGTGGTGGTAGCAAATTTTTTTTTAATGCCAAAATATGTTTTATGTTGTCTCAGAGCTTCTTAATTGATACTTTGCCTCATTTAACACATTTTTTTACCCTTACTCTGAAATATTTCCATACCACCCCCCCACCATTCAACAACAAACCCATTCCTTCATTACATTCATGCAAAAATATAATATATTTCACAATTTTCTCTCAAGAGTAATTACACTGTAACATATATTCTAATATATATCTCTCGCTCTCAATTTGAAACTAGGAAAGTTTAAACTGTGTATATAAAACATTTTGTGTGACATCCAGGCCTTAGAACAGACACATAGGTGGTTACTACTAAAATAAGATACATTCTCTTTCCTGCTCATGAATAAACAAACTAAAAAATGTTCATTTACTGAACACTTGAAGTAAAATGACATATGCAGTCTCTCACCAGAGAACACATTTTGTTTTAAATCTATTCCACGTTTTACATATTGCTGGGCTTTTCATAATGAGCTGCATGGCTTATCAGGCTGCAGAAGAAGCACACAAGGTAAGAATAAAAATGGCCTCTAATTAGTCATCCAGAATCCACAAATGAAGAGTCAAAGGTTGCTATCTTTTAGTATTCTTCAGCATGAAGTAAAACGTGACCGTAATAACATTGTAAGCCAAAAATTCATCACAAATGCCACCCTGATCAGTGGCTAAGTAAAACTTTATGTTTTTTGAAAGTGAAAGGGCGCTGGAAGTGTGTCAGCGGCATCAGTTCACATTAAATGATACAATTTAGTTTGATTAAATTGACCGTTACTGGCCTGGAGAATGATCGTGGTGACTGACACAAAGTTAAACTCTTTGACTTTAAGCAGCTGTAACTGAAACGAGTATTACAAAAAAACAATTTAAATGAAATTGGTGACCACGTTTTTGTTCTCCTTATTTGACGTTGGTGTACTTATGTGTGTTGCTGCACGTAATTCCATTTCCTTCTCTTTAAAAAGAAAGTGGATTGCATATCACTCATCAATCCATCACGCTACCCAGGAACATCAACATGTTTCTCAGTCCCCTCACTATGTCTAATTTCCACCACAGCCTTGGTATTCTGCCCTGTATGATTCTCTCTGAAACTGTCCCTGATTTTCCATTCCCACCAACACTACCTTACTTGAATGGGATCAAACCTCTCTATCTGAACATCTTTTAAATAACCCTTGTCTCAATGTGTTTATTAGTTTACCTCCTTGCTCCTAGATGTGTTTTCTAGAACACATTTCTGCCAATATCATTCCTTTCTTGGAATCCTTCAGTGGTTCCCACTGCCTTCACAAAACCCAAATTTCTGAATTTCTTAATGCTTAAGTCACTTAAAGACATGGTCCTGACCTAGTGATTGAGTCTCATTCCTCTCTCCTATGTCCCCACCTCTCCCCAGAAGCCCAGCTCCTCTGTGGTCCCTGCTTCCACTTTGGCTACCTGCCATCCTCTCGAGAAGAGTTTATAAGTTCCTATCACTAAGTCAGAGCTTTCCATGTATTTGTCTCTCTTAATGAGCTCCTGAAAGGTGTGGTTCTTGACTGGGACTTTTTTTTTTGCCCCCAGAAGACATTTAGCAACATCTAATGTGTATTACAACTGGGAGGGGAGAACTACTGGCTTCTATGAGCAGAGGCCATGGATGCTACTGAACACCCTACACTCACAAGACAGATGCCACGGCAAAGAATGATCCAGCCCAAAATGTCACAGGAGGAGGCTGAGAAACGCCGCTGAGAGGTAGGAATGGATCTTTTATGTGGAAATTCTTAGCACCTAGGAAACACCCTGACTCTTTAAAAGTGTTTCATAAATGTACACTAAATGAAGTTACATAAAGATATAGTATTTTTACTATGAAAATTAAATACTAAGATGAGAGTTTGGTTAAGGTTCTAAAAATAATTCTCCATAGTTTTTTCCCTTCTCTGTTCCAAGTACACAATATTTCCTTTGCTTAGATACCAAAGCCATTTCTCATTCTACTTAGTTTGCTAAGTGTATTTTTCTGCTCATGCATTCTATCTGTACACAGAAGCCAGTGATCACTTTTTAAAAATCTCGATTATGTTACTCCTCTGCTTAAAATTTTTTCTTCCCATTTCACTTAATAATAATTTTTAAAACCCTAATATGATATTCAAGAATCTACATATTCTGGTTTATGCTTACTTCTGCCTTATCTAATTTAGCTACATCCACACTACTCTTTCAAAATTTTTCAGATTTCCGGGACAAGAAATTGGTATTCCCTGGAATATGCAGGTTTCTCTGAAATCATAAATAAAAAAATGATCTAATATTCTCTATATCCTCTAATCACTATTATGAAATGTACAATGTTTACTCAAAAAAAAAGGAAATCTTAAGTTTAACAAAAGTTATAAAGAACTATATCCTATAGTAGCAAATATTCAAATACTGAAAAATACCAGCAAACAGTACCAGGTAGTATCTGAACATTATACTATTCAGATCTCCTAATAAGGTTTAAAGCAATGCACAGAATCATTTGAAGAATTGCCAAATTAAGGGTTTAACTTGCTTCCAAAACTTGACATTTCTTGGAACATTAATAGGATTTGTATATAGCATGTACATAAACTTCTTTAAATGTATTTTATTCACAAGAACCATCACCTTTAGCGGTAGATAAAGGCACAAGCACACAGTATAAGTTGGCAACAGTTATAACCAAGACTGACTATTTTGTGACCACTTCTCTTCTACCTGCTACTGTCCTGGTTCCCCAAAATGTTGACCTTAGTCTTCTACTCTGTATGTTAGCATTCCCTGCTCATTTATGTATTTTTTTGTATTTTTCAGATCTCCCAACTGACTGTTCTCAGGACTAAGATTCAGAAAAAAACATGTAAACGTCCCAAGAAAAACAAAGAAGTAAGTCTATACTGCAGCAAGAGGCCACAGTGTTATTTCTGCAGTTCATGGCCATCACGGCATTCCCAGAAATCAGGACTTCCATGTGCTGCTCCGTGCATGGGAGGCCCTTCCCTTCAATCGTCCTAAGACTCAATCGACTCATTCCTCAGGTAACAGGTGGACAGTCCTTTCTTTAAGGAAGGAATGGGGGCTGCATTTCTAAGCCAGGTTCCTAGTCACAATCATTTCTTTCTATGTATGTAAGTATGTATCTACCTACTTACCTATCTGTGTGTCTCATCAAAACATAAAGATACATATTATATTTATTTATGTGTTTTCTTGCTGAATATTTGTTCAATAAGTGACAGTCATTCAACATATAAGCCAGCAAGAATGATCCCCATTCCAGCTTTGATTTACATAAACAGAAACATATTCTACCATTTTCCTGAACCACTTGAAATTTTAACAGAAATTATGTGTAGTCTATGGGGGGCACACACCATGATTAATTTGTTTAATTCTATCTTTAAATTTGAGCAGTTACCGGCAGTTGAGAGGCAGTGTACAAGTACTTTTTTAAGTGAATGCATAATAAATGCCTATATATCCTCCTTTGCAATTTGGCTTTAATAAAAGATAGAAAATCTAATATTGTGTTTTGCTGCCTACAGTCTTATTAGGAGTTCAGGGTTTATCAGACATTAAATAACAGTTCTTCCACTCAGGCTCTGTGAGAAATTTTTAGAAAGGTAGATAAGCAGGAGCAGGTCCCTGGTATATTATTTCTTATTGCTACTGTAATGAATTATCAGAAACTACTGGCTTAAATCAAAACAAATGTATTAGAGTTCTGGAGGCCTAAAGTGTAAAATAGATGGCAAGGGTGCATTCCTTCTAGAGGCTCATTGTGGACAAACTTTTAAATTCCTTGCTTTCTCCAGCTTCTAGAGACTGACTACATCCCTTCACTCATGGTCCCTTCCTCCATCTTCAAAACCAAGGTGTAGCATCTTCAAATCTCTCTCCCCTGCTTACTTCTAAGACTATGGTCACATCTTGTTCTCTGATTCTGACCTTCCCGCCTTCCTCATGGAGAAACTTGTATGGAGATTATGCACCTCCAGAGAATTCAGGAAAATCTCTCCATTGTGAGGTCCTAATTTGATCACCTATGTAATGTCCCTTTTGCCATATAGGGTAATGTTCTCTCAGGTTTAGGTGGTTGGGATATGAACATCTCTGGTGAGCCATTATCCTAACTATGGCAGCCAATAATGCAGTTCCCCCACTGAATGGAGAGTAATCACTCATTCATGTATTCACTCATTGAATAAACATGCAGTTCACGCCAAGAACTGCATTAGGCAAGATTCCTTAGAAGTGTTGGAAGGGGAAAGAGTATAGGTCAGGCAACTAAGGTAAGACTTACCATGCAGAATGACGGAGGGATAAATCTTTGTATGGAGAGATGGAATGGGTTTTGGCAGTGACCAGCAGCCCTTCTATCAGGATTTATAGAAACTCCCTATTCCTTCTCTCTCATTTTTTTTAGAGATTCCCTATTTCTTCTCCATATTTTTTTTTTTGGTCCAAGAATCAAAATTTACTTTAATGATGAAATTTTTATTTTATAGCCATATGATCAGTGCTGATAATTAAGAAAACTATAAGTTTTACAGAACAATTGCATGAACAAAAGTGTCCTCACTGAGTCAACTACTTAACCTAGATGTTAATTTGACTGATGATTGCAGGTATAAAGATTTTATTTTTAAATAAAAGGGATTTCTACCATAATTTCCAGAGGAACTTTGTTTATAGTGTTGTTTCACTAACACTTTCACTTTATGTTTAATAGAGAATTTTGAATCCTTTTAGTCTAAAATTTCAGAGACTGGAATGTTGAATTTATGGCCTCGGGGTCCTGCTGAATCTGTACTCAGTGTAGTGTTTTTTAAGGACATTGAATGCAGGAGCTCCATGTTTAGCAATGCATTTAACCTTGCCCCAAAAGAGGTTTAGCCTTTGCCCTGGTCTCCTGGGAGTTGATCTCTGTTTACCTTTGACCTGCCAAGTATTAACAATGTGATTTAGAGTGGAGGCTCTGGGTCACATGGTATCGGTACACAGGAGACTCAGAGCAATCATTGGGCAGCCAGTCAATCATGTCTACATAATGTATAGACTATGAACTCTGATGCTTGACAATACCCTGTGTACAGTCACATGCGGAAGCTAGCAAAATAGCACGACCCAACCACCTAGGGTTCACCACTGGCACTCCACAGCTGGGACTTCCTTAGATTCCACCCTGTTCAGTTCTTCCTTTGGCTTATTTGAATCTGTATCTTTAAAGCGTAAGTGAGTATAACAGCATTCAGTGAATACTTTGAGTTTTTCTGGTAAATCGTTAAACATGACAATAGTTTGGGGAGCCCCCTGGATTTGCAATTGGTGTCAAAAATGACTATTGCTCCTTCTGACTGAAGAGTCAGCTAAACTAGTCACAGTCCCTGTTATTTTTTGTGGATGGAATGCAAATCTATTTGATAGGGTTTTCCTTATAGAAAAAGGAAGACTTACTTCAGGCCATAACATTAAATTAAAAAAAAAAGGGGGTAACACAATTGCCAAATTGTTCATCCTTTCCACAATGTAAATAGAAGTTAAATAGTAAATTTGCTTACTATTCAAACTCTTCCCAAAGGTGGTTTACCTCTTTAAAAAATACAAAATAATCAGTGATATTTATTCACCCCTTCTAAAGTATTGTCCTTCAAAGTTCTGTGTGACACTCTAATTAAACTGCAATTGTTCCCTGTAATTAGGGCAACTGTATAATTATCATCCAAACCAGAACAATTCTGACATTGAAGGGGAACACAATTAATAATTTATAATAGGAAAAATGTCACATAGAAGGACTATACCAGCAAATGTTGTTATAAGGTCACTGTATTTATATCTTGCCATGGAATCAAGATTCACCTAAGAAACTATTATTACACAAAATGAAAACAAAACAGGACTGAGGGATATCATGAGTAAGTTTTATAACACATATCTAAAAACACTGAACTTTAAAATTTCAGAATGAGCTATTTATGGTTTCTCTCATTGCCTTTCATTGTTTCTGGACTTTGCAATTGCCTTTATAAAATTTGATTTTCTCAAAGAATCTTATTTTTCACATATAACAGGAATACATTACCCATCTGACAATCTGAAATGGGTAAAAATCTAAAGGCTACGACACTGATATTTTTATTTCCAGGCTCCATCATTGCCTTGGTTGGCAACACGTAGGTGACTTGGGTTTCAGTCTATTGCCAGCTGTGTTTCTCCTGTTTTCAAAACAAACAGGCAGTTTGTTAAAGACTGAAGCTATAGAGAAAGATAAGCTACGGTTTACTCAGGAACTTGCAATCCAGAAAAAGAGGCAGGGAAGTAAACAAATCATTATAATTTAATGTGCCAAATGTTGTATATCTACACAGTATTAAAGGAGCATAAGGAAAGGCGTAACTACCTCTGGTCAGGAAAGTTCTACCAAGACTGGAAACGTATGTGTTCGGCAAGTGGTAAGAGATGCAGAATATTTTAAGAAAGGAAGACATGTACAAAAATCTTTGAAAGTATGAGAGAAAAACCCTGCTCAGAGAATAAAGAGCAGCTCTATTTGACTAAAACATAGATGCCATGGTGAAGTTGGAGGGACAAGAATGAATTGGAGGAAGAGAGGGCTATGCAAAGAGCCCAAGGTTGGCTTATGGGAAGTTGAGTCTTAGAGAAGCCATTGAAGACTTTGCAGTCAGGAGATAATGCCGATCGAATAGTATATAATGAAGTAACCGGCAGAAATGGAAAAGAAATGAGATATTGTGGGCCAGGGCACCACTAGTGCGTGACAGACGGACAAAACAGATATATGAAAGGTAAGACCAGGCTTAAGATGTGCCCAGACATGGAATCAACAGGAGCTGACAGGCCTCTGCTTGTGCATGCTATGTACAAAGATGCAACACGAAAGGTTGCCCCTCATAAAGAAGGCATTGTGCAATATTTGAACTTCTTATAATATGTATGTGACACATGGAAAATGAAAGTTAAAATTCCTGACTAATGGGTACCATTTTCCACCTCTCACATAGGTGCCACCTGGGCCTAACTAGATGTAATAGTTGAGACAGAAAAAGGGGTCCACAATGATTCAAGATTTCCGGCTTGTGACGCTGCACAGGTAGACCCTAAATAAATCATCAAGAGGGAGGTAAATAAGATGAGCTTTGGAAACAAAGATCATGTTAAGCATCATTTTACTTGTGAGTGAGTAAGGCAAAGAATACTTGGGCAATAAAAAGAGATGAGTTCCAAGGGCACAAACATTAAAATGACCAATGTTTAAAGGAAAGGAAGTTGAGAAAGGAAATAAAAATGACAGGTCTCATCAGATAGCAAGTAATATATTCAACATGCTTTACATTGAGAAGACAATACATCGTTGCATGGAAGGAGGAGAAACCAACATTATTAAAAGTGCAGAAGAGCATCCAAGTACATTGAAAGCCAAAATGACACCATTGCATTTAGAAATTTGGCCAGTTTTAACCTTAACTGAAACAGTATCAGGAAAGAGGTCAAAGCAACAGCTCGAGTACAGTGAGTTGAGGAGCCCTGGGCGGGTAGGAGGAATAAAGGACTCTTCTCTTTCAGCAACTGTGGCAGTGAAGAGCAATCAGCCTCTAAGAAAGACCTCTGCTGCTGCTTTTTAAAGGCAGTCAACAGTTATGCTCAATTCAACACTCACCAAATGTTCGATGATAGACACCATGCGCTGAGCACTCTTCCATGTGAAGCGAAGAACTGCAGTATGGAGTATTTGCTTTCATGGAAAATACATCCCAATCTTTGCAAGGTTAAAGAAAGGAGCTGATGAAAAGGAAACCATTGCGAATAGAAGAAAGGAACATTGCGATGAGCATAGCTCTTGAGGAGATAAGATCAAATGGACGGAGGAATTTGTCCTGGAGGGGAGCAAAAGCACGCCTCTCTGAAGCAGCTGGAAGGAATAAGTGTAGAGGCGGCATATAAGCAAATTAGGAAGCCTTAGCAAGGGGCAGCAAGAGGTTGGGAAGAGAATCAAACTCAGAGAAACAGAGAGTATAAAAAGGATTGCCAGGCGCTGGGGGAGGGAGGAGATGTGGAGAAAGTTAAGGAGAGGTTGATCAAAGGATCAAAATCACTTGTGAGATAATAAGGTCTCAGTATCTAACATATAATATGGTGACTATAGTCGGGAACACCATATTGTATAATTGAAATTTGTTAATAGAGTAGAATATTCTCACCTCAACTCCTCCAAACACACACACATGCACACACCCCAAAAATAATAAGCCTTGGAGAATAGAATATATGTCTTTCTTGCTTACCATTTTAAACTCACTTTAGAGCACAACTTTATATATATATGTTGACCACTCAACAAATATTTATTAAATGGATAAATGAAAATATATGCCTGATAGTTTCTATTTTGATCTCAAAATAAAGCAAGATGCTATTTCTCTGTTTGTTCAGCTTATAAAAATGACTATTGTCTAGTAAATACAAATACACACATACAGAAACATACACATTTAACCCTGGGAAAAGTAAGTAAATTCATATACAATCACATTATGTTATTTCTGTTCTTGTTGCAGGTCCTGCTGAGATAATTTAACTAAGAAAGTACTCTTCATGTCAAAAACATGGTGGTTTAAATAAATCCATGGGGCCCACAGCAGGAAAACAAGTAGCCTCTTTAGTTGGGAAAGAAGGAAAACACACAGGTGATACAATCTACAATTGTAAAACCAAACAATGAACAACCTCAGGAGTGTAATAGTTGATTTTCATTAACTGAACTGTTTCTCTAACTACTTTTGACTGTTACTGTAGCAGCCTGTTAAAGGATTGTTCACCTGCTCAAGTGCACAGAGTCTATCAGAATACATTTAGGTTCTAAAATGTCTATATAAATCATAAGTAAGGAAAATGGTCAAAGAATTTAAAAAAGAAATATGTTTGTTTCATTTAATAAAAATAAAATATTATAATAACCAAGTAGAGAAATATCTTGAAATGAAAAAAGGGTCTGTACTTAGAAAAACCCTGGAAACAGTTGAATTCCTTCCATTTCCCTAAGTGGATTTCTTTGTATAATTTCATTGGTAGTTTTAATTTTGCCTAAAATTTTATGTAAGGTATTTGACATTTAGTATTACACACTAATATATGGCAATATGTGTGTGTATTTGTGTTACATAAAGAATTTGTCACATTTTATGTCTCTCCCATTTCATTTCAGTCACTAAAAACAAAGCAAAAAACATTTTTCAACGTTTATTGTCTGTCAACAATGTTAGGTTTCAGGGATATAATGATGAATAACACACAGGTCCTCTCCTCAAGGATCAGACAGGGGGTTAGGGAGTTATACAGGAAAACAAGCAATATAATAAAAATACATTGTTTCTCTAAATCAATTTTTTATTTAACATTCCAACAAAATTATTATCAATACTTCATTTTCCTCAATATCATTTCAGTGGATACATTATTTTCTATTGTGAATATATAGTTAACATGAACAATCTCCTACAATAGAAATTTGTCTTTTTATTTTGGATTGTTAGTCTATAATGTTGTAATTAAATAATATTTATCTCCATATTTGTGTATCTTTCTGAATCTCTGGAGCCAGACCAGGCCAAGGAATAGACTTTATTTTCATATACTAATTAGGTAATGAGGTGACATAACTGAAGCTAAAATTAAAGGATTAAATTGCTTAGAAGAGTATAAAACAATATTACATCATGAAAAGCGGTAAATTATTGGATAATAGAGGTTAGAAGGGAAAGACATCAAATATGTTGAATTTTGGCCTGCTAAACTAGTTCAGTTAAAAATATTATTGAGAAGATTCTATGTGTCAAAAGTTTATAGGCATTGGTATTACAAGGAGTCGTTGTCACTACCAAATATAGACTGAATGTTTGTGTCCCCCAGTTTCATATGTTGAAGCCTAACCTGGACATAGGGCCTGATTGGGATAATTAAAGTTAGAAGAAACCACGACAGTGGGACTCTCCATGATGTGATTAGTTCCCTTGTAAGAAGAGACACCAGAGAACTTTCTGGATCTCTCTTTCTCTTTCTCCTCACTCACACTGAAAAGGTCATGTGAGCGCAGAGAGAGAGAGCGGCAAAGAAGAGAGATTTCATCAGAAACTGGCCGTGCTGACATCCTGGTCTTGGGCCTTCCACTTCAGAATTGTAAGAACATAAAAGTCTGTTTCTTAAGCCCCCCAGTCTATGCTATTGTGTTAGGGTGATATGAGCCAACACTCCACC
The DNA here is from genome assembly GCA_029783875.1 of Phataginus tricuspis. Taxonomy (NCBI): domain Eukaryota; kingdom Metazoa; phylum Chordata; class Mammalia; order Pholidota; family Manidae; genus Phataginus; species Phataginus tricuspis. The sequence goes on along the minus strand of JAQQAC010002701.1, from coordinate 7,251,251 downwards.
CTTTGGAGATAAGCTAATAAACTAGTCTTAACGGGACTAATGTCAAGAGACTTGCACACATGTCATACCATACAGCTTATCAGAGCAAAGCGATCCTTTCAATTCAGAGAAAACATACATTCTCTAGTATTTATGCCTCAGCAAAATTTCAGATGGTATTTAAGAATCAACCAGGAGCAAAAAAGTTAGGACAGGATTCCTCATCAAAAGAAATAGCAAGTGGAAAATGAGTATCACAGGAAATCCAGACTGGTTGGAACTAGGGACAGGCAGAATTCCAAGGTGGACTCTTAGATCCGTGATTGTCTCCTCTTGCTTCAATAAAGAAAGGTGAATATGATGGGATGCCACTGCTACGATTAGGTTATTAACCAATCAACTTTGAGTTCATCAAAAAAGAGATTATTTGGGTATTCCTGACCTACCCAAGGAAGCCCTTAGCAGGGTCTGGGGCTTCCTGAAAAAGAAAGAAACCCAGGAGGAGGTCATACGGCAGGGAACTGAGAGGGTCCGAGGCTGCTCAGAGCAGCCCCTTGCCAAGAGCCAGCAAGAGAGCAGAGACCTCAGTCCTGCAACTGTGAGAAAATACCGCCAGCAGTGTGTGAACTTGAAAAAGGGCCCTGAGCTCCTGGGAGCCCAACAAACAGCTTGATTTCAGCCTTGTGATAAAATGGGCAGAAGACCCAGTTCAGTTATGTGGATCGCGGAGACCCCACTGCGTGATTGTAAGCAGAGGGGGAAGGCATCAGATTTCATCTGTGTAGGATCTGGCTGGTTGCAGTTCAGAAGACAGATA